>ML779994.1:116855-132031 GCA_009831015.1 Picea engelmannii
TACTGAGAGGGGGGGTGAATCAGTAATAACGTAATTATAATCCTTTTTCTTCAAATGTTATATCAATGTAGAATTATTATCCAATAATGAGCAGTAATAAATAAACAATCACACACATGCAAAGTACATGAGTGTTTTACGTGGAAACCCAAATCGGGAGAAAACCATGGAATGTTTTTTCTTATATGTCTTGAAGAATTACATTCATTGGAAGCACCAAATTCCTTTGTTTTCCAGCTGCAACTGGAAGGAGGCTCCAACCTCCTAGTTTCTTAAGCTACAACCTGAGGGAAGCTCCAACTCCCCAAATCTCTGGCTACAACCAGAAGGAGGCTACAACCCCCAATGTTCTCCGTCTACAACCGGAAGGTGGCTACAACCACCTGTCCTTGCCCCGTCCTGCCACCTTGAAGTAGAAGTATAATGATGGAACCACTGTCACACTATCACTGTGAGATATACGACTGTAAACCTGTACCAATAAATCTGAACCATGCATCAACCTGTACCATAAACAAGTGCATCAACCATGCACCAACCTGTAATCAACCTGTACCATAAACAAGTGAATTAACCATGCACCAACTTGTAATCAACCTGTATCATAAAAAAGTGCATCCAACCATGTGCCAAGTATGTACCAATAATGTGTCAACTATTCATCAACTATGACTCATCAATGTGTACCAACATCATCAACTATACACCTCATCTATGTGCGCCAACTCATCAACTACTTGTCTCAACCATGTACTCAACATGTACCTCAACCAAAATCCCTCATCAATTTCATTATCCAAATCTGATTTGTAGCTCTGTAATAGACCTGGTGTATATGATCACATTCTTGCAAACCTTCCTTAACTTTAAAAACAAGAGAATAGCATTTTCATAAAACTTTTCTTTAGTCTCACATGCCTAGTTTTGGATTAGTCAACAACCCCAACTTGAAGTAATCATTATTTTGAACCTGTAATGTATAAAGATCTGAAACTGATATACAATTTTCTTCAGTTTTTTTTATGCAATTCCTCCAAGTGACACTACTTGGAACCTCTCAGAAAAGGAGTTATAGAAAAAATGGTACACCTTGCTAAATTTCATCTTATTCTAGAGAGCAACATTGTAGAGCGTTCCCCGCACAAAATATTTGATGAAATGATCTAAAAATGTTACAAAGCATACTATGGACTGTAACCTAACCAACACATTTAGTCTCACTAAATTTGGATCTGTTATGAATAAATTATGACGTTTTTACCTGAAACACCTGATTTTGACTAGTTTCAGGACTGGCCACAAACCCTATTTTCCACAGAGTGTAACTCCCAAAACACAACGACCCAAAAGATGAATTTTTAAACACATATACTTGGATATGTTTTCTCACTTTCATAGCAAGTTCAGGATCTGAATCATTATAGAAAAATAGTTATAATGAAAATGGTGAGATGGTCTGAAAATAACATACCTTAGAAAGCACCATCAAAAGAATTTATCCTTCCTTGCATTTCGGCCTTCTTTTCTTCACTTTCCTCAGAATTACGGCTTAGATATCATTTTTATACCTCAAAAACCTATAGATATTCAATGTTCTCAAGTGTGATTCAAATGAGAGAGCCTTGCCTCTTATTTATACTCTCCAAGTAGCTTCCTTAAAAACATCTTCTAGGTCACTTGGCCCCACTTTCCTTATTTTATGGTTGGTTCCACTTCTAATTTATCCATTAAAATTATTATTGAAACAATTTATCTTGTATTCACTTTTAATTATAATACAGTCATCACTTCACTTTATTATTTACCTTTTAAAATCTCTTAAACCACTTTGATTACTTTGACCTTTTGGGGCTTCTAGATGACATATGAGGGTCCTCCAACTTCGTAAGGCCATAACTCTCAAACCGTGAGGAGTTATGTGACATTCTACATACCACTAAAAATGGCATGACATGTACTATCCATATAGAATAGTATTATCTGAAAATATATCATAACTCATACCATTACCCATCAAACAAACTTGGGTCCACTACCCAAACCTGGGGTCTCCAAATTCTCATGGCCATAACTCTCTAACCATGAGGAATTATGTGACATTCCACATACCACCAGAAATCATGACAAGAACTATCCATATAGGATATTTTCCCTGACAAATTCACTTTCCTTCGTCTCATTATTCCACAATTAAGCATGGGTTCTCTTACTCCACAAAGCGTCTTCCCATGAGGGATTTCACCATAAGGGGACCACTTTGGAGTTCATCCATATTTACTTCTTATCAACCATGAAAAAACAATAATGAGTCATATTTACATGAAACACTATTGGGTCCATTACCCAAACCTTTGTGCTACGGGTCTTTCTTCAAGGGTTGACATCAATGACAACCAACCTTAATCAACAGATACCCTATCTTCCACAGGGTGTATCTCCAAACGTATGAATACGAATAGGTAAAAATTTTACCACATATATCTTGATATGTTCTCAAAATAACCTCTGATTTTCATGGTCGGAATCATCACAGAAAAATGTTATAGCGAAAATTCTAAGATGACTTTCTTGGAGAAGAAAAAACCTAGGATCAATGAGCTTTGATACTAAATGTTATGATACAACACCTTAAAAATAATAAGAAATCAATAAATTACAATCCACTTCGAGGGAGAAGCCTCCTTAACAAAATATATATATATATATATATATGAGACAAAGGGTTACAATTATGATGAAAGGGTGCAATGAAGGGTTCTAGCCGACCTACTATAAATGTAATAATTCAATATCTAGGGCTTAATAAGGGGTTTTATACATAACATGGGGATTTTTCTAGGGATTAACAGGGCATGAAACTAATAAAAATAAATAAATCATTAAGTCTCATTGTAATAGGTGATCCATAGATGGTTATAAAAGGGTTAGGTAAGCTCATTAAAAAATGAAACCCAAACTTCGAAGGATTCAAAACATAATCATAAATGAGGAGCAAAATTTCAAGTTTGTGGAGTATTGTCATCTCTATCGAAGGAAAAATAGAGAAGTTGATCACCTAGCCAAATCCGCTAGGAAGATGGAGTAGGGGACTCTATGTATAAATGAGGCTTCAGCATTGACCCACTTACCTTATCCAAATGATTCAAGGATATAAAAAACTATCATGTATCATTAATAAAATGGGAATCATATCAATTATTAAGAAAAATTATGGTTTAGGAAGGGATGCGACCCCATCCTCCATCTGCATTGAGATTAAAAACATCATCACATCCATCTTAGCATCTAGAACATGCTTCGTAAACCCTTAATGACACATTCCTCCCACTCAGTACATGACTTCCTCTCCTCGTGCAGATAGCATTAAACATGAACATGGTTGTATGATGACAGTGTATGGGATAATTCATTTGCCCATCATCAAAACTCTTAGCTTCATCCCCTTCCACTCCCTCTATGACTTATTATGCATGATGTATGCAACAAAACCATTAGAAATGGATTTGAATTACTTCAACCCGTCATCATTAATGTTCATGGAATCATATCTCCTCACATGTGCTTCTTTAGAAGCCAAGAATCCGACATATATTCACCACAATATAAAAGAAATGGGTCACAATTGGGATTTTCTTGGTATTTTATTTTTCTCCTGTCTCAATAGGTTTATCTGTTGCCTTCATTCTCAGTCCAGAGTTGTTAGCCCCTGGTTGAATTCAATAATGTGGTGCAAGCATAAGCCTTTGTGTAATTGAAACAATTACATAATGGACGATATGAAGGGAAAAATAAAGATTCGGCGACAGGAGCTAGTGGCTCTCCTTACTTCCAATGCCCAATTGGAACATAAGTTGTAGGATAGGGAATATAGGAGGGACAAGGAAATGGAAATTGTACTTCGAGAGGTCAACAAACACACTGAACATATCCAGTCTCTCAATAGGACTATCTAACCCAATCAATCAGGCGTCTCAATGTAGCATAATCCAATTCCCTTTGAAGGCTCGCATGCTTCCTATGAAGTTATATGAGGCAAACGCGCCACCCGGCACGTCCGCTCCCTCAAGACCATCTCTTCCTTCAGCCTGAAGAGCTGAAACTGTCTTCAAATCCCTTATCGTGGTTTTCTAATACCCACAGGATTCTTCGCGTGATCCCCCTCCCTTGATTTATTGGAGGATCGAAACTTCGCGGCTTCGCGAGTTCTCAATTGATTTCTAGACTCCCGAGTCCCCGAGATCCAAGGCGTCTGTCAACACTGACTTCACCTGCTGTATCGGGACTCCTATCCTTATCGCGGTCTCGCCCTATCGTGACTTGGCCTTTCGCGACACCAAGTCTTTAGGCTTCCAACTCTCGATACCCGAGGTGCCGAGACGCCGATATTGGGACTTGGATTTTCGCCCCCTCACGACTTCGCCTTTCGTGAGGTCAATTGGTTCCCATTTTGACTTCCGAGGCCCGATGTGAAGAGATGTCGATATCACGCTTTTGGGACCTCGCCTCCTCGCTACTCACGGGGTTAAACAATTCCTCCTTCGACTCCCGAGGTCCGAGGTGCCGAGACTCGCGACCTCGCTACCTCGCGACTTCACCACTCGCGAGATCAATTATCCAACTTCCCGGCTCCTAAGTTCCGAGATGCCGAGACTCTAGATCTCTGCCACCTGTCTTCACTCGCTCTCATGATCCCACACGTGAATCGACGGTTGTCGTGATATCGCTTCTCGCGACCTCACAACTTTTGATGCAATTCCTTGCCGCTCGAACTCCTGAACCTCTGAGTTCACGATATGTCGATGCCACATGTCGATGGCTCCCTGCGCGAGTTGACCTTTCGACACCTATTCTCCACTATGTCTTATGGCCCACGCTCTGCTGACGTAGTCTTTCGCAATATCGGGGCTCGTGATCTCGCGACTTTCGTTGCCAATTCTTCGATCCTTTTCTCACGAGCCCCTGATAGGCGATCTTCTGACACACGTCCTCGCAAGTGGATGGTTCTAAACCTATCGGGGTATCTCTACTTGTGATATCGCTTTTTAGCTACGCAACTTTTGGGGATTCAACTCTCGAATCCCCGATACACGAGATCTCGGGTAGATCTAATGGTTCCTATGACCTTGATCGACGGCTCTGCTTCCCTTGAGCTCGAATTCTCTCCACGTCAGCACTGTAACTATCTTGCACCTCTGCAAGATTCGACGATCCTTGAAATCTCGTGAGATTTCCTCAGAGGGTCTCAACCGTTCGTTCTCCCCTCGACAATTCTTCGAAATAATAAAGTGTCTCTTCCCGAGACTTTTTTGCTCGCTCACCAACCTGCAATGATTCCTTACGACCTCCAATGGCAACTTCCCTGCGCTTTTTCACTCTGATTCTTTCCTGAGCTTTTTCACTCTGATTCTTTCCTGAGCTTTTTCACTCTGATTCTTTCAGAGGGACTTGCATGCACTCCTCGCGGAAATCCTTCAACAACTCTCCAATGTTGAATCCTTTCGACTCTGCACAACTTCTACAACAACAGTCTTTGATTTCCTTTGCTCAGATTCGCAACAGAGACTTCTTCTTCATCCTGTGCACTCCTTGCATGGCTTCAACAACTTACTTCCACTTCTGGGTGAATGAGAACAAAAGTTAAACTACTGAGCCTTCATCAATGCACTCCTTGCGGATGAATTCAATTTCACACCTTGCAGGAATCTCCTGGCTCAGATAGAGAAACAATTGAACCTCACTCCCTCTCACTCTCAGACTTCAGTTTAATACATGAAATCACATGCACAGCATATACAAAGAAAATGCATAACAAGAAAGAAAACATTCATGAGCACAACATCAATACACAGAGAAAACAACACCAACCATGAGTTTGAACCAGAACTTTCTTCTATTTATTCAAACGCCTGTACATGGGTGTTCTTCATACAATATTTCTTTGCTTGCTCCTCTCTTCTCCTGAATGCTCTCAATAATGATGCTTTTTTTGCAATGTACAAAGGAGGGTGTCTATATCCGTTTTCCCTCTCAAACTCTAAACTATCAAATCTAGACTTAAAATCCTATCTACCAGCATTAAATCTATTAAATGCCTCCTATCTACCAAAGGATGAGAGCTTAAAGGCTCAAGGTCCAATACAATATACAATGCACCTTCATAAATGGCTTCAATAAAAGACTTGCGCTACAATCCCAAAGTATTTTCAAAAGTTTGGGTTTGTTTATCCAGCTAATCTCCACTTGATGTGCTGGCTTGCTTGATGAGTTGGCGATGCTCCTGCATCATACTCCTCGGCTTGAAAATTTTCATGGGCTCTTGTCCATGAGCTCCTGCATGGTCTGTCCATGCTTTTGAATCTCTGTTTCTCTTTCCCAGCTGGCATCTTCCACTGGATGATTCTTCCATTTCACCAGATACTCAAAGTATTGCTTCCGTCTGGTCTTTTTGCTCACTCTTTTGTCAAGTATACACTCCATCTGTGGCTTTTCTGAAATCGTCATCTGTTTCTGCCACTGGATTTCTGGTTGTTCATCGCTTCTAGCTCCTGCTTCCTTAGCATTATATGGATATAATTCTGAGACATTGAATGTCAGAGATATTCCGATCTCATCCGGCAACTCAATTTCATAAGCATTTTCTCCCAATTTCTTTAGGACTCTGCATGGCCCAATTTTCTTCATCTTCAGCTTATTGTATGTTCCCCTTGGGAACCTTTCCTTCCTCAAATGTGCCAGAACTAGATCACCAACTTTGAACTAAAGTTGTCTCCAATGTTGATCCGCTCTGCGCTTACATTCCTGGTTCGATTCCAGCAATCGCTCCTTCACCCTGCTGTGAAGTTCTTGCATCGCCTCTACGAATTCTTCAGCGCTTGCGCTCTTAGTCATTATCTGCTCTGAATCCCTCAGTTCAGATACTCCTCTTGGATTCCTACCATATACAATCTCAAATGGACTTTTGCCTGTGCTTTTGTTCACTGAGTCGTTGTATGCAAACTCTGCCTGTGGCAACACATTGTCCCAACTGTTGTGGTGATCTGTCACCAAGCTTCTTAACAAATCTCCCAGACTCCTATTTACTACCTCTGTTTGCCCATCTGTCTGAGGATGATAGGCAGAACTAAACATCAAGTTAGTTCCCATCTTCTTCCAGAGTGTTCTACAGAAATGTCTAATGAATTTCATATCCCTGTCTGATACTATGCTTATGGGTAAACCATGAAGTCGAATGACCTCCTTGAAAAAAAGATTAGCAATATGAGTCACATCGCTGGTCTTCTGGCATGGAATAAAATGTGCCATTTTGGAAAACCTGTCAACCACCACAAATATCGAATCATGTCCTCTATGCGTCTTAGGCAATCCCAATACAAAATACATGCTGATTTCATCCCATGACCTTTCTGGTATGGGTAATGGCTGATAAAGGCCTGCATTCTTCTTCCCGCCCTTAGAATGTTGGCAAATTCTACATCTGTCAACAAACCTTTTAACTTCTGATTGCATCCCTTGCCAAAAGTATGACTCTCTTAGCTTTGTAAATGTCTTGTCGTGGCCAAAATGCCCTGCCAATCCACCACTGTGCTTCTCCTTCAACAGATTCTCCCTCATGGAACAATTCAGAATACACAGTTGATTTCCTCTGAACAACAATCCATTTTGGATCATGTAATCTATCCATGGGCTTCTGTCTCTGAGAACTGGATTCTCAGCTGCTTCATATGCCTCTGCAAAATCTGCATCACCTGCATACATGTCCTTAAGATTTTCAAAACCCAATGTTTTGATCCGGAACTCCTGCAACAGCAAACATTTTCTGCTCAAAGCATCAGCCACTTTGTTAGCAGTACTTGAAATGTGTTTAATTACAAATGTAAAATTCTGCATATACTCTACCCATTTAGCATGTTTCTGATTCAACTTCTCCTGTTGAGTCACAAACTTTAATGCATGATTATCACTATACAAAAAAAATTCTTTTGGGATCAAGTAATGCCTCCATTTCTTCAATGCCTCTATGATGGCATAAAATTCTTTTTCATACGTGGAGTATTTCACTTTTGTCTCATCCAGCTTCTCGCTGAAATATGCAACTGGCCTGTCTTCTTGACTCGGGACTGCCCCAATGGCAAATCTGCTTGCATCGCACTTAACCTGAAACGTCTTCAGGAACTCCGGCAACACCAACACTGGTTGCTCTGTGATCTTTTGCTTCAACAAATTGAAGCTCTTCTCAACCTCTTCATTCCAATGAAAAGATTTATGTCTTTTCTTGACGGTATCCATCATCGCTACGCTAATTCCACTGAAATTTCTGATGAATTTTCGGTAGAAATTAGCCAGTCCATGAAAACTTCTCACCTCGAAAATATTTCTCAGTGATGGCCAATTTTTAATTACCTCCACTTTACTTGGATCCATCTTTAATTCATTCGCCGATATGACAAATCCCAAGTAAATGAGTTCTTTCTTCATAAATGAAGATTTCCTCATGTTGATCAATAGCTTCTCTTGCTGTCGCTTCTTCATTACTACAACTAAATGCTTCAGATGTTCTTCTTTCATTTTTCTGAAAATCAATATGTCATCCAGATAAACAATGACAAACTTACCAATGAATTCTTTCAGCACTTCATTCCTTAACCTCATGAAAGTACTTGGTGCATTCGTCAAACCAAATGGCATGACTAGCCATTCATACAACCCTTCGTTAGTTTTGAAGGCTATCTTCCACTCATCGCCTTCCCTCATGTGAATCTAATGGTATCCTCTTTTCAAATCAACCTTTGAAAAAAAATTGGCTCCACTCAGGAAATCCATCAGATCATCCATTCTCGGCAATGGAAACCTGTACCTGATGGTTATCTTGTTAATGGCTCTTGAATCAGTGCACATTCTCCAACCTCCATCTTTCTTTGGACTTAGTACCATTGGAACAACACATGGACTCAAAATTTCCCTAATCAATCCTTTATCTAACAGTTCTTGTACCTGCCTTTTGACTTCTTCATTTTCCTGCGGCGTCAACCTGTACGCAACTTTGTTTGGAAAACTGGCTCCTGGTATGAGGTCTATATGATGACTCACACTCCTCATCAGTGGCAATGAATGAGGTAATTCGTCTACCACTATGTCAGTGAACTCTTCCAGCAATTTCTGAATTTCCTTCGGCAGATCATCCACTCTTGTGCTGGTCAAAACAACTTTCAGTTTCCTGACCACAAAGAATTGTGGATCTTCCTTCTTCTTTACTTCTGCCAGAAGTTTCTTCCCACTCATGAGAAGTATGGTATTTCTCGGTTCTGGTTTTACTTCTTTATCTTTAATTGGAAGTAGCATATGTGTTCTTCCATTCTTCTCCAAAGTATATGTATTCATCTTCCCATCATGAATCACGTTCCTATCATATTGCCATGGTCTGCCTAGCAATAAATGACATACATCCATAGGAATAACATCACAGAGTATTTTATCATTATATCCTCCTATCTTGATGTCAACTAAGCACTGTTTAGTGACATTTACCTGATGTCCCTTCTGTAGCCATGAGACTTTATATGGACTCGGGTGATCAATCATCTCCAACTCCAGTTTCTCCACCATATCGATTGAAACAAGATTATTTGTGCTACCGCTGTCCATGATAACCTTGCATTTCTTGTCTTTGGTCTTGCATGTGGTTCTGAAAAAGTTTGTTTCTTTGAACTGTGTCCTCCACCTCCTTCTCGGGTGTTAAGAGAACTTTACGCATCATTAATGACCTTCCATCTTCTATGTCTTCTGCTTTAGCATCTCACCTCTGTGCCTCAGTGATGTGAGCTTCTCCTCCATCCTTCTTCTTATCTGGATAGTCAAAGGATTTGTGCCCATTATTTCCACACGTGAAGCATGTGATGACTCTACCTCTACCTCTTCCTCTACCTCTGGTACGAGGAAATGTATTTGCATCAGCATAATCTCCCTTCTGCTCCATATGCTGTCCTCGTTGTTCAGCGTGCTAGCCTCGCTGTGAGCTTCCACCTCTTTCTATTCTAGTCTGAGGCTTTTTCCACTCATCCTTGGGTTTCTGGAACCTATTTTGGGCAACCGACTTACCTTTTGGCTGGATCCTACCCCTGCATCATTGTCCTGGCTTACATCTTAGCTTCTCTTCAGCTTTCAACGCCATTTGATACGCATCCTCCACCGTTCTGATGGTTTTCATACTCATCTCATCCTAGATATCGTATCTCAAGCCATTCACATACCTGGCAACTTTTTCATCATCGCTTTCTCGATGACTTGCCCTGATATTTAGCTTGTAAAATTCCTCAGTGTACTCTTTTACTGTCATCATCTTCTGCCTCAGGTTCTGCATTCTCCCGAACAGTGTGATTTGATAATCCCTTGGGATGAACTTTGCCTTCATCTTCGCAATCATTCAATCCCATCTTTTAATATTTTGCTTGCCTTTGGAACGTCTGTCTGCTTGAAGCTCGTCCCACCATAATGCTGCATGTCCCTTCAATTTTGTGACAACATGCTTGACCTTCTTATCCTCTTCGATATCTTCATAATCGAAATAGGTGTCAAGAGCTCGAATCCAATCCAGTATTTCCTCTGCATCCAGATTCCCTTCATAGGTTGGAATGTCCATCTTTGTTTTCGAACTCATCCGGGTGATAGCTTTAATTAATCTCTCATTGGCTGCATCTTCGGCTGCAACTTCTCCTTTTGGCTTAGCTTCAACTTCGCCTTCGGAGTCACTCAGATCTACAGCACCGACTCCACGTCTTTGTGCCGTCTCCATCTCCTCAAGTCTTGCTCGAAGATCACGTATCTGCCTCTCCATTTCTGGATTCTGTGGTTGTCTTCCTCTTCCTCTCACCTCCCTGTCTTCAGGATCAGGTGATCGCCTTTCTCTCCTCGGCAGCATGGTGAAATTTTCTCTCCTTTTATGCTACAGAAAGAAAAGAGATTTTCTTGCTCTGATACCACTCTGACACAAACGCGCCACCCGACACATCCGCTCCCTCAGGACCTTCTCTTCCTTCAGCCCGAAGAGCTGAAACGCTCTTCAAATCCCTTATCGAGGTTTTCTAATACCCACAGGATTCTTCGCGCGATCCCCCTCCCTTGATTTATCAGAGGATCGGAAATTCACGGCTTCACGAGTTGTCAATTGATTTCTAGACTCCCGAGTCCTCGAGATCTGAGGCGTCCATCAATGCTGACTTCGCCTGCTGTATCGGGACTCCTATCCTTATCGTGGTCTCGCCCTATCGCGACTTCGCCTTTCGCGACACCAAGTCTTTAGGCTTCCAACTCTCTATACTCAAGGTGCCGAGACGCCGATATTAGGTCTTGGATTTTCGCCCCCTTGCGACTTCGCCTTTCACAAGGTCAATTGGTTCCCATTTCGACTTCCGAGGCCCAATGTGCCGAGATGCCGATATCGCGCTTTCGGGACCTCGCATCCTCGCTACTCGTGGGGTTAAACAATTCCTCCTTCGACTCCCAAGGTCCGAGGTGCCGAGACACGTGACCTCACTACCTCGCAACTTCGCCACTCACGAGATCAATTATCCAACTTCCCGGCTCCCGAGTTCCGAGATGCCAAGACTCTAGATCTCTGCCACCTATCTTCACTCGCTCTCGCAATCCCACACACGAATCGATGGTTGATGCAATTCCTTACTGCTCGAACTCCCGAACCTCCGAGTTCGCGATATGCCAATGCCACTTGTCGATGGCTCCCTCCGCGAGTTGAACTTCCGACACCTGTCCTTCACTACATCCTATGTCCCATGCTCTACTGACGTAGTCTTTCACAATATCAGGTCTCGTGATCTCGTGACTCTCGTTGCCAATTCTTCGATCCTTTTCTCGCGAGCCCCCGATAGGTGATCTTCTGACATGTGTCCTCGCAAATGGACGGTTCTGAACCTGTTGGGGTATCGCTACTCGCAATATCACCATTTATCTATGCAACTTTTGGGGATTCAACTCCCGAGTCCCCGATACACGAGATCTCGGGTAGATCTAACGGCTCCTATGACCTTGATCAACGGCTCCGCTTCCCTTGAGCTCGAATTCTCTCCACGTCAACACTGTAACTAGCTTGCACCTCCGCAAGATCCAACGATCCTCAGAATCTCATGAGATTTCCTCAGAGGGTCTCAACCGTCCGTTCTCCCCTCGACGATTCTTCGAAATAAAGAAGTGTCTCTTCCCGAGACTCTTTTTCTCTCTCGCCAACCTACGATGATTCCTTCCGACCTCCAATGGCAACTTCCCTACGCTTAGTCTCCAGGGAGTTCAAAGGTCTATCTCTCCTGAGCTTTTTCACTCTGATTCTTTCAGAGAGACTTGCACGCGCTCCTTGCGGCAATCATTCAACAACTCTCCAATGTTGAATCATTTCGACTCTGTGCAACTCTTGCAGCAACAGTCTTTGATTTCCTTTGCTCAGATTCACAACTGAAACTTCTTCTTCAGCCTGCGCACTCCTTGCATGGCTTCAACAACTTACTTCCACTTCTGGGTGAATGAGAACAAAAGTTAAACTACTGAGCCTTCATCAATGCACTCCTTGCAAATGAATTCAACTGCACACCTTCCAGGAATCTCCTGGCTCAGATAGAGAAACAATTGAACCTCACTCCCTCTCACTCTCAGACTTCAGTTTATTACATGAAATCACATGCACAACATATACAAAGAAAATGCATAACAATAAAGCAAACATTCAGGAGCACAACATCAATACACAGAGAAAACAACACCAACCATGAGTTTGAACCAGAACTTTCTTCTATTTATTCAAACGCCTGTACATGGGTGTTCTTCATACAATATTTCTCTGCTTGCTCCTCTCTTCTCCTGAATGCTCTCAATAATGCTGCTTTTTTTGCAATGTATAGAGGAGGGTGTCTATATCCGTTTTCCCTCTCGAACTATAAACTATCAAATATACACATAAAATCTTATCTACCAGCATTAAATCTATTAAATTCCTCCTATCTACCAAAGGACGAGAGATTAAAGGCTCAAGGTCCAATACAATATACAATGCGCCTTCATAAATGGCTTCATTAAAAGACTTGCGCTACAATCCCAAAGTATTTTCAAAAGTTTGGATTTGTTTATCCAGCTAATCTCTGCTTGATGAGTTGGCAATTCTCCTGCATCATTATACAACCCATGCTTCTCCATCTTGAACACGACATCCCATAGGACGTCCAAGGAATGGTTGACACTGAGCTGAAGCTCAATTAGATCACATTTTTTATGCAATGTAAATTTGTGTTTTTTCTTTTTTCATATGTAAAAATATACACAAGGAAGGATACTTGTAGTCCTTTTGTAAAAAATGTTGAGTATATGTTTCCACTAAGGACCAGTAAGGCCCTTTATTTTTTGAAGGCTAAAGGGAATTTTGAATTATTGTATACTCTAGCTGTTTTTCCCTCTATAGAGCCCCTTTTATAATAAAAAAACTAATAGTTTCTGTTAAAAATAAATAAATAAATTGATTTAATAGTAAAATTAATGTCATTATGTCACTTAAATTTAATAGTAAAATTGATGTCATTATGTCACTTAAATTTAAATAATTAAGAGGAAAATGCTATAATTAACGATTATGAAACTATATTTAATTAGTATTATAAAATTAAATTAGATTTAAATATTTCAATGTGTCAAGCATTGCTTTCAACAATAGATGCATTGATCTCAATAATAGATGCATTGATCTCAACATTAGATGTAATGATTTCAACATTAGATGTATTGTTGTTAGTGTAGGTTATGGACATACCATTTAAAAGATGGTTAAAATATTGAAACAGTATAACAATATTTCAATGTGTGAATAAAAACAGTGGTAAGTGTGGGGTTATATTCACATTAGATTTCAATATTTCAATGTGCTCAATTGATTTCAACATTAGATTCATTGATTTTAGTTTAAAGGGTGGAAATACCATTTAAAAGCATGGTTATAATATTGAAAGAGTAAAATAAATATTTCAATATGTGAATAAAATTAGGGGCATATTAAAAATATAAAAGTTATATATCAAACATGTATAAATTAATAAAAAAATTAATGGTAAAATTAATGTCATTATATTAATAACTTAAATTTAAATAAAAATATTACAACTAAGCATTTTGAAATCATTTTAAATTAATATTAAAAAATTAAATTAGATTTGGATATTTCAATGTGGTGCATTTATTTCAACATTAGATGCATTTCATTTATTCTAGGTTGTGGAGATACCATTTAAAAGGATGGTTAAAATATTGAAAGTGTAAAAACAACATTTCAATATGTGAATAAAATTAGCCTAAACAAGTGTGGGGTTATATTTACATTAAATATTTCAATATTGATTTCATGAATAGATGCATTGATTTCAACATTAAATACATTTCTTTTAGTGTACGCTACAATTTATGGTTATTAGAATATTGAAATAGTGATCGGATTAATATTATCCATAAACATATATATAATGTTGATAATTTATAAAAAATATTGACTACCCACCACTCTAACCATCATAGATCTATATTAACCATTGATCTATCAAAGGCACTAAGGAGGTGAAAACCATATTTAGAATGCAAAACTTGAAAAATCGTTAAAAGTTAACTCTTGATCTATCAAAAGCCTAGAGGAGATGAAAACCTTACTTAGAGTGCAAAACTTGAGAAAAGATTAAAGGTTTGCATCTCTAAAAACTGAGTTAAAATGAATCCATACTATTATATAATCAACTATTTAATATAATGTTCTCATTATTTATATTTTATATTATAAAGAGTAACAAAAAATAATCATAAAGAGTAACCAAATTGGTGTATGAGACCCGTTTGTTTGTGGGACAAAGACCCCCTATATAATCAACTATATAATATAATGTTCTCATTATTTATATTTTATATTGTAAAGAGTAAAAAACAACATGAGATTTTATTTTTAAACTATAATAATTGTATCTATTTTATTTTTAACATTCATTTTATAAACTTATAAAAATGTCACTTAATTAGATAATTTAGGTTTCAAATAAAATATTATTTAAATTCAAATTCAAATAAAAAATTATATAATATAAAAAAAATCATAAATTAAAAAAAAAAATCAATATTAAAATATAATTTATTATTATATATATAATTAA
>ML779994.1:154892-172405 GCA_009831015.1 Picea engelmannii
ATTAACCCATTTCTAGGTTACTTAACCTATTTTCCTTATTTTTAGGGTTAACCACTTTCCATAAATATTCCTTCTTGATTTTGTCATCTTATTTTATCATTTCTTCTTTTAGGTCACTTTGACTTCTTTGACTTTGGGGGCTTGAAGCCTTCATGTGAGCGTCCTTCATCTTTGTAAGGCCATAACTCTCAAACCAGGAGGAGTTATGTGACATTCCACATACCACCAAAAATGGCATGACAAGCACTATCCATCTAGGATAGTTTCACCAACAATTTCCTCGATCTTCATTTCGTTATTCCTCATACAAGCATGGTTTCTCCAACCTTTCTTCTAGGATAACTCAATCCGTAAAGCGTCTTCCCGTGAGGGATTTCACCATAAGGGGACCACTTTGGAGTTCATCTGTTTATGCACCTTATCAATCATGATAAGACAATAATGAGAACATGGGTCCTCCAACCATTCTTCTAGGATAACTCAAACCACAAAGCATCTTCCCATGAGGGATTTCACCATAAGGGGACCACTTTGGAGTTCATTCATTTGTGCACCTTATCAATCATGATAAGACAATAATGAGTCATCTATACATTTTTCCAACAATGCATCATATACCAATGAAACCACATCGATCCATCATGTATCAATGAAAACTCATTGATCCATCTTCATCTATGAATTATCATCAAGGACAATACATATTATATTACATCAATCATCAATCAATCAATCCTTTGACATCAATCAATCAAACCATTGGCATCAATGACAACATGATCCAACAATATTTAGGCCACCCCGGTTGACTTTCAAAATTCAAGTTCCCCGGATCTTGTTACAAGAGTCACATCATTCAGAACATCATATATGCAAGATCCATGGGTGTTACCCTCATTGTGTGAATTGGTCGAAGGTCACGCAAATGTCGAACTGGATATGTCACTATCTACAGTTGAGGTCGCTTACCAGGCTATTCAACGCACTACTACAAACCCTAATCAGACTCTTTCATGGATAAACGAGGACGATCAGTATATGGATCTCACCTGGGCTCATAATTCTTCAACTTATCAAGACTGTCTTGATACAATCATATTGTCAGAAGAGGCTATTATCGAGGAAATGACTAGGTCAGAAAGACCATGGGAGGATATACATCCTCGATCGTATTTTCTCCCAAAGATCAGTCATGTGGAAGGAGGATAATTTAAGTCAGTTGTGATTAGGAATGATGGTAAAACAGTGAACCCCTTAGCAAAGCACAGTGTATATTCTGAGGGGAATATGAAAAAAAAATCTAAAACCGTCCCGATCAATATTTTTGGAACTCTTGATGTTGTTGAAAACGTTTTTGTCAGGGCATAATGTTCTCAAGATGAAATTCATCAATATATGCCATTTTTCAAGTAATTTTGTGATGTTTTCTCTTGGTCTTACAAGGAAATGCATAACATATATCCTAGAATTATCGAACATGAGATTTGAACCTATGACAATGCTAAGCTAGTTCGATAGAAATTGTGACCAATTAACCCAAGGAAAGCAACAACAATCAAAGTTGAGGTAGAAAAATTGCTCAAAGAAAGATTTATATATCCAATCCCATTGACATAATGGGTATCCAATCCTTTTCCGGTAGACAAGAAACAAGGTATGATTCAAGTGTGCATGGATTTTCCTGATTTGAAAAAATCTTGTCTTGAGGGTAACTTCCCTACACCATTTATCAATCAAATTCTTAACGAATGCAAAGGAAGTGATATTTTCTCATTGATGGATGGTTTTTCTGGTTATAACCAGATACAGATCCTCCCCGAGGACCAATGTAAGACAATTTTTATTTTTCCTTTGGAAACCTTTGCGTACAAAAATATGCCTTTTGGCCTTAAAAACGTTGGAGCTACTTTTCAGTGGGCCATGATGTTCTCTTTCCATGATCTTAAGAACACAGTGGAGGATTATTTGGATGATCTCACCACCCACTTGTGTAAGAGGAAACAGCATCTTCTACACCTCTCCCTTAACTTTGAGAGATGTTGTCACTATCAAATTCACTTGAATCCACAAAAATGCATTTTTTGTGTGACTTTGGGATGTCTCTTAGGATTTATTGTTTCAACTAAAGGGATCATGGTTGACCCTTTAAAGGTAGAGGAAATAAATAAATTTCCTCCCTTGTGCACAATACCTCAACTTCAAAGTCTACAAGGAAAGGGGAGTTTCCTTTGACATTTTGTACCAAATTATGTTGATATCACAAAACATTTTTATGCACCTATTGAAGAAGGGGGTTCCATTTTATTGGGAAAAAGTCAACACAACTTTCCTTCGATGCATTGAAGAAATCTCTAGTTTCGACTCCTTTGCTCATCCTCCCAGATTATAATATATGTTTTCTACAATATCTCGCGACAGTTGAATATTTGATTTGTATGGTATTAGTTCAGGAGGATGACAAGCTCCAACAACATGTCGTCTATTATTTGAGTCATTCTTTGATGGGACCTAGGATAAAGTATTATCACGTTGAGAAACTTACCTTAGCATCATTTCATGTTGTTCAACACCTCCAACATTATATTCCTTTGTGCAAGACGACTGTCATTGCCGACGTTCACCCTTTTTAGTATGTTTTGACTCAGTGAATAATTGGTGGGAAGTATAATAGGTGGATTTTTGTTCTTCAGGAGTTTGATTTGGATTTCTTTTTGCCAAATCCAAAAGGTCAATAGTATTTGCTTAAGTTATGTCGAAGAGTAGAGAATGATGATATTGAAGTTATTGACTAACTTCCTGATGAGCGTATTTTCTGTATTTGTTTACTAATCCTTGGTATGGAGATATCCTTATATATCTCTCGAATCTTAAGTTTTCCCCGCATTACTCAAAGGATGACCGTTTTTTATTCACCATTAGACGAATAATTACCTTATCATCGGTGACACTTTCTATCGTCGAGAAGTTGATTCAATTCTTCTTCATTGTTTAACCCACGAGGAAGCATAGGCTATGCTTAATGACTGTCACAGTGGAGCATGTGGAAGTCACTTATCAGTACTAGAAACAACCCAGAATATCTTGCGTACTGGGTACTTTTGGATGTCAATATTTAAATACTGCATAGAAGAGGTCAAGAAGTGTCACCCATGCTAGATATTTTCTCGAAAGATGCACACACATATTGCTTCTCTTTTTCTAGTCATCAACATTGACCCATTTACTAAGTGGGGCATTGATTTTATGACATGCCACCCACCTTCGGCTAGGGTGCATCATTACATCATTGTGTCTGTTGATTATTTCACAAAGTAGGTGGATATGGTGAGACTGTCACTTTCTTCATTTTTAACCAGTTTATAAATCATTTTGGTGTTCCAAAAGATATTTTCATTGACCATGGAAGTCACTTCTAGAACAAGATGATGTCAAAACTTGCTTCTAAGTTGGGTTTTAGATAGGAACACTCGTCTCTATATTACCAGCAGGTGAATGGACATTTCAAGGTCATTAATAAGTCTCTTAAGACCATTCTTTGATGCATGGTCAATGCAAGCAAATTCAATTGGTACATTATTCTCTATCTAGATTTATGTGCATATCAAACGAAAATAAAAATAACTACTAGCATTTTCTCCTTTCCATCTCGTTCATGGGTTCAAATCTGTTTTACATATTGAGTGTTGGATTTCGTCCCTTAATATTGTTGTAGACCTTATACTTGACTCCACTGAGTTAGAAGCACTCCTTTTCCATATAGAACAACTTGATGAGCAATGTTCAGATGATGTGACTACGAATGAAGTGCACAAAAAATGAGTTAAGGGTTAGTACGATAAGTCCATGCACCCAAGAGTTTTTCTAAAGGTGATCTTGTCCTGGTATACAACTAAACAAAATATGCATTGGGGGAAAACAAGTTTAATACGTTATGGTATGGCCTTTACTTTTTGATATGTGCCTTACAAAAAGGAGCATACGAGCTAGAATATTTTTATGGGAATGCACTTTTCAAGCCTAGAAATTGGCTCTATCTGAAAAAGTACCATGCTTGAGCATCTTTGCTTAACCAGTATTTTTGTAATTATTGTATATAGTTGTACAATATGATAGTAAAATGTTATTTTTCCATTAATGATGCTTATGGTGGTTGGAATATGTGATGTGATTCATCGTTTTTCGTAGGGTATGTAGATAGTGCTAGTCACCATACTCATAATCTGGCTTCTGACACTTGGGTGATTTATTCGCCTAGATGAGAATTGATCGCTTATGGAGGTGCGTGTTTAAACCCATCTACTAATAATTTAGTTGAGTATAGCATTCTTATTGAACTACTCTGTGATTCCATTGCACGCTGCATTTGGTCCTTACAAGTTTGTCTCGACGTTTAACTAGTTGTATTCCAACTAAACAGTAATTATCATATTCACAACCCTGTGTTACTTTGTTGTTTCCTTGGAGTGCATTTTTTGGAGAATTTTTTTGATCATATTACTTAAGTTCATATTCCAAGATGTGCCAATGTATTATTTGATTCATTTTATAATTATGTATTAGATTGGCATTTACACCATTCACGTTAAAAAAAAACACAAATCATTCTTGTAATAACAATAAATCAAAAGAACATCATATCATCATCAATTTCAATAGTTACAAAAGGTGGATCATATCTCAAAAAAGGATTTTAATCCTTTATTTTCCTCTATATGGACTGAAATACGAAAAAATACAATAATCAAAGTAGCTCCTAATCAATTTCCTAAGGTACCTTACCCTCCCTCAACATGCTTTTCATAGCATACCATTGCATGAGAAAGACACCAAAAGAGTTATATCCATGCTCGTGGCACCCCAACTACATGTAATTACATCCATGTTTGGGTATTTTGGTCACTAGAGTGATAAAAATGATACCACTTTAGTTTCCTTGATAGGCTAGAAAAGCAACACAAAATAATGATTAGTAGGTTAGTGAACCCACAAGCAAGAAAGCAAGAAATAGAACAAGAAATCAATGACAAAAAAATAAAGCTAAACTAAGAAGATATAAACAAAGGATGCATGAAATTGGACACAAAGAATGGTTATCTAATAGAGAATGGTCTTTGAAATTGAGAACACCAAGAGGCGAAATGTGGGATTTATGAATCCCCTATTACTCCTAGGGAGGGATCTTGAATCCCTCAAAGTAGAGATTTTCCTCTCCTATCTTGAATTGAAAATGGTGAAGAACTCTATGGAAAATATTTCCAAAAGGTGGAATGCCTTCCCTATGTAATGCTTGCTCAAACTATTCTCAAGAGAACAAATGGTTTCTCCAAGATTAATTGGGAAGCATAGAAATACAATGAAATTCTTCCTTTTTAGCATATAATGACCATCTGTTTATAGGACCATAGCAAGGTATTTCATAACTTGTTACAAGAGTGAATGGGAGTCCTTTAGAGGTACATACCATCCTTTTGGTCATCCCAAGGAGAGATTTTAGGTCGATCTTGGGGTCTTGTTTTGACTCACTTCATCTTGAAACTGGTTGAGGCACGACCAAATTCATAAATGCATTGTTTACACATATGCATGGATTTATTCAAGGACAGTCATGCAGGGCATGCACTATGTGAATTTGGATTTGTTTTGGTTTGTGTGAATGTGCACGTGCTAGCTTTGCTAGAAGTGTGCATAAATTCATGTCTTTTATATAGTTTTGATCATCTTGCTAAAATAGATTCTGTAAATGCTGAAAATATGTTATGTCTATGCTAGTTGTTTATTCATCCATTGTCTGTATTTCTATGAGCAATTTTTTGGTGATAACAAATGCCCCTTGATGTGTGAGGCTAGGAGAATATGTATAGCTGAAATATATCAATGTTTATCTTCCTGAGATTGTCATGAGATACGATATTTGTAGCTATTGCTGAGAAGAATTGTGAGAGAAATCCGTTGGAGGAAAAGGGGATTTTGAATGGAATCAAGTAATATCGAAGACCTGAATCTAATTCTTTGTACAAACGAGGCGGGCATGCAACATGTTCATTTCATGAAACCATAAATGAAATGACGAAAACTGAGTATTTTTTATGAAGTAGATGTCTACAATGCCCTTGGGGGCATCAAAAAATGACAGATGATGGTTCTGATTACTCAACAGGCTTTGAATCTAGGTATGAACCACCCAGAGGAATTGATGGCCTATAAAATTTAGAAGTCTTCGATGATTACTAAAAACTGCAACGGTCACATAGTAAGACCCACTGTAACATGAAACTTTGTTGGATTTGAATTTCATGGGGGTCAATGCCATCAAAAAGTGATGGAAAATTTTTTTGTGCCATCTGAGACTGCTCATTAATAAGGGAATGGGATTCAATATACTACCACCTACCTAGAAATCTATGTTGACGTCCACAAGAAAGAGGCAAGACTACAAGAATCAATTGGATTCTCGACATCGATTCGATCAAATAGGTGTCAGAGACTGGATGGAGGAGAGGATGGATGGAATGGTGAGATGAATGACGTTCAAGATGTATGGGACTGGAGAATTTCCCTTGGTTGGGGGAAAATGAAATAATGGAAGCAACTGTAAAACATGATCTGGTGTCAGGGGGATGGAAAAATATTGGGTTAACTATGTTGAATGGGTGAGACTACAAAGGAATGGATGAGAGGTCAAAGTACAGATATTTGGGACAGGGGTGTTGGTGATAGTCGGTATTTATTCCATGATAGGGATATATTTGAAAAGATTGTGATGAAAGGGGGATGCCCCAATGATCCAAAAAGGACCCAGAGAATATTAAGACAACTCAGAATGCACAAAAGAAACTTAGAATGCTCAGAATGGATTCAACAGACAATAAAAGGGGAAAATTTCAAAGTTCCTAAAAATTAGTAAAAAGGGCACAATCATGAAGAGCATGTCACAATCTTTCTAATGGTGAAAACGAATTGTCAAACGAAGTTACGGATCAAAAGTTATAAGCAGTCAAAGTTCAGCCAAACTTGGTCAAAAAGGAAAAAGTCAAAGTGACACGTGGAACCACTGCAAGGGTGAAATGTGGCACAGATGATTTGGCCAGATGATGTGGAAAGGATGGAAGAAATGTGGGAAGTTAAGTGATGACACGTGTCAGGTTTCATGCATGAATCATGTGGTTACAAGTGACATTTTTTATGGACAAATTATATGGTGCCACGTGGCACCCCTCCAATGGTTGGTATGTGAAAAACTGTTATTGACTCCCCAAGATTCAAACTCATGACCTCTCACTAGCCCAAAGGCCCCACACATATGCATCAACCATTACACCATACAACGTTTATTGTTTGTGATATGATTTAATTATTATTTAATTTCAAACTTTGAACTAAGGCGACAAAGAGAGGGGCTAGGCATTCCGCCCAACCCCTGTTCACATGATATTGCACCATATGAATATATTATTCCACCCAACTAGGGGCTTAACTCAACCAACCGCCAAATATAGCCTATTCTCCACCATATCCGCCTCCATTTATCACCTTTCCGCTATTTTAGTGGTCGCCCACCAGATTTGGCACAGCGCGCCAAAGTTGTTGTAACCTTTTGCCAAAAAAGGGGATGCCCGTGCGATTTGATCCCGGGACCTCCGCCCAACCAACGCCTAAGTTTAGCTATGCCAACCAACATACCAACAACTTCATTAATGCTAACCACTTGCAGAAATGGTATAAGAAAGGGGTCTCGTCAGAGTTCAGTACGGACAAGAGAAAGGAGAAGGGGTAGGTTGAGCGCATCCGTACAATACAAATTTGGGTGCAGTTTTCTAGATTTTGACACAGATTTTGAGATCTATCAATCATTAATTGCAAGAGCAGTGGTACGAAAACCGAGGCAGGGGTGTCTTGGGGGCCTGAAAGTGTTCGACTCGGATTGAGGTGTGGAGACAGTGATTTTTAGGTAAATCGATGCCACAAATGCAGTGGTGGTGTTAGTTTTTTGATTTGAGCAAAGATTTTGTGGCTTAACTCCAGAATGAGGTATACTTATGTATTTTGCCCAATTCTTTTGTGGAGTTAATAAAAATACCTACCCATTTGAGAGTAGGATCCGAAGGCGTAGTCCACCAGGGACGAACTCCGTTATCAAGTTATTTTTGTTCATATTTCATGATTATGTCTCTTTCATTGTGATTTTTTCCTTCTTTATTGTGTACTTTTGTTTGTTCTCATTTAATACGGTTCTTTAATAAGTCACCTGATGAAAAGATCCTGGATCATGTTGGTATTAGAGAAGTCGTCTTTGACTTGAATTGTTGAGTATGAATGCTTACTAGGGCCAAGCATAATAAGGGTGAATGAACTCTTAAGACGTTCAATCCCGAATTTGGTTGTGGATCCCGAAGGAAGACGATGGAAGAAGAGAACAAGCGTGATGAACATGAGAAAAAATTTCACATGGTCTTTTATCGCATGTCAGAAATGGTGGAACGAATGTATGGAGATTACGAGAAGAGGATGAAGAAGAAGGAGATGAAAAAGGAAGCACCACTCAATGATTATGCTTCAGTAAATCAAGGGGTTGGAGGAGACCCTCCTGAGCCTCTATCTTCACCTTCAAGTTCTAGTTCTTCTTCCTCTGAGAATTCTCGTCACTCTCAGCATTCTAACCATACAACCTCTTTTAAGATATGACAGGTTGAAGTATATTTCCAGGTTCAACATATTGACAAAGAGGAAGTTAAAGTGCAACTGGATTCTCTTCTATTGGAAGGCAACACTCTCGTATGGTGGGAGAGAAAGCTACATGACAGGAGTAAGTATGGTAAGATTCTTTCCTCATGGTCGGATTTTAAAATAGAGATAAGGAAGCAGTTCTATCCATTAGGGTATTTACATAAAGTAATGATGGAATGGAAAACGTTGAGATAGAATAAAGGTCAGAACGTACAAAGTTTCACAGAGGAATTTAGGAAGAAAGCTTTAGCATTGAATATTCCTTTGGATTCTTATGAAACTTTAATGAAGTATATTGATGCACTTCATAGTTATATTCTTCATACTTTTCTCTTTTTTAAACCTACTAGTCTTGATGAAGTTTGTGTGCAAGCCACTCACCTTGAGAATAGGGGGAAACATGTTCAAGAAGATCCCATGAAGAAACCTTCCAATTTCCCACAAAAGACTTTCAAGAAGTTTAAAAGGAAGGGCAATAAGACCTCTACAGTAGAAAGAGAAGGAGGAAAACCATCTTGCACTCATTGTAAGAGGAGTGGTCACGATGAAGAACACTGTTGGAAACTACATCCAGAAAAGAAACTGAAATAGTTCAGTGGAAAGGGGAAGACAAAGACTGTTGCTACAGTGCAACAAGATCTTGGTTCCAAATCAAGAGATGAAGGAAAGATCACAACGGCTGGAGTACAAGGTAAAGAATATCTTCATCCTAGTTCAAGTTCCAGTGATAAATCTCATATTGATGAATGAAAGAGGAATGATTTATTTCATATACGAGTTTTATCTAAACATACTAAGATAGATACATTATTTGATCCAGGTTCCCAAGTAAACTTAACATCTCATGAACTTGTTAAGAAGATGGGTCTTGTAACTAAACCACATCCAAATCCTTACCCTCTTGGTTGGGTATGTAACAAAGCCAAACTTAATGTTACCAAACAATGTAGGGTCAGATTTTCTATTGCTTCAAATTTAATTCATGATGAAGTAGATTTGGATGTTGTATTGCTTGATATATGTGGCATAGTGTTGGGAAGTCTGTATCTTTATGATAGAAAAGCAATCCTCTTTCATCATGAGAACAAATACCACCTTACTAAAGGGGGAGTGGAATATATTGTTAGAGCTCACATCATGAGGGTAAATATGATACTTGTTAGTGTAGGGCAAATGAAAAGACTCATAACCACTAATAAGAGATATGTAATCATGTTCGTCAAAGAGAAATATGTTGGGACATCCGACGCTTTTCAGGGATGTGATCCATCTCATAAACATGAATTAACTGATATTGTTTCTAAGTATGATGATATTTTTCAAGAACCATAAGGATTACCTCCTAAGAGGGAAATCAGACATAAGATACATCTTCAACAGGATTCTCCTTTGCCCAATGTGGGAATGTACAGGATGTCAGTTGTGGAGATGATAGCAATCAAGAAGTAGGTACAGGAATTATTGGATCAAGGGGACATTAGGCCCAGTTCATCTCCTTATGGTTCTTCGATCATGATGGTGCCAAAGAAAGATGGCACATGGATAATGTGTGTCGATTACCGGGCTTTAAATAAAATCACAGTGAAAAATCGTTACCCTCTTCCTCGCATAGATGATTTACTTGATTAGTTGAAGAATGTTGTTTATTTTACTAAGTTGGATTTGCATAGTGGATATCATCAAATTAGAGTTGCAAAATATGATGCATGGAAGACTGCCTTTAAAACCAAACAAGGATTGTTTGAGTGGTTAGTTATGTCGTTTGGGCTTTGTAATGCTCCGACAAATTTCATCCTTGTGATGAATGATGTATTCAAGCCTTACCTAGATGACTTTGTGATTGTGTATTTAGATGACATTCTTGTTTTCAACAGGACTTGGGATGAACATGTAAGGCATGTAAAACAAGTATTGGATACTTTGCAGAGGGAAACGTTATATGTGAAAATGTCTAAATGTGAATTTTGCAAGACTGCACTTGTATACTTAGGTCATATCGTGGGAGGAGGACAATTGAAGATTGATCCTTCCAAAATTGAAGTGTTTGTGAAATGGCCTGAACCAAAGAGTGTAACTGAGATTCGAAGCTTCTTGAGTGCAATCCAGTATTGGAGGAGATTCATTCCCAAATTCTCCTTTATCGCAACTCCTTTGCATGCCTTAACCAATGCGAAGAACACTTTTCAGTTGGAAGGAAAACAACAAAATATTTCAACATTTTGAAGGAGAATATCAGTACCACACCAATATTAGCACTGTCAAATATTCAATAGCCATTCGAGATCGAGATAGATGACATTGGATATGCCATGGGTGCAGTATTGATGTAATATCATAAGTCTATCTTTTACCACTCTGAGAATTTTAACCAAGTTGTTGTTAACTATCCTACATATGATAAATAATTGTATGCATCAGTTCAAAGCATAAAGAAATGGAAGCATTACTTGTTAGGGAAGGAAACCATCATACATACAAATCACCAGACCTTACAGTATCTGTAGGAATAGACAAAATTGCAACAATCTTGACACTACAGATGGATGGGTTTTCTACAACAATTTCATTTGGTAATTAGGTACAAGAAGGGTACAAGTAACAAGGTAGCCAATATGCTTTCTAGACCTCCTATTGTTGCTTCTATTATTTTGAAGAATACTTCTTTATTTCATGATAGCCATGTATAAAAATATTCCATCGATGAATATTTTAAAGAAGTATATGAGAAGCTAACCCATGGTGCATAGGTAGAGAACTATTGTCTACAGGGAAACTTACTCTATCATCTTGGGAAGCTATGTATTCGTACAAGTGAACGACTAGATGTGATACGAGAAGCTCATACTTCTCTTGTGTCTGGACATTTTGGGGTAGAAAAAACTATGGCTCGTTTGCAGTGGTTTTGTTACTAGCCTCAAATGAAAGCAATTGTAAGTAAATATGTAAAGGGGTGTGTGATGTGTTCTACTTGTAATCCCACTAATAGAAAATTGGGGCTATACTCACCACTTCCTTCTCCATCCCATCCATGGGAAATAATTTCCATGGATTTTGTAGGGGGTTTACCAATGACCAGAGGGGATCATGATTATTTGTATGTTGTAGTGGATAGGTTTATCAAGATGTGTATCTTGATGCCATGTAAAATGCAGATCACTGCTGAGCAAACTAGTAATCTCTTTTTTCAGCATGTTTGGGTTCACTTTGGGTTACCCATGTTCATTGTCTCGGATTGAGATACTCGATTCCTTGGGGATTTTTGGACTAGCTCGTGGAGAACGATGGACACCAAATTGAAGAGGACACTGATTTTCATCCACAGACTGACGAGCATACATAGGTGGTAAATAGAATAGTGGTACTTTTGCTTTGAGGCTACTGCAACAAGCATCCTAAGTTATGGGATGAACATATACCTTATGTACACCATGCTTATAATCGAGCTTTACATTCATCCATGCAGAGTTCACCTTTTGAGATGTGTTATGGGTACCTACCAAAGGTTCCTTTGGACATTATGTATGGGAAATATGTCGATGTGAATGGAGAACAAACAGAGGACATAGCCCACAAGTTCATCCAGAGGATTCAACAGATACACTAGGCAGTCAGGGAATAGTTGGACAAGAGTCAAGAACAGTATAAATCTTGACATGACAAGCACGAGGTTGATCATCAGTTCCAAGTTGGAGACCGGGTATGGCTTCACATCAGCAAGGAACGATTGAAGGGTGAAGGCAAGAAACTCGAGCCCATGTGATATGGATCCTTCACTATTTTGGAGAAAAGCAGCACTAATGATTTTAGTTTAGATCTTCCACCTTATATGCAGATATATTCAGTTGTGAACGTAGAGAATTTGAAAATTTTTTAGCTTCCCATGATCATGGATCAGGATGAGGAAGTTTCAATACATTCAGTTGATGAGTTTGCACCTGAGTACTTGGATGAGTTACAAGAAGATATCATCTTGGATAGAAGGACGTGGACTTCACATAGAGGTGATATTGATTATCTTCGAGTAGTCTTAAAGGGCACACATCCAAGCAAGGCAAAGTGGATTGAGAAAGATAAGGTGAGGGAACTCTTCCCTCACTTACCAATTGATTAATTAAATCTTTTGGTGGTCCCAAAATCTATCAGTGGGAAGGCATGATCCAAAAAGGATCCAGAGAAGATCAAGACAACTCAGAATGCACATAAGCAACTTAGAACGCTCAGAATGGCTTCAGCAGACAATAAAAGGGAAAAAAATTAAAATTTCCTAAAACTCAGTGAAAAAGGCCATAATCACAAAGAGCATGTCGCAATCTTTCTAACGGTGCAAACAGATCATCAAATAGAGTTACGGATCAAACGTTATAAGTAGTCAAAGTTCAGTCAAACTTGGTCAAAAAGGCAAAAGTCAAAGTGACATGTGGCACCACTGCAAGGGTGACATGTGGCACAAATGAGTTGGCCAGATGATGTGGCAAGGATGGAAGACACGTGGGCAAATTAAGTGATGACATGTGTCAGTTTTCATGGCGAATCATGTGGTGACAAGTGGCATTTTTATGGAAAAATTATATGGTGCCACGTGGCCCAGTCATGAGCTGCCATGTGGCACCCCTTCAATGGCTAGTATGTTAAAAAATGTTATTGACTCCCCAAGAGTTGAATTCATGACCTCTCACTAGCCCAAAGGCCCCACACATATGCACCAACCTTTACACCATACAACTTTTCTTCCTTATGATAAGATTTAATTATTATTTAATTTCAAACTTTGAACTAAGGTACCAAAGGGAGGGGCTAGGCCTTCGGCCCAGCCCCTATTCACATAATATTGCACCATATGACTATAGTATTCCGCCTGCCCAGGGGCTTAAATCAACCAACCACCAAATATAGCATATTCTCCACCATATCCACCTCCATTTATCACATTTCCGCTATTTTAGTGGCCTCCCTCTAGATTTGGCAGGGTGCGCCAAAGTTGTTGTAACTTTTTTCCAGAAAGGGGGAGGCATGTGGGATTTGACCGCGAGACCTCCACCCAACCAATGCATAAGTTTAGCTATGCCAACCAACATACCAACAACTTCATTAATGATAACCACTTGCAGAAATGGTATAAGAAGGGGGTCTCGCCAGAGTTCATAATGGACAAGAGCACGGAGAAGGGGCAAGATGAGCGCATCCATACAGTATGGATTTGAGCGTAGTTTTCTATATTTTGGCATGGATTTCGATATATTTCAGTCATTAATTGCAGGATTAGTAGCATGAAAATCGAGGCAGGGGTGTCTTGGGGCCCTGAAAGTGTCCGACTCAAACTGAGGCATGGAGACAATCATTTTTAGGTAAAACGACACCACGAATGCAGTGTTGGTGTTAGTTTTATGATCTGAGCAAAGATTCTATGGCTTAACTCCATAATGAGTTATACTTATGTATTTTTCCCAATTCTTTTGTGGAGTTAATAAAAAGACCTACCCATTTGAGAGAAGGACCCAGAGACGTAGTCCACGGCCAGGGACGAACTCCGTTATAAAGTTATTTGTGTTCATATTGCATGATTATGTCTATTTCATTTTGAGATTTTCCTTCTTTATGGTGTACTTTTGTTTATGCTCATTTAATAGAGTTCTTTAATAAGTCACCCGACGAAAAGATCCCATATCACCCAACTAAGGGAAACATGGGTTGTTGTGTGCCAAGGAAAAAGACATTTTCAGTTGCGATGGAAAAATTCTACTCTAATTGTTGGAATTCAAAATGTTCTTTATACAATTACCAAATTAATAAAGAATAATTGGGTTGAAAGTACATATAAAGAAATGGGTGCCCTTGTAAAATGATGGCTTGTCCCTCTTGGGGTGCAAGTGGTGTGATTTAACTGATGAGGGGTGGGGGCCCCATTGGTGGTTTCCTGTACCAGGTAGGTGAATGGAGGATAAAATTGTAGATGGGAAATTGATGGTGGATGATATGGGGGGTTAATGATAATGTGAAAGTGCATTTGATGTAACCAACTAAACAAGAAGTGGGAGTCCATTATGGGGTAGTTTAGCAATATGATGAGAAATAAGTATGGGGTTCTCATGTTGGGGTGTAGTGCTACTAGAAATCCCAAACCTAATGGATAGGACAACACGAGTGTTAATTTTCCAAGGGTAAAATACACGTGGGACAACTCATGGGGGTGAGAATAATACTAGGCGAAAATACCTTAATGGACTAGATCAGGTGACGGTACCTCAGAGCCGAGTGGGATCCTAAAGGGTTATGTTGAAAGGGATGACTAGAATATGAAACTGTTGGTGGATGAATTTATTATTTTCCAGTATCGAACATATACCTGAAGGGGCCATGTGAAGGCCACGACGAAAGTGACTATTTATGTTCATGAGAAGTACCTATACATACAAAAATCAAATACACGACATGAAAAATATCTAATGAGAAGCACATATGACAATTATTTAATAATTAATGTAAAAAACTCATGTGTACATGTGCCCAAGGAGCAAAAATAGCTCTTCGGGGATTTGTGATTAAATAGACAAAAAATGATGCTAATGTGTAGGTGACAGAGTCAAGATGCCTTTACCATGAATGATGTGAAAAATTGAGCTCCTGAGCTCCTAAACAAGGCTGGTGAAGTTTGAGTATGGGGTGTATATATGGGTGTGGGACCCATAATGCCACCTCATTTGTACTTGCACACGTTGAGGTTTGAGGGTGAGGTTTCTAAGCATTGTTGATTGGTACGAGAACATGGAGACACTATTTTGACTGGAGAGAGAGTATAGTAAGTTCTCTAGACCTCTTGCATATGTTTATTTTTGTATTTTTTTGGTTGGGGGTTGTACGGATGACTCTACGACCATTTTGGTTGGTAGTTAGGGTGATGCATGCAGGAAAAACTCTATTTGTTGTGCACTTTTGTGTGGAAGTAATGACTACAGTAATTCACAGTGTATGCAACTGTGACATTCTTTTCCATGCAAAAAGGCATGAGGATGAGGGGTTTTGAGCCAATCAACATGACCAGGAGGAATCAAATCTTTATCTTCAATTGCAAATATCAGGGCATCTAAGTGTGGTTGAAATGTATTTTTAGATAAAAATAAGGATTGATGGTGAAAGGAATCCCATTGGAAATCAAGTGAGGACATTGATTCCACAATGTCTTCGTCTGATTGAAAGATGAAGGAGTATAATGGGTCTACGGTGGTCTGGGTAAAGGATGTAGACATAGTGATGTCTTGAGTGAGACTTGGTTGGGTAATGGGAGTGTCTTCTATGGAAGGTGTATGAGATGAGTGTGTGTGATCATTAGTTTTGACTGAGATGGGTGTTCCTATGAGAGGAGGTTGTGGGGTTTCACTAGACAACATGAACCAAATATCCATATACGAATGTGGGGTATGGAAATTTGGAGGAGGAAGATTCTCATGAATGGGACTTACAAGAGAATTCAATAGATTTGGCGGGAATTTGTTTGATGATGTTGGTATGGGGATAACCAATGGATTCAAGGGTAAGGGGTCTAACATTTTATGGGTATTGTATGTACTCCATGTAGTGATATGGTCAAGGATGGTTCGGTGGAAGGTGATGGTGGTGTGAGAACATGCGACAATGACGTTGCATGTCGAGTCTGAGTGTTAAGTCCTAATATTGGCTCATTACCCCTTAATTGGGGCATATTAGATTAATAATGTTATTTTATTTATGTCATCTTTAGGCCATTAGTTGTAATTATACCTCCTAGTCTCCTATAAATACCAAGGAGACATGTTCATTTTGAATCATCCTGTACTTGAATATTTAAGTGGGGTAAAAGGAGGTTGTCCCCTCGAAGAGGATTATTATCTGAAATTATCTCTTTTTCAAGGCGTTGAGTACTTTTTCTGAGGATTTTCTATTCTATATTGATATTTGGTTCTTAACATATTGTATCAGAGCTCAAGGTCTTGGGGTTTCGTTGTTGCATCTGAGACACCTTGGAATTTTCGCTATAACTTTTTTTCTACAACGTTTCAGAAGGAACGGCTTGGAGGATATTTAGTAGACAGATCAAGGTACGCTGGGTTACAAATTTAGCTCCTGAGGCCTTATAATTTCATAGATACAGCCTATACAAGACAGGGTTCTGGAGTCATTCTGAACTGAGTCATTGCGGAATTTTCGCTATAATTATTTTTTTGTAACATTTCATCTCTGGAGGATATTCATAGAAATTAGTAAGGTATATATGGTAAAAATTTTGGATTCTGGGTCATCTTAAATTTGTAGATACAACCTGTGTAAGATAGGGTATCTGAATAGTCCTATTGATTAGTCTCAAAAAGGTGTTCCAGGTAAAACAATCATAACTTCTTCCTAGAGTATCCAAATTGCATGGGACTAGTTGCATTGGATCGTGGACAGTCCATTGTATTTCGGGTATGAGTTTCAGAGTTTTATATCAATTAGTTTGTGCGGGGCACACTATACAAGTGAGATCCCCTGGAAAGGCCAAAAATCAGCAAGTTTTGGGGAAGTTACCGTAAATTCCACTTGGCACATCCAATTTTGATCAGACCTGTGGCATTGTAGAGAAGATATATCATAGAAATACATAAGAGAAATTTTCATACCCAGAAGAGCCAAAACTTGGGAGATACAATAGAAGAAATATTGTCTAGCAGAACCACCTCAAAATCAAGGTTCAAAAGTGATACTTGGCCAACATGCCACCCAAAAAGGGAAATTCTACACCAAATAAGCCTCCATAAAATCCTACTTGGACTCTTGAT
>ML779994.1:189820-208409 GCA_009831015.1 Picea engelmannii
TTAAGCCCTAATATTGGCCCATTACCCCTTAATTGGGGCATATTAGATTAGTAATGCTATTTTATTTATGTCGGCTTTAGGCCATTAGTTGTAATTTAGATTAGTAATGTTATTTTAATTATGTCGGCTTTAGGCCATTATCTATAATTATACCTCCTAGTCTCCTATATATACCAAGGAGACATTTTCTTTTTTAATCATCTTGTACTTGAACATTTAAGTGGGGTAAAAGGAGGTTGCCCCCTCGAAGAGGCTTATTATCTGAAATTATCTCAGTTTCAAGGCGTTGAATACTTTTCCTGAGGTTTTTCCATGCTATATTGATGTTTGGTTCTTAACAGATTTCAAGAGGAATGATTAACGGTGGTTGAGTCTCCATCTTCCATAGCTCATAACATTTGATCATGATATCCGATGTGAAAAAGAGAGAGATCATCGTGAAGGAAAATAGATGAATAAATTTTTTTAAATAGTTTCAATGACTGAAATATTAGTTATCATGACCTAAAAATTAAATTACATTCATGAATATTTTTGTCTTTGGAAACACATTATTTTTGGAAAATCACTTATGTAAAGAAATTTATAAACTTCTAAAGTGGGTCCTAAATGATGGCAAGAATATCAAAGCTCATATTTACCAAACAAATTAATTAATTTCATAAAAAATGAAAACCCTAATTGGAAAACAATTTCAAGAAGATGCAAAAGAGATTACAAAAGAGAAAAGGAGGCAGATTCAAGAGGTTGGCAGTGGGCCATGAGAGAGTTTGTTATAGATGTATTTTTGATGGAAGCAAGTTTTAGGCTTTTCCAAAGATTTGTGAATCATATTTCTTGAATTTATCCTTCATATTCCTTTCTCCTCAACTCTCTTAATATTCTTCGATACATTTTCCATGACATTCCAGAACCATAGGATAAAAATCCATTATTGTAAAAAGTATATGCAGATTATTTTAAGTTTATATAATTGTCATTGAAATATTGTTGAGGGTTTTTCATCCCTCTTTTCTCAAACATTGTTAATATTATTTCATTTTTGATATTATTATTAATTTCTCCCCACAAAGAACTATTCCAAAGCATTACATTAGTGATTTTTCATACTTTGAGTCTAAGGCATGATATTTCAAATCTATTGTCCATCAAAATCATTTTTTAGTTGTAAAAATGAAATCCTCTAAAGTTGTTTGATGACCTACCCATTTTTATTTTTCCTTTCATCTTGCAAAGTCATGGTTGATTCTCGATTCACATAATTTTAGAAGGAAAAATATTTGTCGAAAGAAAACTATGTACATTTCTCTTTCATTTATATTTATTCACTTTTATTTCAATGAATAATATTATGTGCTTAATGAATAAATATTCTAAGTGAGAGATTTGTTGGAAGATATTTAAGGATTGCTCTTTATCACTCACCCATTGCATTCATCTAGAGCCATACAAAGAGTATTCTAATATATCAAGAGAGGAGAAGCACCTCTATAAAAATGAGGATATTCTTTCTTTTTACCCACAATATTTTCTTTCAAAAGTTGGTCATTTTCCCTAGAAAGAAAAAACGATCAGCATTTTTGGTGACCATACTAGGGAGAACAAAAGGCTAGTTTCACAGAACGTGAAGAATTGAATGACCCAAAGATGTACAAATTATCCTCAAATAAAAATTGGACTTGAAGGCTAAATAAGTATTCTACATCAACTGCATAATTTGATGACAATAAGAATTCAATAAGAGAATGAAAGATCATGGAAAGCCCTTGTTTGTGAAGAAGAAATTGCAAAGGATCAAAGACAAAGGAGACAACAATAAAGATTTGAGAACTCGAACTGTACAAATGATTTTTTAAAATAATAAAAGGAAGGATTTATGAAAATCAAATTTCAAAATCATTGGTAGACGGAGAAGAGAAAAGAAATGAAGAACAAATCATTCCAAGAAGAAGAGGGTAAGATCTAGTCATTTCAATTTGCATGGACAGTGATATCAAATTCCTATGCTTCTTAAAGGTGTTCTTCCTATTTGTTTTGGATATGGGATCATGGATACCAAAAAGAATTTGGATAAATTACTTACCATTTGTTATATCTATTTGATTGAGCACGATGATTTGATGGTGAGACTCTTTCTCCAAACATTAGTTGTTCCAACCTATGACTAGTACCTTTCTCTTCCAGAAAACACAATCAATTTTTTGATGACATGGAAGATGCATTAATGATTTAATTTTCTCTACCTATAACATATCATACTCTGTTGACATCGTTTACTGAAATTCATCTCCAAAATATTGAAAGATTTAGAAATTTTAATTCAAGATTTTTCAAGACTCTACATCGACTTACACAAAATCAATGCTGAAATGATTTAATCGTTTTCAAATGTTATATGAATGAAATGCCTTCAAATGTGAAATAAAAAATAAAAGCATAAAAAATCAAAACTTTGGAAGAAGAAATGAGAAGAATGACTGAAATAGAATATTTCATGATAGAAAGTAATGTTGATCCTGAAATCATTCTTGGTAAAGTTCAAAGGTAGATGATAGATTTATCATTTTCATCTCAAGTTCCATATACTTCAAGAGTAGTTGAACAATGAGGGGTTGGAGGAGGAATATTTCAACAGAAACCTAGACACACAACAAAAATTAAGGAAACAAAATGAAGAAAATCCAAAAAAAAATTCAAAACAAAGGCAACAACGTCGATAATGAGCAATAGGATATGTTTAGCTAGAAACTAGAATACCAAAAGGTATCAAATGAAGTCAATAAAAATAAGAATATAATACACATGAAGGATACTTCTCCAAAGGAAATCAATTTCACAACCTTCAATCCAGCTGGATCGACAAAACCACCCACTATTCAACCTGAGTTAGCAAGGATATCCCCTTCGTTGTGTTTATTGTGGGAAATACTCAACTCTGCCAACTAGACCCACCAATAGACTAATTCAAGTCGACTGCAAATTCAGTTAGAAAAGTCGGTCGAACATATCAATTAGAGTCCACTAACCAAGCAGTTAGGAAAGTATAATAGACTGATAATTGTATATCATACATATACATACATATATGTGTGTGTGTGTGTGTGTGTGTGTGTTTGGCTATGTAATGGAAAGACAAAAACTATTTTGGCTATGTAATAAAATGCATCGATGGTTCTCCCACTTCTTGTGTATGCTTTCATGTGTCTTTATGTGTGTATGATGTTATAATATATGTTTCTCTCTATAAGGATATACCGGTAACTTCTCATACTTTCCCTTAGACTAAAATGTTGGTTCCATTGTTGGTAGTTCTAAACCCGGGCATGTATTAAGAAAACAATGCACATAGATGTTAATCTTGGAAGACATATGAAAATGGTGGGAGCATAAAATTACCAATTATATAAAAAAATACGCAAGAGGAAATTGACTGACGCTTGACGAAGAACGCACTTAGTTATTTTTGGATATGCACAAATAATTCCTGGAAACCATCAAATACAAATTCTATATAGAACTACACAACGAGTTCCTTTGCATTTCCCCATCCTTGCTTCAAAAACTCCTTTTAGACAATGGAGCTAATGACATCGTTGAATACTGAACCCTTTTGAAAAATCATCCTACAAGATCTAATTAAAAAGAGAAACAAGAAGAGTGGGAAGAATTTTTGGAATATAACTACACAGACACCAGAGAACTTTGGGGCTACTTCTTGAAGAAATGAGCATAGAAAAATGATGAACACTGTCGATCGTGAGTAAGTCGGGCTGACATCGGGGGTTGGATGATCTGAGAGATGATATCATTTGATGTCAAAGTCGAATCACACCCAAGTTGAAAATGCCAAAAGTCAGGAGGAATATAACTGAAGAAAGTGCAAAGTGTACACGTCGAATGTAGACACATAAACCCTCAGCAAATATACTAAAATTGGAGCGAAACAAGAGGAAAAATAGGAGATAAGAGTTGTTAAATGAGAGGGATGCCTGAAATTTTCATAAGAAACATACCTAGGAAATAAATATCAATGTAGCATCCCTTGAGAGGGCTCCAACGCTTCTCGGGAGGAGTGGAATCTTACAATTGAGTATGGAAGTCGGTGGTGCCCAACAAGAAATTGACCAAGTTGATATGGATGTTGGCGACTTGAGACCCATGGTTCAACTTTCTCCTACAAGAATCCCCAACCCGCATATTGCATATTTCCTTCGACAAAGACTTCATGTGGATACAAAATCACCAAGGGTGTGGTGTCTAATTGACAATGCTAGTAAGATAAGAGATATGTTGGTAATTGAAGCATAAGAAAACATCAAAAATAGACCATAGGATATACTCCTTTATATAAGGGATATCATAGACTCCTTCCCCTTGTCGAATCTACTTTTGGAAGTTTTTAACTCAAAAATAAATGAAAATGAATCGACATGACCCTTTAGAGGAAGATTCATTGAGTATATAGACAAAGTCTGTCAGATAGATGCTCCAAGCCCAAGGAAAGAATTAGTGCAATTAGTGATCAAATACATCCTGACTAAGGACCAAAAGTAGATTGTATTGGTCAACTTGAATATTTAGACTTAGACTCAAGAAAGAATTTTGACTTCTCATTCGACTTCGACCCAAACTCCTGCAATAGTTACAGGTTCAAAAAAATACCAGAAAACAACGACGAGCCTAAATCACATCCTGATCTATGAAGGCGAAGGAGATCCCAAATGACATTGGTTTGTTTATGAGATATTCTAGGATGCAACCAATATGACTGATGAGGACAAAAAAATGGAACAATTTGGTGTCTCTCTTCGAGCTAGAGATCTTACCTGGTTTATGAATTACACAGACAATCAATAGTGCTATAAATTAGACATAAAGAAAAATTTCCTCACATTTTTCAAAACGCAATATATAATCCACCTTGCAACACAAAAATTGAAAGATATCAAGAAGAATATGAGGGAAACTGTTCACAAATATCATAAAAGGTTTAAATACCTGTTAAGCCAAATCCATTATCTAATTGACAAAAAAAATTTGGTACAATTGTATGTGGTAGGATTGTTTCAAAATATCAAAGTTCCATTACACATGTGTTATCTCCAGATGTGTGAATACGTATTGAAAATATCCTAGTAGATTGAAATGGACAATGAAAGTGAATCGACTTCACAAATCATCAGGAAAAGAGTGGAATAAAATATTGCATAATTGTGAATAAAAAAATATGCCTATTTCATGCAATGAACTATGGGGCACAATCTTCTCTAGCGAAGGTCATAAAAAATATTATTACAAATTAAGCGATTCACTAGAACCCGTAGTCCGTTGAATTCAGATCAAAACATTTTTTGATATATGTGAAGGTGTAACAAATGATGCTACAAGATAATTACCACACAATATGAGGAATTTGTGACCAAAATGGTGCCACATATGTGAGGAAAACAATCACTCAACACAAGATTGTTACTTGAATGGGAAAAATCAAACAAAAATTTATTAATTTTATCATACACAAACGATTGACCATAATGTCAACCAAGGAAATGGAAACGACTATAGAGGTTGAGGTCATGGAGGATATCAAGGTCGATGAAGAGGAGGATGATGAAATTTTGGCAGAGGACGAGGTCAAGGATGCTACTACTTCTTCAATTGTTGGAAGGATGACCACATCTGTCTGGATTTCCCAATCAAAGATATAATTGATCTCAAAATATGTGACATTTGTGAAATGAACGACCACTTCAATGAATATTTTCCAATCGTGTTAGAAAAAGTAATGAATAAAAGAAACATAAATCTCTTGCACACAATGCCAAAATTGGATATTTTAAATTCAAACAACCTCCATGTAGTAACATGTTCAAGAGTTGGTGAAGAAATTTATTCAGAACCAGCAATTCGAAAAAGGGGAGGCCAAAACGCATATCCAGACCCAGAACATGAAGAAATTCATTACCTTAATTTTATGTGATATTCAAATTATGTTCCATTGGAGTGGAAACAAGATTATACTCAATCATGCCAAATTCATTCAACAATTCTCCAACATACTTCTTTTGGGAGATGAATATGTACTTTGGATTTTAATTCACTTCAATTCCCAGATAGTAGTGAAGATGTGCCAAATTTTTCATCTCAAAGCCTTTATTAAAAAAATTCTTTATGGATGAAATACAACCTTCATTGTTATGTGTTATCAACAAATCATCTACATATACTACAATATATAAAATAATTTTACCAACTTTCTTAACAAATAGAGTTTCATTGTCAAGGTTGAAATGCTTGAAATTCAATTTCAGAAGATGCTTAGTTAACTTTTCATACCAGGATCATGGTGCTTGTTTCATTCCATATAAGGATTTGACAAGATTGTGTACTTTCTGTTCTTGTCCATCCATAAAGAAACCTTATGGCTAAGACATGGAAACATTTTATTTCAAGTCTTCATATGGTAGCCCATTTTTCTGTGNATAAACACCTTCTTTCTGTGAAAATCCTTTTTCCATGAGCCTTGATTTGTGCTTTTCAAGTGAGCCATATAATTTTTAAGTGTTCTTCAATACCCACTTGCAGCTGATTGGTTTGGTTCCAAATGGAGGATCCACAAACTTCCATGTCCCATTCTTGATGAGAGAATCATATTCCTTTTGTATGGCTTCTTTCTACTCATCATGAAAACTGGCTTCTTAAAACAAATTTGGTTCAAAGTTAGTAGATAAATTTAATTCACAATCATATGAAACATGCATGTCATCTACATCACCTAAGTTTGAATTATCTACATCACCTCCATATTGTCTTGAGGAAATTATACTTCTCATCTTTCCAACCCACAAGGGATAAATCCCACAAGAGAGAAATTAAAAGTTAGGTATAAAATCAAATCAAGACTCTAGAGAAAAACTGACAAATAAAGAGAAAGTCTTAGGGAAGCGGCATTCAATTGAAACATCCCTGAGTAGTATGGGAAGAAAATGAAGTAGAAATGAATAAGATCCTCCCACCTCAAGTGGGAGGGCCCCCTCAAATCAAAAGTAATGAATTCCTCTCCTAGAACTGCAAAGGCTTTGATAGAAATATAAAGTTCGAATCCCTAAGAGACCTCATCAAACTCGAGAAGCCCTTTATAATTCTGCTTCAGGAGACTAAAATGGAGGAATTTGTAGCACTTCTAAGTGGGAAAAAAACAATGTGAAATGGTGATAGAATAGCTAAATGTTTCACAAGAGCATAAAAAGATATTATGACTTTGTGGGACTCACTTCAATGGGAACAAGAGGTCTATTTCTATGCAAACCATTGGATTCCTACAATCCTTTGTGATAAATATTCAATTCTTAGATTTTTTAATTTTAATATATACATGGCCAATATATATATGGATAAAATAGAATGTTGGATTTCCCTATTTTCCATTGAGGATACTTTGGATATTTCAATTATTATAGTAGCTAGAGATTTGAATACAATCCTCCAAAATTTAGAGAAAATAAGTGACAATTGTGTTCAAGACCCCATGTGAGAACATATGGAAGATCTAATCTCTTATTGGTATCTATAGGTCATTAATCCTTCTAAAGGGAAATACACTTGGAGTAGCAAGCATTATGGTATCGTTCATATTGCTACCCACTTAGATCATTTTCGCATTCATAGTGACCTTATCCTTCTCCCTTTTTCCATCTCCTCTGGTAATATACCCTTTTCCCCCTCCGATAATAATCTCGTCTCCCTTTCCTTTCCCCCCCATCATAACTTTGGCCCTATTGCCTTCCGCTTCAATCCTCTTTGGCTGGGTCATGGTTTCATCATATATCTTATTAAAGAATCTTGTTCCTCTCCTTTTCATGATTCCCCAAGCTTTTTTTGGGAGAGAAAACTAAGATCAATAAAGTTTGCTCTAAAATATTGGTAAAATCCACCTATACCCCCCCATTTTTGGAGATAACTAGTAGAATTAGAGAGCTAGAATAAATCCAAAAAGGAATGGAAGACCACGAGGTAACATAAACCTCTCTGAAAACAGAAATGGAATCTTATCAAAACCTGCATTTGGCCTTCTGAAAATAATAATAGGAATGGAGGATCAAATATTTCAGTCTCTAGTGCAATCAAGGGACTCAAATACCTCATTCTTTCTCAAAATATCACAACAAAGGCGACATAAAACAACTCTTCAAAAAATTCAAATGAAAATGAGGCAGGTCCTACAAAATTTTGACCAAATCAAAGAGGCAGCTATGAAAAAATTTGGAAACCTATACACTCATGAAAGAATTGAGGGTGAGGAGATCAATGAGAAATTCATGGTGGAGAATAGTACCACATGTATATCAGAAGAAGAAAATAACTCTCTCGTTAGAGAGATTAGTGAAGAGGAAATTTCTCAAGAAATATGGGGATTGGGTCAGGATAAAGCCTTGGAGCCTAACAGGTTCCCTATCCATTTTTTCAAATTATTTTAGGATACAATCAAATTTCATATCAAAAGGATGCTCAATTATACTCTCCGGAAAAAAAAAAGTACCTGGTGCAACTAATTCAACTTTATTGGCCCTTATCGCTAAAGAAAAAAATCCTTCCATCTTTTCCAGGCTTTAACCAATCTATGTTTGTAACTCAACATACAATATTCTTACCAAGATCATAGCTAATATAATTAAACTTCTCCTCTCCAAATTAATTTTATAAAATCAAGGTGGGTTTATGGAGAATAGACAAATCATAAACATCATTGTTCTTGTACAAGAGGCTATTCACACAAGAATGTCTCACAAAAATAAATGCATGGTGATAAATCTCGATACAGAAAATTCCTTTGACAGAGTCAAACATTCCTTTCTCTTCTCTGTCCTCCACAAATTTGGTTTTTAACAAGCATTGATTGGTTGGAACTAAGCTTGCATTGGCTCTCCATGGATTTCCCCTAAGATAAACGAAAGACCCACCCAGTGCTTTCAATAAAGTAGAAGTTTACAATAGTGCTTCCCTCTATCCCCCTCTATGTTTATTTTAATGGAAGAATATTTCCTTTGTGAAGAAGGAAAAAAAATGTAAAAAATTTCCATCTAGTTAACTTGCACACGGTATGTGAAACTCTAGAAAAAGGTGGTTTAGAAATCAAAGACCCAAGACTATTGAATGTAGCCTTGGGTGGCCAAATATATTAGAGGCCAATTTTAGGATCTTAATATTGGTGGAAGTCAGTCCTCATTTCCAAATATTTCTGCTCCCCCAAATTGTGAATCCTTGATGCCCCTGTCCCAAATTCTAAAGGCTCTCCTCTCTAAATCCTCTCAAACCAACTGCACCTCTTATTTAGTCTAAACTCTCCTGGGAACTAGGGAATAAAGAAAAAGACAGTATCTAGAATGACAGTATTATGGGAAAATATTCTCTGAAGAAAAATGAGGAATTTATTATTCTCAATAATTGGATCATAAGTGAAGGACTCACAAAATTAACAGATTTCTCACTCTAGGAAGATAACAGAAAATGGATTGGATGGAAGACATCTCCCATCCATAACATATCTCCTCTCTGGTTCAAAAGATGCTCTATCTTATTACTTTCTATGCCTCTATTGAATCTCAAATGTCAGATGTTCATTGTTGGGGTGAATCATATTACTCATTTAAATGATGGTTTCAACATCTGATTTCCTGACGCAAGGCGAATCGGCTACCTTCCCCGATAACCCCTCGCCTGCTCACAGGATATTCTTCTTCTTCTCGGCCCGAAGAACTTAAGTGTTCCTCTATATCCCTATTGGAAGATCTGCACCCATAGTTCTCGTGCTCGTGATCCTCTGTGCTTACTTATCGGAGGATCGGAACTTCGCACTTTGCGAGTTCTCAAGTTATCGATTTGGCTCTCGAAATCCTGAGGCCCGATACGCCAACCAATGCTGTCTCCATTCTTTCCCATATCGGAACCTCTCTTCTTCGCGACCCGCAACTCGCAACGCCTGATGCTTGGGTTTCCAATCCCCAAGACATGAGACGCTGAAATTCTGGACCCACGACCTCGCTTCCTCACAACTTCACCACTCGCAAGTTCTATCAGCTCTTGCCTTGACTCCCGAATCCCGATACACCTATATCCGAGATATCGCCACCCGTCCTCCACTGTCACCTGTGGCCCCCCCTACTGACATGGCCTATTGGAATGTCACACTTCGCCCTCTCATGACTTCTGAGCCCAAACCTTCCGCTCCTTTTCTGCGATGGACTGATAGTCGATCCCACGATGGATCTGAAAACTCTGAATGGACTTGGATCAACAACTCTGCTCCGCCTGAGCTCCTGGCCTCTCCACACTTCCTCTGTAAGCTTCTGCGGTCTCGAGAAATCCAACGATCCATGGGAACTCACGGATTCCCCCGGAGAGTTTCATCCATCCAATTCTCCCTATAGAATCCACGACACGATGAGCCGTTCTCTGCAGAACTCGTCACCCTATGCACAACCCTGCGATGTTCCTTGCAACCTTCAAGGCACAAGTTTCTTCCGCTATCCTTCGACAAGTCTGAAGGCCTATCCTTCCTAAACTTTCTCCCAGTTTTCGAGTCCCTTCTGAAACTCCTTGCACGCGCTCCTTGCGACAAAGCTCCAAATACGACTAAGTATTGAAACTCTTCGATCCTGCGCACTCCTGCAGTAGAAACCTTTCACTCCCCTTAGCTTAGAATCATAACTTTGAGTCTTCTCCTAGCCTGCGCACACCTTGCATGGCTCTGGTGCTAAATCTGCACTTCTAAGAACTTAGCACAAAAGTTCTCTCTGTCTAAACCCTTCTGTCAACGCACTCCTTGCGGATGAATCGACTGCACTCCTTGCAGGAGTTCTCTGGCTCAAGATAGAGAAACAATTGAATGAACTCCTTGTCCTCACAGACTTCAAATTAACCATGAAATCACATACATAGAACATAAAAGCAAATGTATGACATAAAGAAAACATTCATGAACATAATATCAACGCACAGAGAATAGACACACAACCATGGAATTGAATCACAACTCTTTCTATTAATTCAATGTCTATACATGGAGGTTCTTCATACACTTCTCTGCATGCTCTTCTCTTCAGAATGCTTCCGTGATAATACAATGTACAAAGGAGGGTGTCTATATCCCATTTCTTTCTCAAGCTCTAAAGCTATCAAATCTACAATTAATTTCCTATCTAACAACATTAAGACTATTAAATGCCTCATCTACCTAAGGACGAGAGCTATCCACTCAAGTTCCATTACAATATACAAAGTGTGCTTCATAAAATCAACACATAAATGTTTTGCGCAACAATTTCAAGGTGCTTTCAAAAAGAAGTTTGTGCTGGCTTGTCCAGTTGTCTTCTGCCTTCACGCTGGCTCGCTTGACATGGGTGATGCTCCTGCATCATACTCCCTCGCTTGAAAAATTTCATGGGATCTTGTCCATGAGCTCCTTCACGGTCTGTCCATGCTTCTATATCATCGCTTCAGTATCCCAGCTGGCATCCTCCACTGGGTGATTCTTCCACTTGACCAGATACTCAAAGTACTGCTTTCATCTGGTCTTCTTACCTACTCGCTTGTCCAGTATGCATTCCATCTGCGACTTCTCTATTACTGGTAACTACTTCATCCACTGGACTACTGGATCCTCAGTTCCAGTCTCTGCTTCTCTAGCCCTGTATGGATATAAGTCTACGATATTGAATATCATAGATATCCTAATTCCATCCGACAACTCGATCTCATATGCATTTTCTCTGAATTTCTTCAGGACCTTGCATGGCCCGATTTTCTTCATCTTAAGTTTATTGTATGTTCCCCTTGGGAACCTTTCCTTCCTCAGATGTGTCAGAACTAGATCGCCAACTTCAAACTGAAGTTCTCTCCTATGCTGATCTGCCCTGCTCTTATACTCTAGACTTGAATTTTGTAGCCGTTGCTTCACCTGAGTGTGAAGTTCTTGCATCGCTTCAGCGAACTCTTCTGCACTAGCGCTGCTAGTTTCTGTCTGTTCTAAATCTAGCAATTCAGAAACTCCTCTCGGCTGCATCCCATATACAACCTGAAATGGACTTTTTCCTGTACTCCGATTCAGTGAATCATTGTATGCAAACTCTGCCTGTGGCAACACATTGTCCCAACTGCTATGGTGCTCTGTCACCAAGCTTCTCAACAAATCTCCCAGACTTCAGTTGACCACCTCCGTCTATCCATCTGTCTGAGGATGATAAGGAGAACTAAATGCTGGATTAGTTCCTAGCTTCTTCCATAGCGTCCTCCAAAAATGGCCTATGAACTTTGTATCCCTGTCTGAAACTATACTTTTCGGCAATCCATGTAGTCTCACAATCTCCTTGAAAAGTAGATTCATGATGTGTGTTGCATCGCTGGTCTTATGGCACGGGATGAAATGTGCCATCTTTGAAAACGTATCCATGACCACAAAGATAGAATCAACTCCTCTTTGCGTCCTCGGCAAACCCAATACAAAATCCATGCTTATCGCCTCCCATGGTCTCTCTGGTATGGGCAATGGCTGATAGAAACCTGCGTTCTGCTTTCTCCCTTTGGAATGTTGACAAATCCGGCATCTGTCAACAAACCTCTTGACATCTGCATGCATCTCCAGCCAAAAATATGATTCGCTCAGCTTGGAAAATGTTTTTTCATGGGAAAAATGTCCTGCCAATCCACCACTATGTTTCTCCTTCAGCAAGTTCTCCCTCATGGAGCAAATTGGAATACACAGTTGATTGCCTCTGAACATCAATCCTTCCTGGATCAGATAATCTATCCAAGGAATCTGATCTCTGAGAAATGGATTCTCAGCTGCTCCATACGCTTCTCCAAAATCTGCATCTTCTGCGTACATGTCCCTGAGATTTTCGAAACCCAATATCTTGACCCTGAACTCCTGCAGCAACAAACATTTCCTGCTCAAAGCATCAGCCACTTTGTTAGCAGTACCCGAAATGTGTTTGATAACAAACGTGAAATTCTGCATATACTCTACCCATTTTTCATGCTTCTGATTCAACTTCTCCTGTTGACTCACAAACTGCAATGCATGATTATCACTGTACAATACAAATTCCTTTGGGATCAAGTAATGCCTCCACTTCTTCATCGCCTGTATGATAGCATAAAATTCCTTATCATACGTGGAGTATTTCATCTTCGCCTCATCCAGCTTCTCGCTGAAATATGCAACCGGCCTGTCATCTTGACTTAGGACTGCTCCTATGGCAAAGCCACTCGCATCACATTTCACCTGAAATGTCTTCAGGAAATCCGGCAACACCAACACTGGTTGCTCTGTGATCTTCCGCTTCAACAGATTGAAGCTCTTCTCAGCCTCTGCTGTCCAATGAAAAACTTTGTGTCTCTTTTTCACTGTATCCATCATCGCTGCGCTAATTCCACTGAAATTCCTGATGAATTTTCTGTAGAAACTAGCCAAACCATGGAAACTTCTCACCTCGAAAATGTTCCTCGGTGATGGCCAATTCTTTATCACATCCACCTTCTCTGGATCCATTCTCAACTCATTCGCCGAAATAACAAAACCCAAGTAAATGAGCTCTTTCTTCATGAACTAACATTTCTTCATGTTGATCAACAGCTTCTCCTGCTATAGCTTTCTCATCACAATGGCCAAATGCTTCAAATGTTCAGCCTTCGATTTACTGTAAATCAGTATGTCGTCCAGATAAACAATGACGAACTTTTCGATGGATTCTCTCAGGACTTCATTCATCAACCTCATAAAAGTACTTGGCACGTTCGTCAAACCAAATGGCATGACCAACCATTCGTACAAACCCTCGTTTGTCTTGAATGTTGTTTTCCATTCGTCGCCTTCCCTCATGCGAATCTGATGATATCCGCTTTTCAAATCGATTTTTGAAAAATAATTTACCCCACTCAGGCAATCCATCAGATCATCCATTCTCGGCAGTGGAAATCTGTACCTGATGGTTATCTTGTTGATCGCTCTTGAATCTGTACACATCCTCCAGCCTCCGTATTTCTTCAGACTGAGTACTGTTGGAACAACACATGGACTCAAGCTTTCCCTGACTAATCCTTTGTCCATCAAATCTTGGACCTGCCTCTTGACCTCTTTATTTTCTTGCGGCGTCAACCTGTACGCGACTTTATTTGGAAAACTTGCTCCTGGTATGAGGTCAATATGATGACTTACACTTCTCATCGGTGGAAACAAATGAGGTAATTTGTCCATGATGATGTCAGCGAACTCTTCCAGCAGTTCCTGAACTTCAACTGGTAAATCATCCACTCTTGTGCTAGTTAGAATGATTCTCGGTTTTCTGACAACAAAGAAAAACGGGTCTTCATTCTTCTCCACCTCTGTAAGAAGTTCCTTCCCACTCATGAGAAGTATTGTGTTGTTTACTTCCAGATTCACTTCTTTATCCTTTATCGGAAGAAACTTATGGGTTCTCCCATTCTTCTCCAGGGTATATGTGTTCATTCTCCCATCATGAATCACATTTCTATCATATTGTCATGGTCTACCCAGCAATAGATGACATATGTCCATGGGAATAACATCACACAAAATCTGATCATTATACCCACCTATTTTGAATTCAACCAAACAGTATTTGGTGACACTCACCTGATGTCCCTTCTGTAGCCATGCAACTTTGTATGGATTCGGGTGATCAGTTGTCTCGAATTCCAATTTCTCCACCATCTCGGTTGAAACGAGATTGTCTGTGCTTCCACTGTCCATGATGACCTTGCATTTCCTATCCCTGGTTGTGCAAGTTGTTCTAAACAGTCTGGTCCTTTGCACTGAGTTTTCCACCTCCTTCTCAGGTGTCAAAAGGACTTTATGCATTCCAAGAGATCTTCCGTTGTCTGCATCTTCTGACTCAGCATCACGCCTCTGCGCTTCTACGATGTGAGCTTCCCCTATGTCCTTCCTTTTCTCTGGACATTCAAACGACTTGTGCCCATTCTTCCCACATGTAAAACATGTGATTACTCCACCTCTTCCTCTACCTCGACCTCTAGTACGAGGAAAAGTATTCGCGTCAGCATAATCACCTCGCTGATAATTTTTCTGTCCTCTCTGCTCAACATATGGCTTCCTCTATTGTGAGGTTCCACCTCTCTCAACCTTTCCCTGAGGTTTCTTCCATTCCTCCTTGGGATTCTAGAATTTCTCCTGGGCAACCGCTTTGCCTCTTGGCTGGCTTCTACCTCGCCCTCGCTGTCCTTTCTTTCAACTCAGCTTCTCTTCGACTTTCAATGCCATTTGATACGCATCCTCCACAGTTCAGATGGTAACCATGCTTAATTCATCCTGAATGTCGTATCTCAGACCATTCAGGTATCTAGCCACTTTCTCATCATCGCTCTCCTGATGACCTGCTCTGATGTTCAGTCGATAGAACTCCTCAGTATATTCCTTGACTGTCATCAGTTTCTGTCTCAGGTTCTGCATCCACCTCAACAGTGTAATTTGGTAGTCCTTGGGGATGAACTTCACCTTCATCTTCGCAATCATTCAATCCCAGCTTTTGATCTTTTTCTTTCCTCTGCAACGTCTATCTGCTTGTAGCTCATCCCACCACAATGCTGCATGTCCTTTCAAGCGTGTAACGCATGCTTAACTTTCTTATCTTCTTCCACATATTCATAATCGAAGTATGTGTCAAGAGCTCTAATCCAATCTAACAGCTCTTCTGCATCCAAATTCCCCTCATAGACTGGAATGTCCATTTTCTCCTTCGTACCCATCATTGCGATGGCTTTGATCAACCGCTTGGTCAATGCATCTTCTGCTGTGACCTTTGGTGCATGTCCAGCTTCCTCTTCAACCTCGGAATCGCTAAGATCCCCAGCACCAACTCCGCGTCTTTGTGCTGTCTCCATCTCCTCAAGCCTTGCTCGAAGATCTCTCATTTGCCGCTCCATTTCTAGATTCCCTGCTAGCTATCTGCCTAGTCCTCTCGCCTCCCTGTCTTCAGGATCAGGTGATCGCCTTTCTTTTCTGGGCAGCATGATGAATCCTCTTCTCTGCTTCAGAAAGCAAATAATTCCCGCTCTGATACCAAATCTGATGCAAGGCGAATCGGCTACCTTCCCCGATAACCCCTCACCTGCTCACAGGATCTTCTTCTTCTTCTCAGCCCGAAGAACGTAAGTGTTCCTCTATCTCCCTATCGAAATATTTGCACCCATAGTTCTCGTGCTCGTGATCCTCTTTGCTTACTTATCAGAGGATTGGAAATTCACACTTTGTGAGTTCTCAAGTTATCGATTTGGCTCTCGAAATCCCAAGGCCCGACGCGCCAACCAACGTTGTCTCTGTTCTTTCCCGTATCAGAACCTCACTTCTTCGTGACTCGCAACTCACGACGCCTGATGCTTGGGTTTCCAATCCCCGAGACGCGAGACGCCGAAATGCCAGACCCGCGACCTCGCTTCCTCGCAACTTCGCCACTCACAAGTTCTATCGGCTCTTGCCTCGACTCTCGAAGCCCAATACACCAATATACGATATATCGCCAGCTATCCTCCACTATCGCCCGTGCCCCCCCCTGCTGACGTGGCATGTCGGAATGTCGCACTTCAACCTCTCGCAACTTCTGAGCCCAAACCTTCCACTCCTTTTCCACGATGGCCCGATAGCCGATCCCATGATGGATCCGAAAAATCTGAATGGACTTGGATCAACAACTCCGCTCCGCCTGAGCTCCTAGCCTCTCCATGATTCCTCTGTAAGCTTCTACCGTCCCGAGAAATCCAATGATCCACGGGAAGTCGCGGATTCCCTCGGAGAGTTTCATCCGTCCAATTCTCCCTATAGAATCCACGACACGATGAGCCGTTCTCTGCAGAACTCATCACCCTACGCGCAACCCTGCGACGTTCCTTGCAACCTTCAAGGTGCAAGTTTCTTTCGCTGTCCTTCGACAAGTCTGAAGGCCTATCCTTCCTGAACTTTCTCCCAGTTTTCGAGTCCTTTCTGGAATTCCTTGCATGCACTCCTTGCGGCAAAGCTCCAAATACAACTAAGTATTGAAACTCTTCGATCCTGCGCACTCCTGCAGCAGAAACCTTTCACTCCCCTTAGCTCAGAATCACAACTCCGAGACTTATCCTAGCCTGCGCACACCTTGCACGGCTCTGGTGCTAAATCTGCACTTCTAAGAACTTAGCACAAATTTTTTCTCTGTCTGAACCCTTCTATCAACGCACTCCTTGCGGACGACTCGACTGCACTCTTTGCAGGAGTTCTCTAGCTCAAGATAAAGAAACAATTGAATGAACTCCTTGTCCTCACAGACTTCAAATTAACCATGAAATCACATACACAGCACATAAAATCAAATGTATGACAGAAAGCAAACATTCATGAACATAATATCAACGCACAGAGAATAGACACACAACCATGGAATTGAATCATAGCTCTTTCTATTAATTCAATGTCTGTACATGGAGGTTCTTCATACACTTCTCTGCATGCTCTTCTCTTCAAAATTCTTCCGTGATAATACAATGTACAAAGGAGGGTGTCTATATCCCGTTTCCCTCTCGATCTCTAAAGCTATCAAATCTACAATTAATTTCCTATCTAACAAAATTAAGACTATTAAATGCCTCATCTACCTAAGGATGAGAGCTATCCGCTCAAGGTCCATTACAATATACAAAGTGTGCTTCATCAAATCAACACATAAATGTTTTGCGCAACAATTTCAAGGTTCTTTCAAAAATAAGTTTGTGCTGGCTTGTCCAGCTGTCTTCTGCCTTCGTGCTGGCTCGCTTGACGTGGGCGATGCTCCTGCATCATTTCCAATTCGCTAGGACCTCCCCGCTCTAAGATTTGGTATCTCATATGGAAAGGTCCCTCTCTTCCTAAAATAAATGCCTTGTTTTGGATCATGGTGCAAGGTAAGCTTCTTTCTGTTGAAAATTTACAAAAAAGGGGAATAGTTAGGCCTTCATGGTGTGCATTTTGTAAATATGAAACTAAACTTCCTATCATCTTTTCTTTGATTGTGAATTTTGTAAACAAGTTTTGGATCAATTATAGGAAACTCTCCACTTTCGTCATAGTCCCTCCAATAATTAGAATGATACATTCCTCTTTTGGAAGAGAAGATATGTTGACAACTTCATTAAAAAGTCTCTCTTTGTGTTTTTATTGAAGGAGATACCTAAATTTATCTATTGGGAGATATGGCTAGAAAGAAATAAGGTTATATTTTAGAACAAGCTCCTCTCTCCTTCAATATTTCACTTTCTATCATGCATCCTTCTCTTAGAAACATTATGTGCCAAAGAAAGAAAGCCAATTTCTTTCCCAGATCTTGATTGCATCAAGAAAGAATGGGTCACTAGCATAATTCGCATGCACTACTTTCAACTCTCTCATACGATCAACACTTCATCCTCCAAATATCATTGACAACTTATAATTTTGATCATGAATTTTCCCTTTGGAATCAGTAGCAAATAAAGGTTACTCTATACTTTGATGGGGCTTCAAAAGGAAATCCAGGGGTGGTAGGCATGGTAGGCGGGGGGGGGGGGG
>ML779994.1:243719-259541 GCA_009831015.1 Picea engelmannii
ATATATATATATATATATATATATATATATATATATATATATATATATATATATATATATATATATATATATATATATATATAAAGTAATTTTGTCGAATTTAAAATTTAAATTTTTTTATTGGTTGAGCACAATGATATCACTTTTTTTATTTGGTTTTAATAGCTATTTTTGGATTGGTTTTCTTGGTTTTAATAGGTTTTATTAATGAATTCATACCTTTGTTATAAGTCTACTTATTAAATTTTCTTATTAAATTGCAACATATATTATAAAATAGAACCAGGAGACAATGTAAAACACCCACAAGAAGACCAAGGCAAGCAAAACCCCAACTCATCACGACCACCCAACATAGACACTCAAATTGATGAGGGGTTGGCCTCATTGAGAACATTGGTAAATGAATTAGAGAGAACCCAACATAGAGTCCTTCACCACTTCATTGGACATCATTGTGAGGTCCATTGCAAGTGCTCAAGGGAAATTAACTTATATTTGTCAATACAGGGCTAGAATGTATGAGTTTTAGCACACTCGACTAGATAGAAACAAAGTTAGATACTTGGGTATCTCAAAACAACAATTGATGTCTCTTTTTATTGATCCCCAAACTAGAGAAGAACCACCTCTCAACAAGAAACAAATTTGCATTGACTGGTGCATCCACCTGCAAATTAGTCAAAACTAGAGGGATAGGTGGTACATGGTATTTGATAAACCTCCCTGCAATAATAGGGAGGTGCCTTTATATATTCTGAGAAAATTATGGGAAAAATTTATTATAGGTCCGCACAGGACATAGAGAATGTTAGGTGTGATCCCATGTTAGGTCTTCGACCCAAGATGAAGGCCTAACCCCCTGCCCAACATCCTCCTATTACATAGAGCTTGCAATGGGTACAAGTATCTATATAATCATTGAATCGGACCCTAGTGCAACATGGTATCTTTGTTGCATTATCTCGACAGGAGATGCCTGCTCGTGACATTGATAGAGGGGTCGAAGCTTCAACCCGTACAACAGAGTGAACTGAGGATAGAGAACATGGACATAACAGTTGTCCATGTGAACCTCACAGATTCTCTAGTTGCAGGAAGACCTGCTATGGGCCTATGGAGGCCAGTCAATAGTATATATTCATGAAAGAGGTTAGTATCTTAACCATCTCTATGTTCTGTCATTAATAAAAGGATCTCTCATTCTCATCCATATTTTGTTAAAAAGTGTTTTTGTTTCATTTTATGGTTTATGGTTTCATAAAGATTAGTTGGGTGTTTATTACACTTTGTTTCCTATTAGTACAATGGTTCATTAGGTGCATAGTAATCTATTTTGTAGTCTTTATCCCCCTGTACCTTTCTTGCTTTCTTGTTTTGATCCAAAATTAAAGTGTAAGAGTGTATGCTTTTGAATTTCTTCCCTTGCCTTTTGTATTATCATTTTTGAAAAGAAAAGTCCATTGTAAACATTTTTTCTTCTTGGATTTAGTCTTGTGCTTTAAAGAAAAAGAAAATTTTGTTTCAATATCCTTAGTAAAAGAAAAGAAATCTAGTATTGCAAAGTTCTTTTGCACTTTGTTCTGCATTTCCTTTAAAAAAACATCTTATATTTGCATTGCAAAGTGGTTTAAGATCTTGCATACAATAAAAAGTGACTTGTTTTCATTTTTGAAAAAAATATAAAAGAAAGAGTTTGTTTTCATTTGATTTGAAGCGTTGTTACACTCATTTTTCAGTGAAGAAACTGCATCATGCATTTGTATTCTTAAGTGTTTTTTTGTTGTGTCTATCAAAACACCATTTAGTTTTATAAGAACCCCTTTGAGTAAATAACAGTCCCATAAAATGGACACTAACTAAAATTTATCAGAATTTTTCATTTTAAAGGGTGAACAGACTAGTTGTAGGTTATGGCCTTGGTTTAGGTTGGAGAGTTAATTTCTCCAAGGCCAAAAAACAAACGTAGGAGTCTGAGCTAGGGATAGTTAAAATCCAATTGTCGTACAAGTATAGCTGAGAATATCCTCTAACATAAGATTTAAACATGAGGTCGCATGAAGGAGAGTCGATGAGATAACCCCTCTAAAGCTTAACTGAGCATAGCGAAGATATCATATATTGGGGGGTTTTCCTAAAGTGTCACATACTAATTTGGCATCAGTCCTTTGTGAATTTTTAACCTGGTTGAGGTTTTCCTGAAGTGACGTTGGCCCTCTCGGTGTAAGTCCTCTAGAAGATTTTTACCTAGTTTGATATTTTATGAAGTAACACTGGCCCTTTTGTAGAGAGTCCTCTAGAGTTTCGGGCTTAGTTACCCTTCCCATACGTTCTATCCCGATTATCGATTGTACCCCTCAGACTTTGACTATGAGGTGGTGACCTTAGTTTCTTTTCCTAGGGATATCATAGGTGACTATGGAGGATTTCTCATGGTACCTAGGGAAGACTTCGTACCACACTTTCTAGTAATATAGGAGGGTGCCCTACGAAGCATGGGTACTTGCAGCGGATACGTATGGTCAGTGGATATCGAGATAATTGCTTCTCACTCCTTCGTTCATCAGTCCATGGGACTTAATCAACCCATGCCTTCATCCAGAAGGTCCTTACCTTACCTTGTGACTATTGTGATCTTAGGACCTAATCTACCTGATTTGGGATATTAGCAAGGTAGTTTGTGTCTGTTGTTGCGATTTTTTTAGTGGTGTACTTAGTGATTGTAGAATTTCTTAGGAAGGCATGTACGCGGTCACCTAGAGTTGACAACTCAGAATGGTTGACTAACCACCTTGTTGGTCGAGTTGAATTCAAGGTCTTCCACCTATTGAAGAATGATTGAACCCTCCACCACCTCCTTTGAGGAATCAAAATGATCAATCTGGTGCATTAGTAGAGACTGATCTAGTCGAGACCATTCATATGAAACTGATAGAGAATAATATTTCTTTGCTAGAGGTTATAATAGTAACTGACCATGGGGCCAAAGAATTCACTCCACCTTCCAACTCTCTATTAATTGGGCCTTATGCTCCAATTTTCATGCAAGTTCTTCCTCCTAGGTCATAATTTGTTGATAGTAGCCCTATTCAATGTGCCACGATGAAAGGAACTCTAGACGTGTCTAGTTTGGGAGCTATCGTAACTCCCAACTCGACAATCATTACCATTGGGATATTTCCCTCTAACACATTGAATCAAAAAACTAGTGTGGTTCAATCCATTGTTGTCGCATCTATCAACAACTCTGGTCCACTGGTTGTTGGTTCCACCCAACCTTTTGGTGTGGCTATATAATTACCTTCAATAACTAATGTTTTATTATTCGGTACGCCATCAATGGGCATGCTAAAGGCATTGACTATGTCTTAGTGAACATCCCAAGTATCTAATGTTGATTCAGTGAATTCCTCTATTCCCTACCAAGTTGTTCCTTGGGGAAGAGGTCATATCCCTCTGTCATTCCCATCCGTCAGGAGAGAGACTCCCCTATATTTCGTCCCTAACCCCTTTGGGGGCTGGGGTGCTTATGGGTAGAAGATTCCAATTTGCTAGCATGCCCTCCACCTCGATCTCGTTCACATTATATGGTGGGTTCGAGAGTAATTATTTCACCACATATCAAGTGTCGGCAGGGGGTATCCCCTTCCAAGCTCAATGGAATCCTATGCAAGGTTATTTCACTTTGCACAAGATTCCATCATGGGGAAACCCATTTCTCGTTCAGTTTAACCCAATGTAGGGAGGTTTTCACTCGCAAGGAGGATTCAAAAGGGGAAACCCTAAATTTTCATTTGGGAATTAGATAGGTGGGAGTTTTCTTCTATTTAACCATAACTAAGGGTTTACCCAAGGCTCTGACTCATTCACAAACTCTTCCTGGAAACTTGGTTCTAGTTTCAATCCAGTACCTTCTTTTCAGGTTGTTAATCATTCAATGTCGCATCCTAGGCTACCCTTTCTGGAAACTCTTTACTTTCCATATTTGTGTAAGTTGATGAATGACCTTATTCGTCATCACTCGAATTGTTCTATGGTCCCCACCAAACTACCATCAGACATACCAAAGTTCGAAGGAAAGAGTGGTGAATACCCATGGGATCACGTAACGACGTTTCACTTGTGGTGATTGTCTTATTTGTTGAACGACGGCTTGATCCAGTTACGATTTTTCCAATGCACCCTCACCGAGGTTGCCACTAAGTGGTATATAGAACTGGAGAGCTCTAAGTATGTAACATATGGAAATATTTCCATGGGTTTTATCAACCACTTCCAACTCCTTGTCCAGTGTGTTGTTGGTACAATGATTTTATCTAACTTCAAACAAGATAAATCTATGCGCATTTCCGATAATATTCGGGAGTAGAGTAGATGGAAGATATTTATCAAAACCATGGTCCCACCGAAATTTCTCTTAGAATAGTTCTTGAATTGATTACTTCTTTATTTTTCTAAGGATGACCACTTCATGGGTGTTTACAAAAGAGTAGGAAATATTTAGAGCACAACATTTGGATTTGATTTACTCTCAATCAGGTATTCTCTATGAGATCATGCCCAATGCAGCACTGTCGAATATCGACCTACAAAAATTGAAATCGAGACCGCATGTCGATGGCATTGTCGGTTCCTCACAAATCAAATTCACAGATTTGGTCTATGACCATATGAAACAGTTGTCTATACAATAAACTATCGTTGGTCCAACCCCTGTCTCGACCACCCCTACCACCCAGTCCTAGGATATACACACTCTACAATCAAAGAATCAAAAAGATCCTCAACAACCCATAGGTAATAAGAAAGGAAAGGGTAGGAATGGTAGTGGGGGAAAAGATAAAAATCCTAATAAAAATGATGAGGGAGAAACATATGAAAAAAGAAAGGTGAAATTTACATGCAATCTTTGTGGGGACAATCACCTTACTCATAAATGTTGGTTAGCTCTTCCACTTCCAATCTGTAAGGGGGCACTTTTAATGCACCTTTTTCAGATGGATCATTCTCATTCGTTAATATGGTTAATTCTACGAAGTTAAAATAAGAGGAGGTAGACTTGTCAACCAAATCCTGTGATTATAATAATCCAGATTCAACATCAAAAGGTAAATAAACTTTTGATCCTTAGGGGCCTCTCCACATAGAAAAAATTCAGAAGGAAATGATTTCATACATACCAAATGGTGCGTACAAATGGACGTCACATAACCCTAATACTCGAGCTTCACCCAACTATTCCATTGTTGAGGATTTATCTCAAACGCTATGTGTGATGTCTGCTTTAGAGGTGATTCAAAGTTTCCCCATGCAATACATCGCATTGTTATTTATGATTGGAGTGGTAGATTCTTCTAGCAAGCTCACTATGAAGTTTGATGCTACCGATGTTAAGCCTCACCTTCCTTATCATATAGCCTTTCAGATTGACATTGTATACGTGAAACATGTAATCAAGAGGATCATCGCATATGAGGGTGCTTCGACGTGTGTCATGTCCTTGTCCTACTAGAAATTTATTGGCTCTCCAGAACTCACACCTTCTCCCACTTTGTTAATCGCTTTCAATGAATGATCTTTTAGACCACATGGGATTATTTCCTCTTTTTCGGTCTATTTAGGAGGGAAGTCCATTTTCGTATAAGTAGAGGTAGTCGACGTGCCACTCGACTATAATTTGTTATTGGGAAGGAGTTGGACTTATGTGATGACAATTTTAGTCTCATTGGTATTTCAAATTTTATGCTTTCCCCATGAGGTAAGTATTGTGACTATTGATCAAATGGATTTTAACCGCTCTAGCTCCATGGAAAATTCAGGATCTACGATTCCCTAGATTGAAAAATATTAGTCAGAAACTAAGAGTATCAGTGTTATAATATGCCCTTCGCTCATGGGAAATTTTAATTTCCTAGCATTGATGTCTTATATTTAGGCCACCCCGGTTGAATTTCAAAATTAAAGTTCCCCGGATCTTGTTACAAGAGTCACATCATTCGGAATATCATATATGAAAGATCCATGGGTGTTACCCTTGTTGTGTGAATTGGTCGAAGGTCACGCAAATGTCGAACTGGATATGTCACTATCTACAGTTGAGGTCACTTACCAGGCTATTCAACGCACTACTACAAACCCTAATCAGACTCTTGCATGGATAAATGAGAACGATCAGTATATGGAGCTCACCTGGGCTCATAATTCTTCAACTTATCAAGACTGTCTTGATACAGTCATATTGTCAGAAGAGGCTATTATTGAGGAAATGACTGGGCCAGAATGACCATGGGAGGATATACATCCTCGATCGTATTTTCTCCCAGAGATCAGTCATGTGGAAGGAGGATAATTTAAGTCAGTTTTGATTAGAAATGATGGTAAAATAGTGAATCCCTTAGCAAAGAACGGTGTATATTCTGAGGGGAATATGAAAAAAATATCGAAAACCATCCCGATCAACATTTCTGGAACTCTTGATGTTGTTGAAAACGTTTTTGTCAGGGCATAATGTTCTCAAGATGAAATTCATCAATATATGACATTTTTCAAGGAATTTTGTGATGTTTTCTCTCGGTCTTACAAGGAAATGCCTACCATAGATCCTAGAATTATCGAACATGAGATTTGAACCTATGAGAATGCTAAGCTAGTTCGACAGAAATTGTGACCAATTAACCCAAGGAAAGCAACAACCATCAAAGTTGAGGTAGAAAAATTGCTCAAAGAAAGATTTATATATCCAATCCCATTGACATAATAGGTATCCAATCCTTTTTCGGTAGACAAGAAACAAGGTATGATTCAAGTGTGCATGGATTTTCATGATTTGAAAAAATCTTGTCTTGAGGGTAACTTCCCAACACTGTTTATCAATCAAATTCTTAACGAATGCAAAGGAAGTGATATTTTCTCATTGATGGATGGTTTTTCTAGTTATAACCAGATATAGATCCGCCCCGAGGACCAATGTAAGACAATTTTTATTTTTCCTTTGGAAACCTTTGCGTACAAAAATATGCCTTTTGGCCTTAAAAACGTTGGAGCTACTTTTCAATGGGCCATGATGTTCTCTTTCCATGATCTTAAGAACACAGTGCAGGATTATTTGGATGATCTCACCACCCGCTTGTGTAAGAGGAAACAACATATTCTACACCTCAATAGTATTTTTTGTGACTTTGGGATGTCTCTCAGGATTTATCGTTTCAACTAAAGGGATCATGGTTGACCCTTTAAAGGTAGAGGAAATAAATAAATTTCCTCCCTTGTGCACAATACCTCAGCTTCAAAGTCTACAAGGAAAGGGGAGTTTCCTTTGACATTTTGTACCAAATTATGCTGATATAAAAAAACATTTTTATGCACCTATTGAAGAAGGGGGTTCCATTTTATTGGGAAAAAGTCAGCACAACTTTCCTTCGACGCATTGAAGAAATCTCTATTTTTGACTCCTTTGCTCATCCTCCCAGATTATAATAGATGTTTTCTACAATATCTCACGACAGCCGAATATTTGATTTGTATGGTATTAGTTCAGGAGGATGACAAGATCCAACAACATGTCATCTATTATTTGAGTCATGCTTTGATGGGACCTGGGCTAAAGTATTATCACATTGAGAAACTGACCTTAGCATCATTTCATGTTGTTCAACACCTCCAACATTATATTCCTTTGTGCAAGACGACTGTCATTGCCAACGTTCACCCTTTTTAGTATGTTTTGACTCAGTGAATAATTGGTGGGAAGTATAATAGGTGGATTGTTGTTCTTCAGGAGTTTGATTTGGATTTTTTTCTGCCAAATCCAAAAAGTCAATAGTATTTGCCGAAGTTATGTCAAAGAGTAGAGAATGATGATATTGAAGTTATTGACTAACTTCCTGATGAGCGTATATTCTGTATTTGTTTACTAATCCTTGGTATGGAGATATCCTTATATATCTCTCGAATCTTAAGTTTTCCCTGCATTACTTAAAGGATGATCGTCTTTGATTCACCATCAGACGAAGAATTACCTTATCATCGGTGACACTTTCTATCATTGAGGAGTTGATTCAATTCTTCTTCATTGTTTAACCCACGAGGAAGCATAGGATATGCTTAATGACTGTCACAGTGGATCATGTGGAAGTCACTTATCAGTACTGGAAACAACCTAGAATATCTTGTGTATTGGGTACTTTTGGATGTCAATATTTAAATACTGCATAGAATAGGTCAAGAGTCACCCATGCTAGATATTTTCTCGAAAGATGAACGTGCATATTGCTCCTCTTTTTCTAGTCATAATCATTGACCAATTTACTAAGTGGGGCATTGATTTTATGACATGCCACCCACCTTCGGCTAGGGTGCATCATTACATCATTGTGTCTGTTGATTATTTCAGAAAGTAGGTGGAGGCCATGCCTACATTTTCCAATGATGGTGAGACTGTCACTTTCTTCATTTTTAACCAGTTTATAAATTGGTTTGGTGTTCCGAAAGATATTTTCATTGACCATGGCAGTCACTTCTAGAACAAGATGATGTCAAAACTTGCTTCTAAGTTGGGTTTTAGATAGGAACACTCGTCTCTGTATTACCAGCAGGTGAATGGACATTTCAAGGCCATTAATAAGTCTCTTAAGACCATTCTTCGATGCATGGTCAATGCAAGCAACTTTAACTGGTACATTATGCTCTATCTAGATTTATGTGCATATCAGACGAAAATAAAAATAACTACTAGCATTTTCTCCTTTCCATCTTGTTCATGGGTTCAAATCTGTTTTACATATTGAGTGTTGGATTTCATCCCTTAATATCGTTGTAGACCTTATACTTGACTCCACTGATTTAGAAGCACTCCTTTTCCATATAGAACAACTTGATGAGCAATGTTCGGATGCTGTGACTACGAATGAAGTGCACAAAAAATGAGTTAAGGGTCAGTACGATAAGTCCATGCACCCAAGATTTTTTCTAAAGGCGATCTTGTCCTAGTATACGACTAAAAACAATATTCATTGGGGGAAAACAAGTTTAATACGTTATGGTATGGCCTTTACTTTTTGATATGTGCCTTACAAAAAGGAGCATACAAGCTAGAATATTTTGACGGGAATGCACTTTTCAAGCCTAGAAATTGGCTCTATTTGAAAAAGTACCATGCTTGAGCATCTTTGCTTAACCAGTATTTTTGTAATTATTGTATATAGTTGTACAATATGATAGAAAAATGTTATTTTTCCATTAATGATGCTTATGGTGTTTCTACTTGGTTGGAATATGTGATGTGATTCATCGTTTTTCGTAGGGTATGCAGATAGTGCTAGTCACCATACTCATAATCTGGCTTCTGACACTTGGGTGATTTATTCACCTAGATGAGAATTGATCGCTTATGAAGGTGCGCGTTTAAACCCATCTACTAATAATTTAGTTGAGTATAGCGTTCTTATTGAACTACTATGTGATTCCATTGCACACTGCATTTGGTCCTTACAAGTTTGTCTCAACGTTTAACTGGTTGTATTCCAACTAAACAGTAATTATCATATTCACAACCCTGTGTTACTTTGTTGTTTCCTTGGAGTGCATTTTTTGGAGAATTTTTTTGATCATATTACTTAAGTTCATATTCCAAGATGTGCTGATGTATTATGTGATTCATTTTCTAATTACGTATTAGATTGGCATTTACACCATTCACGTTAAAAAAAAAACTCAAATCATTCTTGTAATAACAATAAATCAGAAGCACATCATATCATCATCAATTTAAATAGTTACAAAAGGTGGATCATATCTCAAAAAAGGATTTTAATCCTTTATTGTCCTCTATATAGACTGAAATACGAAAAAATACAATAATCAAAGTAGCTCCCAATCAATTTCCTAAGGTACCTTACCCTCGCTCAACATGCTTTGCATAGAATACCATTGCATGAGCAAGACACCAAAAGAGTCATATCCATGCTCGTGGCACCCCAACTACATGTAACTGCATCCATGTTTGGGTATTTTGGTCACTAGAGTGAAAAAAAAGATACCACTTTAGTTTCCTTGATAGGCTAGAAAAGCAACAGAAAACAATGATTAGTAGGTTAGTGAACCCACAAGCAAGAAAGAAAGAAATAGAACAAGAAATCAATGACAAACAAATAAAACTAAACTAAGAAGATATAAACAAAGGATGCATGAAATTGGACACAAAGAATGGTTATCTAATATAGAATGGTCTTTGAAATTGAGAACACCAAGAGGCGAAATGTGGGATTTATGAATCCCCTATTACTCCTAGGGAGGGATTTTGAATCCCTCAAAGTAGAGCTTTTACTTTCCTATCTTGAATTGAAAATGGTGAATAACTCTATGGAAAATATTTCCAAAAGGTGGAATGCCTTCCCTATGTAATTCTTGCTCAAACTATTCTCAAGAGAACAAATGGCTTCTCCAAGAGTAATTGGGAAGCATAGAAATACAATGAACTTCTTCCTTTTTAGCATATAATGACCATCTATTTATAGGACCATAGCAAGGTATTTCATAACTTGTTCCAAGAGTGAATGGGAGTCCTTTAGAGGTACATACCATCCTTTCGGTCATCCCAAGGAGAGATTTTAGGTCGATCTTGGGGTCTTGTTTTAACTCACTTCATCCTGAAAGTGGTTGAGGCCCAACCAAATTCATAAATGCATCGTTTACAAATATGCATGGATTTATTCAAGGATAGTCATGCGGGGCATGCACTGTGTGCATTTGGATTTGTTTTGGTTTGCACGAATGTGCATGTGCTAGCTTTTCTAGAAGTGTGCATGAATTCATGTCTTTTATATAGTTTTGATCATCTTGCTAAAATAGATTCTGTAAATGCTGGAAGTATGTTTTGTCTATGCTAGTTGTTTCTTCATCCATTGTCTGTATTTCTATGAGCAATTTTTTGGTGATAACAGATGCCCCTTGATGTGTGAGGCTAGGAGAATATGTATAGCTGAAATATATCAATGCTTATCTTCTTGAGATTGTCATGAGATAGGATATTTGTAGCTACTGCTGAGAAAAATTGTGAGAGAAATCCATTGGAGGTAAAGGAGATTTTGAATGGAATCAAGTAATATCCAAAACCTGAAATCTAATTCTTTGTACAAACAAGGTGGGCATGCAACATGCTCATTTCATGAAACCATAAATGAAATGACGAAAACTGAGTATTTTTGATGAAGTAGATGTCTACAATGCCCTTGGGGGCATCAAAAAATGACAGATGATGGTTCTGATTACTCAACGGGATTTGAATCTAGGTATGAACCACCCAGAGAAATTGATGGCCTATAAAATTTAGAAGTCTTCAACGATTACTGAAAACTACAACGGTCACATAGTAAGACCCACTGTAACATGAAACTTTGTTGGATTTGAATTTCATGGGTGTCAATGCCATCAAAAAGCGATGGAAACTCTTTTTGTGCCATCTGAGACTTCTCATTAATAAGGGAATAGGATCCAATATACTACCACCTACCTAGAAATCTATGTTGACGTCCACAAGAAAGAGGCACGACTACAAGAATACATTGGATTCTCGACATCGATTCGATCAAATAGGTGTCAGGGACTGGATGGAGGAGAGGATGGATGGAATGGTGACATGAATGGCATTCAAGATGTATGGGATGGGAGAATTTCCCTTGGTTGGGGGAAAATGAAATGATGGAAGCAACTGTAAAACATGATCTGGTGTTAGGGGGACGAAAAAATATTGGGTAAACTATGTTGAATGGGTGAGACTACAAAGGAATGGATGAGAGGTCAAAGTACAGATATTTGGGATAGGGGTGTTGGTGATAGTCGTTATTTATTCCATTATAGGGATATATTTGAAAAGATGGTGATGAAAGGGGGATGCCCCAATGATCCAAAAAGGACCTAGAGAATATTAACACAACTCAGAATGCACAAAAGCAACTTAGAACACTCAGAATGCATTCAATAGACAATAAAAGGGAAAATTTTCAAAGTTCCTAAAAATAAATAAAAAGGGAACAATCATGAAGAGCACGCCACAAGATTTCTAATGGTGCAAACGACTCGTCAAACGAAGTTACGGATCAAAAGTTATAAGAAGTCAAAGTTCAGTCAAAGTTGGCCAGATGATGTGGAAAGGATGGAAGAAATGTGGGAAGTTAAGTGATGACACATGTCAGTTTTCATGGATGAATCATGTGGTGACAAGTGACATTTTTTATGGATAAATTATATGGTGCCATGTGGCACCCCTCCAATGGTTGGTATGTGAAAAACTGTTATTGACTCCCCAAGAGTCAAACTCATGACCTCTCACTAGCCCAAAGGCCCCACACATATGCACCAACCATTACACCATACAATGTTTATTGTTTGTGATATGATTTAATTATTATTTAATTTCAAACTTTGAACTAAGGTGACAAAGAGAGGGGTTAGGCCTTTGGCCCAACCCCTGTTCACATGATATTGCACCATATGAATATATTATTCTTCCCGCCTAGGGGCTTAACTAAACCAACCACCAAATATAGCCTATTCTCCACCATATCCACCTCCATTTATCACCTTTCCGCTATTTTAGTGTCTTCCCACCAGATTTGGCACGGCGCGCCAAAGTTGTTGTAACCTTTTTCCAAAAAAGGGGAGGCCCATGCAATTTGATCTCGAGACCTCCGCCCAACCAACGCCTAATTTTAGCTATGCCAACCAACATACCAACAACTTCATTAATGCTAACCACTTGCAGAAATGGTATAAGAAAGGGGTCTCGCCAGAGTTCAGAATGGACAAGAGAAAGGAGAAGGGGCAAGTTGAGCGCATCCATACAATACAGATTTGGGCGTAGTTTTATAGATTTTTGCACATATTTTGAGATCTGTCAATCATTAATTGCAGGAGCAGTGGTACGAAAACTGAGGCAGGGGTGTCTTGGGGGCCTGAAAGTGTCCGACTCGGATTGAGGCGTGGAGGCAGTGATTTTTAGGTAAATCGATGCCACAAACGTAGTGGTGGTGTTAGTTTTCTAATCTGAGCAAAGATTTTGTGGCTTAAATCTAGAATGAGGTATACTTATGTATTTTGCCCAATTCTTTTGTGGAGTTAATAAAAAGACCTACCCATTTGAGAGTAGGACCTGAAGCCATAGTCCACCAGGGAGGAACGCCGTGATCAAGTTATTTGTGTTCATATTTCATGATTATGTATCTTTTATTGTGAGTTTTTCCTTCTTTATTGTGTACTTTTGTTTATTCTCATTTAATACAGTTCTTTAATAAGTCACCTAACGAAAAGATCCTGGATCATGTTGGTATCAGAGCAGTCGTCTTTGACTTGAATTTTTGAGTATGAATTCTTACTAGGGCCAAGCATAATAAGGGTGAATGAACTCTTAAGACTTTCAATCCCGAATTTGGTCGTGGATCCTGAAGGAAGATGATGGCATAAGAGAACAAGCATGATGAACATGAGAAAAAATTTCACATGGTCTTTTATCGTATGTCAGAAATGGTGGAACGAATGTATGGAGATTATGAAAAGAGGATGAAGAAGAAGGATATGAAAAAGGAAGCACCACCCAATGATTATTCTTCGGTAAATCAAGGGGCTGGAGGAGACCCTCCTAAGCCTCTGTCTTCACCTTCAAGTTCTAGTTCTTCTTCCTCTGAGAATTCTCGTCACTCTCAGCATTCTAACCATACAGCCTATTTTAAGATCCGATAGGTTGAAGTATATTTCCAGGTTTATCATATTGACAAAGAGGAAGTTAAAGTGCAACTGGCTTCTCTTCGATTGGAAGGCACCGCTCTCGTATGGTGGGAGAGAAAGCTACATGACAGGAGTAAGTATGGTAAGCTTCTTTCCTCATGGTCAGATTTTAAAACAGAGATAAGGAAGCAGTTCTATCCATTAGGGTATTTTAATAAAGTAATGATGGAATGGAAAATGTTGAGATAGAATAAAGGTTAGAACGTACAAAGTTTCACAGAGGAATTTAGGAATAAATCTTTAGCACTGAATATTCCTTTGGATTCTTATGAAACTTTAACGAAGTATATTGGCGCACTTCATAGTTATATTCTTCATACGCTTCTCTTTTTTAAACCCACTAGTATTGATGAAGTTTGTGTGCAAGCCACTCAACTTGAGAATAGGGGGAAACATGTTCAAGAATATCCCATGAAGAAACCTTCCAATTTCCCACAAAAGACTTTCAAGAAGTTTAAAAGGAAGGGAAAGAAGACCTCTACAGTAGCAAGAGAAGGAGGAAAACCATCTTGCACTCATTGTAAGAGGAGCGTTCACGATGAAGAACACTGTTGGAAACTACATCCAGAAAAGAAACCGAAATAGTTCAGCGGAAAGCGGAAGACAAAGACTGTTGCTACAGTGCAACAAGATCTTGGTTCCAAATGAAGAGATGAAGGAAATATCACAACGGCTGGAGTACAAGGTAAAGAATATATTCATGCTAGTTCAAGTTCCAGTGATGAATCTCATATTGATGAACGAAACAGGAATGATTTATTTCATATACGAGTTGTATCTAAACATACTAAAATAGATACATTATTTGATCCGGGTTCCCAAGTAAACTTAATATCTCAAGAACTTGTTAAGAAGATGGGTCTTGTAATGAAACCACATCCAAAGCCTTACCCTCTTGGTTGGGTATGTGACAAAGACAAACTTAATGTCACCAAACAATGTAGGGTCAAATTTTCTATTGCTTCAAATTTAATTCATGATGAAGTAGATTTGGATGTTGTACTACTTGATATATGTGGCATAGTGTTGGGAAGTCCATATCTTTATGATAGAAAAGCAATCCTCTTTCGTCATGAGAACAAATACCACCTTACTAAAGGGGGAGTGGAATATATTGTTAGAGGTCACATCATGAGGGTAAATATGATACTTGTTAGTGTAGGGAAAATGAAAAGACTCGTAACCACTAATAAGAGATATGTAATCATGGCCATCAAAGAGAAAGATGTTGGGACATCCGACGCTTTTCAGGGATGTGATCCATCTCATAAACATGAATTAACTGATATTGTTTCTAAGTATGATGATATTTTTCAGGAACCATATGGATTACCTCCTAAGAGGGAAATCCAACATGAGATACATCTTCAACAGGATTCTCCTTTGCCTAATGTGGGAATGTATAGGATGTTAGTTGTGGAGATGATAGCGATCAAGAAGTAGGTACGGGAATTAATGGATCAAAGGGACATCAGGCCCAATTCATCTCCTTGTGGTTCTTCGATCATGATGGTGCCAAAGAAAGATGGCACATGGAGAATGTGTGTCAATTACCGAGCTTTAAATAAAATCATAGTGAAAAATCAATACCCTCTTCCTCACATAGATGATTTACTTGATTAGTTGAAGAATGTTGTTTATTTTACTAAGTTGGATTTGCATAGTGGATATCATCAAATTAGAGTTGCAAAACAAGATGCATGGAAGACTTCCTTTAAAACCAAACAAGGATTGTTTGAGTGGTTAGTTATGTCGTTTGGGCTTTGTAATGCTCCGACAAATTTCATGCGTGTGATGAATGATGTATTCAGGCCTTTCCTGAATGACTTTGTGATTGTGTATTTAGATGACATTCTTATTTTCAATGGGACTTGGGATAAACATGTAAATCATGTAAAACAAGTATTGGATACTTTGCAGAGGGAAAAGTTGTATGTGAAAATGTCTAAATGTGAATTTTGCAAGACTGCACTTGTATACTTAGGTCATATCGTGGGAGGAGGACAATTGAAGATTGATCCTTCCAAAATTGAAGTGATTGTG
>ML779994.1:272871-289117 GCA_009831015.1 Picea engelmannii
GAGAACCACCTCTATAAAAATGAGGATATTCTTTCTTTTTACCCACAATATTTTCTTTCAAATGTTGGTCATTTTCCCTTGAAAGAAAAAACGATCAACATTTTTGGTGACCATACTGGGGAGAACAAAAGGCTAGTTTCACAAAACGTGAAGAATTGAATGACCCAAACATGTACAAATTATCCTCAAATAAAAATTGGACTTGAAGGCCAAATAAGTATTCTACATCAACTGCATAATTTGATGACAATAAGAATTCAAGAAGAGAATGAAAGAACATGGAAAGCCCTTGTTTGTGAAGAAGAAATTGCAAAGGATCAAAGACAAAGGAGACAACAATAAAGATTTGAGAACTCGAACTGTACAAATGATTTTTTACAATAAGAATACGAAGGATTTATGAAAATCAAAGTTCAAAATCATTGGTAGACAGAGAAGAGAAAAGAAATGAAGAACAAATCATTCCAAGAAGAAGAGGGTAAGATCTAGTCATTTTAATTTGCATGGATAGTGACATCAAATTACTACTCTTCTTAAAGGTGTTCTTCCTATTTGTTTTGGATATGGGATCATGGATACCAAAAAGAATTTGGATAAATTACTTACCATTTGTGATATCTATTTGATTGAGCACGATGATTTGATGGTGAGACTCTTTCTCCAAACATTAGTTGTTCCAACCTATGACTAGTACCTTTCTCTTCCAGAAAACACAATCAGTTTTTTGATGACATGGAAGATGCATTAATGATTTAATTTTCTCTACCTATAACATAGCATACTCTGTTGACATCGTTTACTCAAATTCATCTCAAAAATATTGAAAGATTTAGAAATTTTAATTCAAGATTTTTCAAGACTCTACATCGACTTACACAAAATCAATGTTGAAATGATTTAGTCGTTTTCAAATGTTATGTGAATGAAATGCCTTCAAATGTGAAATAAAAAATAAAAGCATAAAAAATCAAAACTTTGGAAGAAGAAATGAGAAGAATGACTGATGCAGGAGCATCGCTCACTCATCAAGCGAACCAGTGCGTCGAGCAGAAAAGACAGTTGGACAGCGCCAGCACCAAAATTTTGAAACACCTTGAAACTGTTGCGCAAGACATTAATGTATTGATGTGATAAAGAGCACCTTGTATATTGTAAATGGACCTTGAGCCTTTACGCTCACATCCTTAGTAGATAAGAAGGCATTTAATAGATTTGATGCTGTTAGATAGGAATTTAATTGTAGATTTGATAGTTTCAGTTTCGAGAGGGAAAACGGATATAGACACCCTCCTTTGTACATTGTAATATTATCATTGAGAGCAAGCAGAGAATAGCAAGAAGAGAACTTGTGGAGAGCCCTCATGTATAGATTGGATTAATAGAAGGAGCTTTTGATTCAATTTCATGATTGGTGTTGTTTTCTCTGTGTATGTGCTTATGTTCTTGTGAATGTTTGTTTTCTTTATATGCGATTGCTTTGAATATGATTTGCATGTATTTTCAAAGGATTAATTGAAATCTGAAGGAATGAGTGAATGAGTTTCAATTGTTTCTCCAAGTTAGCCAGAGAATTCCTGCAAGGAGTGCAGTTGAATTTGTCCGCAAGGAGTGCGTGACTGCAGGGTTTCTTGGGGATAGCTTTTGTTTCTATTCACCTCAGAGGAGCAAGGTTGGCACCGGAGCCAGTCAAGGCATGCACAGGCTAGACGAGGTCTCAATATTTCGATTCTGAGCTGGGAGAGTGGTCGTATTCGGAGCTTTGCCGCAAGGAGTGCATGCAACAAGTCTTCATACAGACCTGTGAAGAAAGGGAAAGCTTAGGAGGGATAGTCCCTTTTGATACTGAGGAGACGGACCCAGGAGGGGGTTCAACAGGAAGGAGATCAGAGCGAAGGAAATCTCCAAGGAGGAGAATTGACAGCCAGGGTTCGCAAAGGGAATTGCGAAACCCTGCTGACCATTGGATCTGGGAGAAGCTGCGTGAGGTTTAAATCCTTAGGCACAGGAGAGAAGGACCAACACCCATCGGGGTTCGGCCTTTGGCATTTGACGAGGAGAGATTTCATACCGTTGAAATCGCGAATCGAAGATTTCCCGATATAATCGAAACCATTGATTTGGTGGGACACGCATCGAAGGATCCACTAGGAATCGGGGTTTAGGGATTCGGGGTTCTCGATGTCGAGGAACTCTGGTATCGTGGATTCACGATCCGCGAACTCTCGAGGTGACGTGGTAGTGTGGGACCACGAGGTTTAGCAGAGTACAGGTGGAGCTGTACTGGAGTTTGAGGGAAGGAAGGTCCTGACAGCGAAAGGTCCAAGTACGCATGTGCCATCGGAGATCGACACCTCGGGCATTGGGGATTGTAAGTTCAAGTTGTTGACATCGCAGATAGTGATTTCCTGATAGGGAAACCCCTGATGAGAAGAAAACGTTGACCCTTTGACCATCGGGCTTTGGGGAAGTGAAGGACCCGATATCGTGAGCGCTGAACTCACGAACTTGCGAGTTCCGATTTCTCGATAACGAGTGGGAGATCACCAGGAGGATCTTGTGGGTGTAGAAAAGTCCCAAAATGGGATTGAAGAGCGATACAGCTCTTCAGGCTTGAGACGAAGAGGATCCTGGTGAGTGCAGATTGCCAGCAAGGGCAAACTGCGCCAAGTGGTATCAGAGACAGAAGTTTCTCTGTTTTCTGTAGCAGAGAAGAAGAGAAGACATCATGCCACCGAGAAGGGAGATACAGTCACCTGATCGAGAAGACAAGGATGCCCGAAGAAGAGGAAGGCCAACAGGGAATCTAGAAATGGAACGCCAGATGAGAGATCTCCGAGCAAGGATTGAGGAGATGGAGACAGCGCAGAGACGTGGAATTGGCGCTAGAGAGTTCAGTGATTCCGAGGTGGAAGAAGAAGCTGGACATGATGCAGAAGAGGTCACAGCAGAGGATGCTTCGACAGAGAGGTTGATCAAGGCCATCGCTAGGATGAGCTCAAAGACCAAGATGGACATTCCCGTCTATGAGGGGAATCTAGATGCAGAAGAGTTGCTGGATTGGATCCAAGCACTCGATACCTACTTCGATTATGAGGATATCGAAGAAGACAAGAAGGTAAGGCATGCTATTACAAAACTGAAAGGACATGCAACCTTATGGTGGGATGAGTTGCAGGCTGATAGGAGCTGCAAAGGAAAATAGAAGATCAAGAGCTGGGATAGGATGATTGCTAAGATGAAAGTGAAATTGATCCCCAGAGACTACTAGATCACACTGTTCAGGTGAATGCAAAACCTGAGACAGAAGTTGATGATGGTGAAGGAATACACCGTGGAGTTCTACAGACTCAACATCAGAGCAGGTCATCGGGAGAGTGATGATGAAAAGGTGGTGAGGTACCTGAATGGTTTAAGATATGACATTCAGGATGAGTTAAGCATGCTAACCATCGGGACGATGGAAGATTCTTACCAATTGGCTCTGAAAGCCAAGGAGAAGCTGAGCCGAAAACAAGGACAGTGAGGGTGAGGCAGAAGTCAGCCCCGAGGAAAAGCAGTTGCCAAAGAAAGAACTCAGAAGCCCAAGGAGGAATGGCAGAGACCTCAGGGTAGGGTTGAAAGAGGTGGAACCTCACAGCAGAGGTAGCCACAACCTGAGCCGAGAAGGCCACAGACAGATCATCGAGGAGATTATGTTGATGCAAATATTCTTCCTTGTACTAGAGGTCGAGGTAGAGGCCGAGGAGGAGTGATCACATGTTTTACATGTGGGAAGAATGGGCACAAGTCATTTGAGTGTCCAGAGAAAAAAAAAGCCGGAGGAGAAGCTCACGTCACTGAGGCACAGAGGCATGATGCTGAGGATGAAGACACCATAAGTGGAAAGTCACTGACAGTACATAAAGTTCTCTTGACACCTGAGAAAGAGGTGGAGAACACAGCTCAGAGAACCAGACTGTTCAGGACCACGTGCAAGACCAAGGGCTGGAAATGCAAGGTCATTGTGGACAGCGGAAGCACTGACAATCTCGTTTCGACCGAGATGGTGGAGAAACTAGAGCTGGAGACAACAAATCACCCGAGTCCATACAAGGTATCATGGCTGCAGAAAGGACACCAGGTAAGTGTTACGAAACAATGCTTGGTTGAATTTAAAATGGGTGAATATAGAGATAAAATCCTATGTGATGTCATTCCCATGGATGTCTGTCACGTATTGTTGGGTAGACCATGGCAGTATGACATAAATGTGGTTCATGACGGAAGGATGAACACATACACTGTGGAAAAGGATGGGAGAATCCATAAATTGCTTCCAATAAAAGAGAAAGAAGTGAAGCTGGAAGTAAACAACACAATATTTCTCATGAGTGGGAAGGAACTTCTCACAGAGATGGAGAAAAATGAAGATCCACAATTCTTTGTTGTCAAGAAGTCGAAAATTGTCCTGACTAGCACAAGAGTGGATGAGGAGAGTTCGCTGACATCATCATGGACGAACTACCTTGTTCGTTGCCACCAATGCGAAGTGTGAGTCACCACATTGACCTCATACCCGGAGCAAGTTTGCCGAATAAGGCAGCGTACAGGTTGACACCTCAGGAGAATGAGGAGGTCAAAAGGCAAGTGCACGACTTGTTGGATAAAGGACTGGTGAGGGAAAGTCTGAGTCCATGTGCAGTTCCGACAGTACTAAGTCCAAAGAAGGATGGAGGCTGGAGGATGTGTACAGACTCCAGAATGATAAATAAAATCACCATCAGGTACAAATTTCCACTACTGAGAATGGATGATCTGATGGATTGCCTAAGTGGGGAAAATTATTTTTCGAAGATTGATCTGAAGAGCGGATATCATCAGATTCGCATGAGGGAAGGAGATGAATGGAAGACAACATTCAAAACAAATGAGGGTTTGTATGAATGGTTGGTCATGCCATTTGGTTTGACAAACGCACCGAGCACATTCATGAGGCTGATGAATGAAGTCCTGAGGGAATTCATTGGCAAATTTGTAGTCGTATACCTGGACGACATACTGATTTTCAGTAAGACCAAGGCTGAGCATTTGAAGCATTTGGCCATTGTGATGAGAAGACTACAGCAAGAGAAACTGTTGGTCAACATGAAGAAGTGTTCCTTCATAAAGACATAACTCATTTACTTGGGTTTTGTTATTTCAGCGAATGAATTGAAAATGGATCCTGAGAAAGTGGAAGTGATACGGAATTGGCCATCACCCCGAAATGTTTTCGAGGTGAGGAGTTTCCATGGATTGGCTAGTTTCTACAGGAAATTCATTTGGAATTTTAGTGAGATTAGTGCAGCAATGATGGATACAATGAAGAAGCGGCATAATTTTTTTTTTTGGACAGCCGAGGCTGAAAGGAGCTTCAATTTGTTGAAGCGGAAGATTACAGAGCAACCAATTCTGGTGTTGCCTGACTTTCAGAAGACATTTCAGGTGAAATGTGATGCCAGTGGGTATGCTATTGGAGGGGTCTTGAGTCAGGATGACAGACCTGTTGCATATTTCAGCGAGAAGATGGACGACGCAAAGCTGAAATACTCCACATATGATAAGGAGTTTTATGCCATCATACAGGCATTAAAGAAGTGGAGGCATTACTTGATACCCAAGGAATTTGTATTATACAATGATAATCATGCATTGCAGTTCGTAAGTCAACAGGAGAAGTTGAACCAGAAGCATGCAAAATGGGTAGAGTACATGCAGAATTTCACCTTTGTGATCAAACACATTTCAGGGACTGCTAACAAAGTGGATGATGCTTTGAGCAGGGAATGTTTGTTGCTGCAGGAGTTCAGAGTCAAAACCTTGGGTTTTGAAAATTTGACGGACATGTATGCAGGCGATGCAGATTTTGGAGAGGCATACGAGGCAACTGAGAACCCAGTTCTCAGAGACAGGAGTCCGTGGATAGATTTCATGATCCAGGATGGATTGCTGTTCAGGGGCAATCAACTATGCATTCCAAATTGCTCCATGAGGGAGAACTTGTTGAAAGAAAAGCACAGCGGAGGCCTAGCTGGTCATTTTGGACATGAAAAAACATTCGCAAAGCTGAGTGAATCATATTTTTGGCCAGGCATGCAAGCAGACGTCAAGAGGTTTGTTGACAGGTGCCGGATCTGTCAACACGCGAAGGGAAAAAAGCAGAACGCGGATTTTTACCAGCTGTTACCCATACCCGAGAGGCTGTGGGAGGCCATAAGTATGGATTTTGTATTAGGACTGCCAAGAATGCAGAGAGGAGTGGATTCCATCTTTGTAGTGGTGGACAAGTTTTCGAAGATGGCACATTTTATACCATGTCAAAAGACCAACGATGTGACCCACATCGCAAATTTATTTTTCAAAGAGATTGTTAGACTGCATGGGTTGCCAAGAAGTATAGTCTCGGATCGGGATACAAAGTTCATAGGTCATTTTTGGAGGACACTATGGAAGAAGCTGAGAACTAATTTGGAATCTAGTTCGGCTTATCATCCGCAGACGCATGGCCAGACGGAGGTGGTGAATAGGATTCTAGGAGATTTATTGAGAAGCTTGGTGACAGAGCACCACAGCAGTTGGGACCAGATATTACCACAGGTAGAATTTTCTTACAATGATTCTGTGAATAGGAGCACAGGAAAGAGCCCATTCGAGATTTTGTATGGGACACATCCGAGGGGAGTTTCTGAGCTCAGGGAGCCAGGACAGGCTGAAACTAGCAGCGCGAGTGCTGAAGAATTCGCTGAAGCAATGGAGGAACTTCACACGAAGGTGAAGCAGCGGCTGCAGAAATCAAATCAAGAGTATAAGCGCAGAGCTGATTAGTGGAAGAGGCAAATTCAGTTTGAAGTTGGGGACATGGTTCTGGTGCACTTAAGGAAGGAAATGTTCCCAAGGGGAACATATAATAAGCTGAAGATGAAGAAGATTGGACCGTGTAGAGTCTTGAAGAGATTCGGGGAGAATGCCTATGAGCTTGAGTTGCCGGAGGGCATCGAGATATCTCTGATATTCAATGTTTCGGATATATACCCCTACATAGCTAGACAAGCAGAAGCTAGAACTAAGGAACTAGTGATCCAGTGGCAAAAACAATTACCAGTTGCACAGAAGCCACAGATGGAGTGCATACTGGACAAGTGAATGGGAAAGAAGACCAGGCGGAAGTAGTATTTTGAATACCTGGTAAAATGGAAGAATCACCCAGTGGAGGACGCCAGCTGGGAGACTGACGCAGTGATTCAAAAGCATGGGCACACCGTGCAGAAACTCATGGACAGGAGCCCATGAAGATTTTAAAGCCGAGGAGTATGATGTAGGAGCATCGCTCACTCATCAAGCGAGCCAGCTGTTATAACCCTAAATTGCACTTTCCATGCTTACCTAGCATCAGGCCTACTCATTGCCTTTCCTTGCCAAAGCCATGCTGAACAGACTCTTCAAAAACCTCCTAAATCAAGTAACCCGCGCCCTAACCTAGCACTGGGCGCGTTGGGACGCTGGCAGGCCTTCTGCAGCACGTGCGTGAACGCTGGCTGGCCAACTACAGTCCGCGTTTACCTAACAAAGAAAAAAATCAGGAAAGTTTCCGCGGGGACGAAGAGCTTTTTGTCAGTTAACTGGAACTCCCAGCCATGCATGGCCGAGAGTTCTCCTAAAACCCTAGCTCCTTCTAGCCTATAAAAGGAGGGGTAGGGATACCATTCAAAAGAGGAAAAATCATAGAAAAGAAACTCTGCCAAATTGCCAAGTTCGTTTTGTCCCAACCCTTTAGCCTTGCCTCAAGCTTTAGGAGGAATTCAAGCAACAGCTGTTGGAGGACAAAAGAAGAGGAGGAGCCCAGGATCAGGATCGAGGAACGGTGGTCGGTCTCTATACTCATTGTAAGTTGATTCATATTGAGATTAATGAAAAAGATACTTTTCCCGTCCCGAATACATGAGTCTCATCTATGTTATTTGATTTATGTTTTATCTTTAACCCTCTAGTAGATCAGTAGCATGCATGCGTAGTTTTGTCTTGATTGCAGGATCGCTTTGTGGAAGGAGCAGGAGCAGCAAGGAGATAAAAGCTCAACGGAGGATCTACTTCAACCGTCAATAAAAAGGTTAGTTGATTCTTCCCATGTTTGCCTGAGAAAAAGGGTTATAGGTTTGGGTAGGAGGTTAAAAGTTATTCTTAAAGGGTCATGATATGCATGCAAGTTTAAATCCCTAGCTTGCTAGTCCGTAGGGTAGAAAAACCCCACAACAAAATTGGCGACTCCACTGGGGATAGTCTTACTCTTAGGGTTTCCGGATTTGGTTAAATATCTTTTGGGTAGTTTAAAGAAGTTCAGTTTCTGTTTCTTTGTTTATTTTTTGTTGTCTGCTAAGTCAATGCTAGCAGGGAACCTGGTTATCAATACCAGTTTTCCTTGACGGACGCTTGACATTCATTCTCGGGACACACAGAGGTACATGCGGCCTGCATAAGGCCTACACGCGTGTACCCACGCCCTAACCATCTACAGCCTGCATGTGAACGCTTGATGTAGTGGTTTCAGTAGCGTGTAGAGCCCAGGAAGCTTAAGAGGCAGTCCCCTCTTCTCTGTCAGAAGTTCACCTTCTCAGGGGGCTTTCTGGATCCTGTCTGGGTTCTGATTGGTTTGCTGTCTTGCTTTTATTCTGCCTTAGTGTGTTAGTTGTTATTTGCATTTGTTTTCTTTTTTGCAAATCTTGCTTTTCTGTTAAAGTGATAGCATCTAAGCCTATTAGAGACTCTGGTTGTCAATACCAGAAGCCTGTTTCAGGACTAGACTGTCTGTGTGTGATTTTATCTTAGTTTTTATACAGACCCATGGCCTGTTTAAGGCTAGCCCACAGGTACCCACGCGCTGTAGAAGCTCAGCACGCGTTTGCACGCGTGCTGTATTGGTGACAGTCGCGGGCTTGATTGGCAGCTTTTCAGCTTAGGTGGGGCAGTCATCCCCTCCTGTGGTGAGAAGAGATCCTCTCAGGGGTCTAGAGTCTGGGGCTGCACAGTCAGCAGGTTAGGGTAGTTCACCCTTAGCTTGTGCTGGTTATTTGATTTTTTTGATAGAAAAGACAAAAGAGAAAAAATATTTGTTTTATGGTTTTTAGGCAAGTGTTGGAATTAGTGTTTTCTTGATTGCTTTTTTGCATTTTGTGCTCTGATTCTGTTTGCGATCTGCGCTTTAAGCTAGAGTTTTTCTTTTATTTCTCTTGGTTTTGATCTTGTCATCATTTTTCCTTGTTGCGTGATTTTGCAATAAAAAAAATAAAAAAAAATCTCTTCTTTCATTTTCTTCCTGATTTGAAGATTGCTTTGTTGCATCAGTAGCTAGGAAAGAAGTCTTTTTGCATAAGTTTTTGCAGCGCATGTCTAGTATAAGTAGCTCGCAGATTTGAGCAAAAGTCCTTCATATTTGCTGCATGAAATCTTAGTAAATTTGAAAAAGAAAAGAAGTCTTTCATTGAAAAGTTGTTGGTTTTGCATTTTAGAAAAAGTTTGTTTCCAAGCATTTCTGTGCATTTTGCTTTGAGTCTTTTTACACACCACCAGTTTCACTTTCGCACTTTGAGACTTTAAAAAAGCCCATTAAAAGCAACGCTAAATAAAATCAAGTAGACTTTTTTGTTTGTAGGGTGCATTCACTAGCTTAAGAATAGGGCCTTGGAATAGGTTGGAGAGTAAATTCTCCAAGGCCACCCAAACCAAACATTGGAGTCTGTCATTTAGGGAGTGTAGAAGTCCAGTTACGGAAATTTATTCAGGACCCCCCTCTAACATAGGGGCTAAAAACAAGGTCGCGTAAGGAAAGGCAGTGGAGATAACGCCTCCAAAGCTGGACCGAGCATTGTGGAGAACACATATGGAGGATCTATTAAGGGATTCCGTCGTTAGCATTTTTCACGGAGCTTCATGGGTCTCGAATCCGTTCGAGGTCCTCAGTCATCTTCCGGAACACTTGCTCTCGATACCCTTGACAGGTTTCGGGCTTGATACCCTACTCATTATGGTCTACCCGACTGCCAACTGTACCCGCCTGATAGTTGTTCACGTGCTGGCAAACTAGTTGCCTATCTTTTCTAGGGACATACACAGGTGACTGTGGGGGTATACCGTGGTACCTAGGGAGGACATCGGACCAACGCTTTGCAGAGTAGACCCGGAGGGTGCTTCCGTATTCGAGTTTCACTTGCACTGGTAAGGTACTCTAGTGTTGGTTGTTGTAACTGCTCTTCCTACTAATATAGTGCTTGCTTGATTTATCTTCTAGGGGATTTCTTTTAGTGCGTGTTACTGTTTGTTCGTGTAGAATACCTTAGCGTGTCAAGAATCTTCTCACACAGTGGAGGATTCAGAGCTCCGTCGGTCACGAAGGCTTCTGGGCCTGCCGCCGGTGATACTGGAGCCACCCCCGCCACCTCTGAGGCAGAAGTTAGACCAACGAGGGTCTTTCGAAGCAACCAGGTTTCAAACCATTGAGCCCGAACACCCCCCGGAGGGATCATCCGCCAATCTTGGATCGGTTGAAACCTAAAACGCTGATTTTGAGCCGGACATTATTGTGCCAATTCAATTTTACGAACGCCTATCAGCGCCTAACCTAGTTATGGAACAAATCTCTGGGAATCCTTCCATTCCTATCGTTGTTGTTACCACAGGAGACGCTTCTCTTAACTTGCCTTTGTCGGCGGTCCGGGCCACCATGGTCTCGGCCGCAACTACGTCGCACAGTGGTCCGACGCCATCTATAGCGGCGGCCACACCTCCTTACACACCTAGTGCGACAGGCCCTCTCTTTTCATATGGTATGCCTAGTTCAGGAACGAGTCCTGCACTCACTTCTTCCATTTCACATACTTTGGGTCTGGGGGCAGGGAGCTCCAACGCTCCCTTGCAAGGTCAACTTGGGTGCATTCCTGTCCCTTTCAATGCTTTTCCTTACGCTGGGGGTCATATTCCTCCTTCGTCCCCTTCGCTTAGTGGATTGCATCAGCAGTCCGTCGGGCAGCCTGCACACACAAGTCCACTTGGAGCCGGGAGTCAAGGAACACCTGCACAAACTCTTCCTGCAAGTTCGTCGCCGTTCATTTGGAACAGGACATTTGGTAATAACACCTTCGCATCCACTGCTTTCCCATCAGGGGGCACACCTATTTTTGGACAGTCTACACCGACACAGGGTACTATTCCTGCACTGGGGGCACATATACCAGGACCTTGGAATTTAGGACAAGGATCCGTTCCTTCATCTGGAATGCCATTCTGGGGAAATTCTTTCCACAGCCAATGGAACCTCGGACAGGCCTCTATGCCTCTCCCCATAGGACCGGCATGGGGGAATCCTTCCCAAAGTCCCTCAAATACGATGAACCCCCAACACCCTATGTCCTTCATGGGGAATCCGCAAATGATGTCTCCTCAAATGCAAAACCCTTACGCTGGTCAAGGCCAAGGTTTCTACCAAAACCCTGGCCAACAAAAAAACTTTTCCTGGCAACCTGGTGCCAGTCAAACCCCAAGACCCTTTTATCCTAGCTATCAGCAGCAACCCAAACTCCCTTTCTTGGCAACGTTACACTTGTCGGATTTAACATGGTTGTTGAATGATCCTATCTGTCACGATCCGCATTGGCCTCCTATGCCGACGAAGTTGCCTTCGGACATCCCAAAGTTCAAAGCTAAGCCTAATGAAGATCCAGGTGATCATGTGACCACTTTCCACTTATGGTGTTCATCTAACTCACTGAAAGATGACTCCGTCCAGTTGCGATTGTTTCAACGCACTCTTATTGGGAGTGCCGTGAAATTGTACATAGAGCTTGATCGTTCACTATATTCCTTTTTTGGCGAACTGGCTATGGCTTTCCTTAACCATTTCTAGTTACCTGTGAGATATGACGCCAGCACAGAGTTGCTATCCAATTTCGAGCAGACATCAGCGGACCACATCTCGGATCATATTCGAGAGTGGCGACGCCGAAAAAGTCTTATCAAGGTACCCGTCCCACCAACATTCCTGCTTGAGTGGTTCCTTAAGTCTTTAGTTCCGCAGTTATCCAAAGACGTCGCAACTTCAGGGGTCTTCTCCGAGGAAGAGGCCATCATGAGGGCTCAACAGTTTGAGCTTATCTATTCTCAGTCTAGTCTATTGTACACCATCCTCCCGGATGCACCACGATCGATTTTGGACAAAACCAGACAGAGAGTCGGACCACATGGTGACGATATATTTGGTTCGGCACAAACCAAGCCCACTGAGCAATTGACTAAACAATTGCAGCAGTTATCTATACAACACTCAGCGGCCAGCCAGACTCCTGCTTTGGCTGCTCCTCCTACTCAAATGTCGGAAGTACACTCTGTACAGACGACTAACCCAAAGGCCAACCAACAGCCTGAAGGAAAGAAAAAACAACGCAAGAAGAGTAAGGGGGATAAGAAACCAACCGATAATGTTGGCGAGGGCACTACTGAAAAAAGGAAGGCGAGGTATCCATGCAACCTTTGTGTGGAAGACCACCCAACCCATTTATGCCCTCGACTTGCAGAGGCCCAGAAGTTTGTCACGCAGCAACAATAAGTTGTGTTGACTAATCCCTTTCAGCATGGGCAGAATTTAACTCAAGCCTCTGCAAGTGCGGAGGGGGGCAGCCATGAAAACTTCCCTCCCCCAAACGGTTCATCTTCCACGAACGTATATATGATGAAAAGTGACGCTTTCATAGCGACTAGAGCTCACGATTATAGCAAACCAAGCACCTCTGACAAGGGCAAAGAAGCCGAGATCCCATCTCTTCCTCTACAGATCGAGAAGACGTTGGGTGAAACAATGACTCGCATCCCAAAAGGTGCATTTAAATGAGCTTCTCATAATCCAAACGCAAGGGCCGCCCAGAACTACTCTGTGGTGGAAGATTTGTCGCAAACCCCTTGTGCTATGTCCTCTTTGGAGGTCCTCCAAAGTTGCCCTGCTCAGAGAAAAGCCTTGTTAGCTGCATTGGGCTCTACCGAGACTTGTAACCCGGGAACGATCATGCTAGATACGACTGACTTGAAACCTTGTTTGCCTTACCACGTCGCGTTTCAGATAGTAGTGGCTCACCCCATGAAAACCTTTACATGAAATATTTTCCGCACAGTGGTAGACGAGGGCGCTTCGACTTGCGTTATGTCGTTAGCATGCTGGAAAGCCATTGGTCAACCTGAGTTGTCTCCGTCACCTACTCTTCTCACTACGTTCGATGGTCGTTCTTTCCGACCACATGGCATCATCCCTTCTTTCCCTGTGCAGTTAGGGGGGAAGACCGTGTGTGTCGAAGTAGAAGTAGTCGATGCCCCCATCGATTACAATCTATTGTTAGGTCGTAGTTGGACTTGTGCAATGCAAGCGGTGGTCGTGACAGTGTTTTGAGTCCTCTTGTTTCCACATGAAGGCCGGATCGTGACCATTGACTAGTTATCCTTCTCTCGACCTGACCCAGCTTTGGGGGCATCCACGGTTCCCATGGTAGATAATCCTCAAGCCGGTGTCATTAACGTAGGAGCTGGTTTGTGCCCATCTTTGATAGGTACTTTCGATTACCCACCTCCTCATAGCGATGTTAAGTTTATTTCGACTCACCATAAGGCTGAGATTTTCCATGTTTCGTCATTCAGCATGACTTACTTTCAGGATCCGTGGACTCTTCCTTCCCCATCAGACACGATGGATGCAACAGGGCATGCGGGCATGTCTACGCCCTTGTCGACAGCTGAGGTAGCGTACTCTTTGGTTCAGCAAACTTCAGCTACTCCTGATCCGATTCCCGCACAAGAGTTGGATCCATTACTTGAGCCTATCTGGGCTCAGGATTCTCTTGTCGATACCGATTCATTAGACTTAGTCTTGCCTTCTGACGAAGCCATAATCGAAGCAATGACTGGTCTGGACAAACCTTGGGACGATCTTCATCACAGATCATACTTCCTCCCAGAGTTACACTGAATCGAGGCAAGAGAATTCACTATCACCATGACAGGAGATCAGCCTTGTCCCATTAACCTCTTAGCTACACAGGATATTTATGCTGAGGGCAATATGGTGACTATCACTGAAACAATACCTATCAATGTCTCTCGAACCCCCGACGTCGTGGAGAATGTCTTCGTTGAAGCGGATTGCTCCCCTGAAGAGATTCAGATTTACACGGATCTTTTTAAAGAATACCGCGACATTTTTTCTTGGTCTTACGAGGAAATGCCAGGCATCGATCCAAAAATTGTTGAACACAAAATCACTACGTATCCGGACGCTAAGCCTTTTCGACAGAAACTTCGTCCAGTTAATCCTAGGAAGGCAGCAGCTATCAAAGCTGAGGTTGAGAAATTGATTCAGGCAGGGTTCATATACCCTATTCACTTGACTCAATGGGTGTCAAATCCCGTGCCAGTCGATAAAAAACAAGGCACGATTCGTGTCTGTACCGATTTCCGCGATTTGAATAAGGCGTGTCCAAAAGACAATTATCCAACTCCATTCATCGACCAGATCATTGATGAGTGCACCGGTTGTGAAGCCTTTTCATTCATGGATGGTTTCTTAGGCTATAACCAAATCCAAATCAAACCCGAGGACCAACACAAAATGACATTCATTTGTCCGTGGGGTACGTTCGCCTATCGAAAAATTCCTTTTGGTCTCAAGAACGCTGGAGCCACTTTCCAGCGGGCCATGTCTTTTGCGTTTCACAACCTCAAACATATAGTCGAGGATTATCTTGATGACTTAGCATCACGCTCTCGCAAGCGAAAATATCATCCAACGCACCTCCGACTAATCTTCGAGCGTTGTCACTACTTCCGGATTCGCTTAAATCCCAACAAGTGCATCTTTTGCGTCACGTCAGGACGTTTGTTAGGTTTCATAGTTTCAACAACGGGGATCATGGTTGATCCTCTTAAGGTGGAGGAAATAGTACAGTTGCCCCCCCCACGCACAATTTTACAACTTCAAAGTCTTCAAGGCAAGGAGAACTTCTTACGACGCTTCATCGCCAACTATGCCGAAATAACCAAGGGCTTCATGCGTTTACGGAAGAAAGACGTTCCTTTTCTCTGGGACGAAGCCGCGCAACGCTCTTTCGACGCATTGAAACACGCCCTTACAACCGCACCTCTGCTGCGGCCACCGAATTATAACAAGGATTTCCTATTATATCTGGCTGCCGCAGAGTCAACAATAGGCATGGTTTTAGTTCAGGAAGATGATTCGTTTTATGAATACGTGATCTATTACCTGAGCCAAGGCCTCGTAGGACCGGAACTTAATTATACCCATCTCAAAAAACTTGTGTTGGCAGCAGTTCATGCTGTCCAACGGTTCCGTCACTATGTTCTGTTTCGTAAGACCACTGTCGTTGCCGTCGTGAATCCATTTCAGTACATGTTGACACGGCGAGTTATCGGCAGAAAAATCAGTAGATGGATGGTCATCCTCCAAGAATTCGACTTAGACTTCGTTTCATCCAAGTCCAAAAAGTCGTTGGTCTTCGCAGAACTTATTTCAGAACTTCCGGTTGAGTCAGGTGACGTTGTGCCTGAGGAATCGCCTATCCGGGGTGATATGTTTTTGATTGAATCGTCTGATCCATGGTACGGAGATATATTGATCTATCTCCAGAATTTGAAGTTTCCTACCTCTGCTTCTCGTGATGAGCGTCGGCGGATACGCCATCAGGCCAAGAACTATCTTATACTCAATGATACTTTGTATCAGTGTGGGGTAGATGGTATCTTGCGTCGATGCCTCACTGATGAGGAGGCCATCATAGTGCTCAACGAATGTCATACAGGAGCTTGTGGTGGCCACTTATCCAGGTTGGAAACAACCCAAAAGATTTTACGAGCAGGTTACTTTTGGCCCACACTTATTAAAGATTGCATCGAGTCGGTCAAGAAGTGCCATCCGTGCCAAATCTTCTCATGGAAGATGAGGGCACATCCAGCTCCTATGTTTCCTGTTATCACCGTCGGTCCCTTCACCAAGTGGGGGATTGATTACACTACTTGCAACCGCCCGTCAGCCAGGGGGCATCGCTATATCATTGTGGCTGTCGACTACTTCACGAAGTGGGTCGAAGCTATGCCGACGTTCAAAGATGATGGAGAGACTGCAACTCTCTTCTTATTTAACCAGATTATAGCACGTTTCGGAGTCCCGAGAGAGATTGTCACTGAC
>ML779994.1:289167-323978 GCA_009831015.1 Picea engelmannii
CAGATTATAGCACGTTTCGGAGTCCCGAGAGAGATTGTCACTGACCATGGCAGTCACTTTCAGAATCAAATGATGTCCGAGTTAATATCAAAGCTTGGGTTACGACAAGAACACTCATCACCCTATTATCCCCAAGCTAATGGGCAAGTGGAAGCTGTTAACAAAACACTTAAGACAATGCTATAGCGAACCATCAACTCAGCCAAATCTAACTGGCATTTGATTTTATACTCGGCACTATGGGCTTACCGAACATTAGTTAAGACTGCAATCAGTTTCTCACCTTTCCAACTCATTTACGGGTTGGAGGCAGTCTTGCCCATTGAATGTCAAATTCCATCTCTGAAATTGGCAGTACAATTACTGCGAGACACTTCTCTGCTAGAAGAACGGTTGGTATACCTTGAGAAACTTGATGAACGGCGTCGCGATGCGGCTCTGGCCAATGAGGCTCATAAGAATAGGGTTAAGTGTCAATATGATAGGTCCGTTCATCCTCGGGTTTTCTCTGAGGGCGACCTTGTCCTGGTTTACGACCAAGATAAGGACCCCCTTGGGGCAGGAAAGTTTAAACCCATGTGGTTCAGACCCTTCATTGTTAAGGAGGTGCTAAAGAAGGGCACTTATCATTTGGTCGATTTTGAAGGGAATGCTTTGGTGGAGCCTAGAAATGGGCTCTACCTCAAGAAGTATTACTCATAGCATCGTCATTGTGGGTAACTTTTTGTAACATATGTATAGTCTTTGTGCTATTACTTTCTTTAATTTCTTTTGAAAAACGTGTCATAGACGTGTCATTAATGTTATCTTTCATCACTATGGTAGATGTCAAGTGAATCCGAGGTGTTCATTGGATATGCAGACGGTGCTAGTCGACACACGCGGAGGCTTGCCTCCGCAGCTTGGGTAATAATTATGCCACAGGGTCAGTTGTTATCTTCCGGGGGAATATGCTTAGGTGACACCACAAACAATGTTGCTGAGTATAGTGCAGTTATCGAGTTGCTTCGTGACGCTTTTTCATTGGGTATCTCTCGTCTCCGGGTCTATCTAGACGCTCAACTAGTTGTGTCGCATCTAAACAGAATAAACCGTGTGCACGATCCTACTCTACACTGACGATTCCTTAGGGTACGTCTCTTGGAATGCAACTTTGATTATATCACATATTTTCATGTTCCTAGGAGTCTAAATCAAATTACAGATATTCTAGCTAATCACATTTTAGATTGGCATCTTGCTCACACATAAAGAAGATCATGATCAAACACATGTAAATACATTTTTGTACACATAATCCGTAAAGACACATAAAATAAATAAAAACCATATATATACATCATAAAATCCTCAGAGTACATAGATGGGCGCAAGCGCCTCAAAAAGTGGGAGCCATAACGAGTCACTAGGGCTTATGCCCTCAAAAAATATATATACATATAAGTGCTCGAGGTACATAAAAAGTTTACAAGTCGGCTCAGGGCCTGTGGGCCCTGTTATAGTCATATACAGCCCGACCCAAACACCTAAATAATCGGACCCAGGTCCGAGGTAACCCCACCATATGAGTCTGCATGGAGGGCGGCAAGTCCTCTATCTCGATCATGGGCACTATGCGGGTGAGCTCAGTGAAGTTCTACTCAATCCGCCTAAGAGCCCTCTCAGCCTCTCCTGCTGGAGGGTTCCCTGCTACTGCTGCTCCCCTGGCGGCGGCAGCTGCGGCCTCTGGCCGTGGACGACGCCTGTTCCGTGCAAAAGCGGCAGGCCGCACGGGTCCCACATCTGCACGCAATACAAAGTACACCCATCAGAAACTCTATTAGCCAAAAACATGATATATATCAAAAAGAAAAAAAATTACATATGCAAACAAAAAAAGAACTGTACGGGTGGAGACTTACCCATCTCCCCTCGCTCCTCGCCAGGTGGCACTGGTATAGACGAGACTCTGGAAAAATCGATTCCCGTGTATGGATATTCCTCGATAGCGGGGATCTGTCGCGACAACCAAGCAAAGAAGTCGTCGTCGAAGGCCTCCACGGTCCTTCCGCCACCCTGTCGCGGCAGTAATGCTGCCCATCTACACACTGTCGGGAATGTCGCCAGATGTCCTTGTATCGTCATCCAAGGACTAAAACATGGAACTCTCTCAAAGAAGAATGAGCAGAGGATAGTACCAAACCCAAAGTTCCTATGCCTGCGCTGACAACAATCTGTCAATTGCCTCTTCATGTTCTCCAGCAGTGTGGTACTCCAGTCATATATATGTGCATTCATGCACTGGACTGCACAGTTCATCTGTGCACGTGACGCCCGATGTACGGCCGCAGAGCCGGTAATCCGCCCAATCAATGATAGGATAGTCTGAAGAACAAGGCTGATGATACTACCAACCGGTACCGAAGATGTGGCCTGGTTGGTCCCAGCCACGCAGTATTCTTCTATCAACTCTGAGACTTTGCTCGGCCCCGCAAGAAAGGTCTGAAAGTTAACGGGTTCCCCTCTCCTTAAGAGGCCCGTCAAAAAGTAGATATCCTCGGTGGTGGGCACCAAGGATTTCCCCTCGATCATGAAGGCCTCTGCATCGGGGTTCCAGTAGTCAACCAAGGCGTTCAGTAGCCTGGGTTGTGCGCGCATGAACGGACATAGGAAAAACTTTACTAAACCACACTGCGTCAGCATGGCCATCACATTTGGATTTGCGGTTGTTGCCTCATTGGCAGCCTCATGCTCTCTCTCTCTCCAATGCACATGCATCCTGCAAAAATCACAAGTCAAAGGGAGAGATTAGATCTTGCAAAGTGTTTTTCTCATTGCGCGGGTACCCGCGGGCTGTCCCTGGATAGCCCGCGTTTGGCTAGGGCCGGCCTCTAAAAGGGTGACGGCCACCCCCAAAAGAAACCTAAAAACTATAAAGGAAGGATTGAAATGCAAGATGGGGGAGTTTGTACTTACTTGGTCCGAGAAGAAGTTTGTTTGGTCCACTGTAGCTCCCGGAATCGCGATATCTAGCAAAGAGGGTCTTTTGGCTCCAGAGTCAATTTCCAAATCAGCAATGGTGATAATGAGCTGCCAGCTTCTATTTATAGACTTTTTGGCCTCTTTTTGTCACCCTTTTGGCCCCTTTTATCAGTTTCTTTATACCAAAAACCATTTTGRGTGGTTCCAGAGTTATATGGAAGGGATTTGATCAGGTATTGGGACACTTTTCATTGAGTTTCAGAAAAATAAAAAAAATATACATAAGGACGGTCCATAATTTTTTTTTTCAAAAATCAACCTGAGCATATAGGGTAGGATTTCTTTCCCACTGTTGCATCTTGTTGCCTTTTGTTTTTATGATATAGGATCGATCCCATCCGGTTGTGCCACGGAACCGTCATATCTTCTCTAGAAGTGCCGCAACTGGATGGTAGAGCTTACCAAACATGGATGCCCTAGGTAGGTCCTGGTTGCATTATGGTGTCCATGCCATTTCTAACAACTTAGTAGGCTCGAGAGTCCATATAGTATTTCCTGAATATGAGTTTGAGCCTCATTTGCATGCGTCGTTTTCACTCTTTGTCTTACCCTCCGGACTCCCAAAACATAACGGGTCTCCTTTTAAGCCCTTTTCAGACCCTCTAAACATGAAAAGATTGTCGAGCGATCTTGTGACCCTTCACGCTCGTTAAACTGAAATTTGAAGTCACGTCTGTCCGGCGGTAGTTTACCCCTTTTTCGGTCCGGAAGGTCAACTGTACGAACAAAGGAATACTCTATTGAATTCTGATTCCTTAGAAGAGTATCCTCAGGTATAATTTTATTCCTTTTTCTGGCCTGAGGGACTAAATTTACGAAAAAGAAACCCCCCCGGAGTCCATAGTTAAGCTCTTTTCAGACTCCCTAAAATTGAAAAGATTGTCTAGTGACCTTATTCCTTCACACTCGTTAAAAGGTCCAGAAGAACATTCTTGACGGAGTCCATAGTTAAGATTTTTTCAGACTCCTTAAAATTGAAAAAATCGCCGAGTGATATTGTCTTTGTCACACTCGTTAAAATGTTTTTGAATTGACGTCTAGTCGGTGCTAGTTTACCCCTTTTTCGAACCGACTAGACTATTGACGAAAAGGGTACCCCAATGGAGTTTCCTTTTATGTTTTTTCAGACTCTCTAAACATGAAAAATCACCGAGCTTCCCTTCTCTGGGATCGTTAAACTTACATCGAAGGACGTTAACATTGTGTGTTCTATCAACCGCATTTGCATCCTTTACCCATCAGCCTAGTAACAGTTTTCTTTTGCGTTTTAACACCTTTGGCCACTGGAGGATTTTTCCTGACTATCATTTCCTAGAACATCAGTCTTGTCCTTGTTCCTTGAGCTTGTATGTTTGTTGTGCTCGTTCCTCCACTGTAACGTAATATTCCTTTATTCTTTTTTCCAAATCAACAAAAAGAACAAAAAAATCAAATATACCCCAAAAAGAGGATGGGAAAAGTATTTTCTTTATTGGAAGCATTATGAGTCGCCCTTGGATAAATCACATCTGTTCATTTGATTCATCAGATTTTGGGATTTAGTATGACTTTAGGTAGCCTTGCTCGCTGTATTGAGTTGTGTCCTCCACCGTTTGGTTACTCTTCCAAACATATGGAGAGTTTGTGTTGCCTCCTGCTTCGTAGACTTATGATTAACAGATATGCTTCCTGAGTCTTATCATTTGTCGTGCTATTTCCCAAGGGAAGTTAGTTACTTAGCCTGAGTTGGCCACTCTGCAATATGTCTCTTGTCCGCATACCTGGCCATCCTAAACGTCCAATCAAGTCTTTGTTCGAAATCACTGAAGCCTTCAGTCCGATCATCAAGATTATCAAGTCCGACGAGCCGTCGAAGACCTCTAGGTAGTGCAGTCGTACACTCATTTTACACTCCTACCCAAGTTTTAGAAGACTTTGAAGTTGTTGCTCGAGCTCTGAAGTACAGCCATCAGGCCGAATCAACTTCTGAGAGATGGATACCTTCTATGTATATCTTTCTGATTTCGAGATGTAGCTCCGCTGTGTATTGTTCGCGGCTACTCTTTATAGTTATTTGACATGGATCTACAGTGTATTTGATTGGTAGCCATGGTTCTGATTTATCCCGAGCATGGGTATGCCCACCTCGGTGAGACATTTGATATTTTTTGCAGACGGCACTTCTCGATTCCTGATTCCTGCGCTCACTCATTCAGCATATTAGTACAGATTGGTAAAGAATTGGTAATTTATTTCGGCCATCAGATGCTCTTCTGACCGCACAGATTAGGGGGCATCTGTTATAACCCTAAATTGCACTTTCCATGCTTACCTGGCATCAGGCCTACTCATTGCCTTTCCTTGCCAAAGCCATGCTGAACAGACTCTTCAAAAACCTCCTAAATCAAGTAACCCACGCCCTAACCTAGCACTGGGCGCGTTGGGACGCTGGCAGGCCTTCTGTAGCACACGTGTGAATGCTGGCTGGCCCACTACAGCCCGCGTTTACCTAACAAAGCAAAAAATCAGGAAAGTTTCCGCCGGGACGAAGAGCTTTTTGTCAGTTAACTGGAACTCCCAGCCATGCATGGCCAAGAGTTCGCCTAAAACCCTAGCTCCTTCTAGCCTATAAAAGGAGGGGTAGGGGTACCATTCAAAAGAGGAAAAATCATAGCAAAGAAACTCTGCCAAATTGCCAAGTCCGTTTTGTTCCAATCCTTTAGCCTTGCCTCAAGCTTTAGGAGGAATTCAAGCAACAGCTGTTGGAGGACAACAGAAGAGGAGGAGCCCAGGATCAAGATCGAGGAACGGTGGTCGGTCTCTATACTCATTGTAAGTTGATTCATATTGAGATTAATGAAAAAGATACTTTTCCCGTCTCGAATACATGAGTCTCATCTATGTTATTTGATTTATGTTTTATCTTTAACCCTCTAGTAGATCAGTAGCATGCATGCGTAGTTTTGTCTTGATTGTAGGATCGCTTTGTGGAAGGAACAGGAGCAGCGAGGAGATAAAATCTCAACGGAGGATCTACTTCAACCGTCGATAAAAAGATTAGTTGATTCTTCCCATGTTTGCCTGAGAAAAAGGGTTATAGGTTTGGGTAGGAGGTTAAAAGTTATTCTTAAAGGGTCATGATCTGCATGCAAGTTTAAAGCCCTAGCTTGCTAGTCCGTAGGGTAGAAAAACCCCACAACACCAGCGCGTGGAGCAGAAAAGACAGCTGGACAACGCCAGCACCAAAATTTTGAAACACCTTGAAACTGTTGTGCAAGACATTAATGTATTGATTTGATAAAGTGCACCTTGTATATTGTAAATGGACCTTTAGCCTTTACGCTCACGTCCTTAGTAGATAAGAAGGCATTTAATAGATTTGATGCTATTAGATAGGAATTTAATTGTAGATTTGATAGTTTCAGTTTCGAGAGGGAAAACGGATATAGACACCCTCCTTTGTACATTGTAACATTATCATTGAGAGCAAGCAGAGAAGAAAAAGCAGAGAACTTGTGGAGAGCCCTCATGTACAAATTGGATTAATAGAAGGAGCTTTTGATTCAATTTCATGATTGGTGCTATTTTCTCTGTGTATGTGCTTATGTCCTTGTGAATGTTTGTTTTCTTTATATGCGATTGCTTTGAATATGCTTTGCATGTATTTTCAAAGGATTAACTGAAATCTGAAGGAATGAGTGAATGAGTTTTAATTGTTTCTCCAATTTAGCCAGAAAATTCCTGCAAGGGGTGCAGTTGAATTTGTCTGCAAGGAGTGCGTGACTGCAGGTTTGCTTGGGGATAGATTTTGTTTCTATTCACCTCAGAGGAGTAGGGTTGGCACCGGAGCTGTGCAAGGTGTGCGCAGGATAGACGAGGTCTCAATATTTCGATTCTGCGCTGGGAGAGTGGAAGGTTTTTGCTGCAGGAGTGCGCAGAATCGAAGAGTTCCAATACTTGGTCGTATTTGGAGCTTTGCCGCAAGGAGTGCGTGCAACAAGTCTTCATACAGACCTGTGAAGAAAGGGAAAGCTCAGGAGGGATAGTCCCTTTTGATACTGAGGAGATGGACCCAGGAGGAGGTTCAACAGGAAGGAGATTAGAGCGAAGGAAATCTCCAAGGAGGAGAATTGACAGCCAGGGTTCACAGAGGAAATTGCGAAACCCCGCTGACCATTGGATCTGGGAGAAGCTGCGTGAGGTTTAAATCCTTAGGCACAGGAGAGAAGGACCAAAACCCATCGGGGTTCGTCCTTCGGCATTTGACGAGGAGAGATTCCATACCGTTGAAATCGCGAATCGGCGATTTCCCGATCTAATCAGAACTGTTGATTTGGTGGGACATGCGTCGAAGGATCCACTAGGAATCAGGGTTCGGGGATTCGGGATTCTCGACATCGAGGAACTCTGGTATCATGGATTCATGATCTGCGAACTCCCAAAGTGATGTGGTAGTGTGGGACCATGAGGTTTAGTGGAGTACAAGTGGAGTTGTACTGGATTTCGAGGGAAGGAAGATCCTGACGGCGGAAGGTCCAAGTACACACGCGCCATTGGAGATCGACACCTCGGGCATCGGGGATTGTAAGTTCAAGTTGTTGACATCGCGGATAGTGATTTCCCAATAGGGAAACCCCCGAAGAGAAGAAAACATTGACCCTTTGACCATCGGGCTTCGGGGAAGTGAAGGACCCGATATCGTGAGCGCTGAACTCACGAACTTGTGAGTTCCGATTTCCTGATAACGAGTGGGAGATCACCAGGAGGATCTTGTGGGTGTAGAAAAGTCCCGAAACGGGATTGAAGAGCGATACAGCTCTTTGGGCCTGAGACGAAGAGGGTCCTGGTGAGTGCGGATTGCCAGCAAGGGCAAACTGCGCCAATGACTAAAATAGAATATTTCATGATAGAAAGTAATGTTGATCCTGAAATCATTCTTGGTAAAGTTCAAAGGTAGATGATAGATTTATCATTTTCATCTCAAGTTCCATATACTTCAAGAGTAGTTGAAGAATGAGGGTTTGGAGGAGGAATATTTCAACAGAAACCCAGACACACAACAAAAATCAAGGAAACAAAATGAAGAAAATCCAAAAAAAAAAATCAAAACAAGGCAACAATGTCGATAATGAGAAATAGGATATGTTTAGCTAGAAACTAGAAGACCAAAAGGTATAAAAGGAAGTCAATAAAAATAAGAGTATAATACACATGAAGGATACTACTCCAAAAGAAATCAATTTCACAACCTTCAATCCAGTTGGATCGACAGAACCACCCGCTATTCGACCTGAGTTAGCAAGGATATCGCCTTCGTTGTGTTTCATTGTGGAAAATACTCAAGTCTGCCAACTAGACCCACCAATAGACTAAGTCAAGTTGACTGCAAATTCAGTTAGAAAAGTCGGTCAAACATATCGATTAGAGTCGACTGACCAAGCAGTTAGGAAAGTATAATAGACTGATAATTGTATATCATACATATACATACATATGTGTGTGTGTGTGTGTGTGTGTGTGGCTATGTAATGGAAAGACAAAGACTATTTTGTCTATGTAATAAAATGCATCGATGGTTCTCCCACTTCTTGTGTATCCTTTCATGTGTCTTTATGTGTGTATGATGTTATAATATATGTTTCTCTCTATAAGGATACACCGGTAACTTTTCATACTTTCCCTTAGACTACAATGTTGGTTCCATTGTTGGTAGTTCTAAACCTGGGCATGTATAAAGAAAATAATGCACATAGATGTTAATCTTGGAAGACATGAAAATGGTGGGAGCATAAAATTACCAATTATATAAAAAAATACGCAAGAGGAAATCGACTGATGCTAGACGAAGCACGCACTTAGTTATTTTGGGATATGCACAAACAATTCCTGGAAACCATCAAAAACAAATTCTATATAGAACTACACAAGTTCCTTTTCATTTCCCCATCCTTGCCTTAAAAATTCCTTTTAGACAGTGGAGCTAATGACATCGTTGAATACTGAACCCTTTTGAAAAATCATCCTCCAAGATCTAATTAAAAAGAGAAACAAGAAGAGTGGGAAGAATTTTTGGAATCTAACTACACAGACACCAAAGAACTTTGGGGCTACTTCTTGAAGAAATGAGCATAGAAAAATGATAAACACCGTCGACCGTGAGTAAGTCGAGATGACGTCCGGGGGTTGGATGATCCGTGAGATGATATAATTTGATGTCGAATTCGAAGCACACCCAAGTTGAAAATGCCTAAAGTCAGGAGGAATATAGCTGAAGAAAGTGCAAAGTATACACATCGAATGTAGACCCATAAACCCTCAAAAAATATACTAAAATTGGAGTGAAACAAGAGGAAAAATAGGAGATAAGAGTTGTTAAATGAGAGGGATCCCAGAAATTTTCATAAGAAACATACCTAGGAAATAATATCATTGTAGCATCCCTTGAGAGGGCTCCAGCGCTTCTCGGGAGGAGTGGAATCTTACAATTGAGTATGGAAGTCGGTGGTGCCCAGCAAGAAATTGACCAAGTTTATATGGATGTTGGCGACTTGAGACCCATGGTTCGACTTTCTCCTACAAGAATGCCAACCCACATATTGCAGATTTCCTTCAACAAAGACTTCATGTGGATACAAAATCACCAAGTGTGTGGTGTCGAATTGACAATGCTAGTAAGATAAGAGATATGTTGGTAATTGAAGCATAAGAAAACATAAAAAATAGACCATAGGATATACTCCTTTATATAAGGGATATCACAGACTCCTTCCCCTTGTCAAATCTACTTTTGGAAGATTTTAACTCAAGAAAAAATGAAAATGAATAGACATGACCCTTTAGAGGAAGTTTCATTGAGTATATAGACAAATTCTGTCAGATAGATGCTCCAAGCCCAAGCAAAGAATGAGTGCAATTAGTGATCAAAAACATCCTGACTAAGGACCAAAAGTAGATTGTATTGGTCAACTTGAATATTTAGACTTAGACTCAAGAAAGAATTTTGACTTCTCATTCAACTTCGACCCAAACTCTTGCAATAGTTACAGGTTCAAAAAAAATCCAGAAAACAACGATGAGCCTAAATCACATCCTGATCTATGAAGGTGACGGAGATCCAAAATGACATTGTTTGTTTATGAGATATTCTAGGATGCAACCAATATGATTGATGAGGACAAAAAAATGGAACAATTTGGTGTCTCTCTTCGAGCTAGAGATCTTACCTGGTTTATGAATTACACAGACAATCAATAGTGCTAGAAATTAGACATAAAGAAAAATTTCCTCACATTTTTCAAAACGAAATATATAATCCACCTTGCAACACAAAAATTGAAAGATATCAAGAAGAATCTGAAGGAAACTGTTCACAAATATCATAAAAGGTTTAAATACCTTTTAAGACAAATCCATTATCTAATTGACGAAAAAAATTTGGTACAATTGTATGTGGTAGGATTATTTCAAAATATCAGAGTTCCATTACACATGTGCTATCTCCAGATGTGTGAATACATATTGAAAATATCCTAGCAGATTGAAATGGACAATAAAAGTGAATCGACTTCACAAATCATCAGGAAAAGAGTGGAATAAAATATTGCATAATTGTCAATAAAAAAATATGCCTATTTCTTGCAATGAACTATGGGGCACAATCTTCTCTAGCGAAGGTCATACAAAATATTATTGCAAATTAAGTGATGCACTAGAACCCGTAGTCCATTGAATTCAGATCGAAACATTTTGTGATATATGTGAAGGTGTAACAAATGATGCTACAAGATAATTACCACACAATATGAGGAATTTGTGACCAAAATGGTGCCACATATGTGAGGAAAACAATCACTCAACACAAGAATGTTACTTGAATGGGAAAAATCAAACAAAAAATTATTAATTTTATCATACACAAATGATTGACCATAATGTCAACCAACGAAATGGAAACGACTATAGAGGTTGAGGTCATGGAGGCTATCAAGGTCGAGGAAGAGGAGGATGATGCAATTTTGGCAGAGGACGAGGTCGAGGATGCTACTACTTCTTCAACTGTTTGAAGGATGACCACATATGTCCGGATTTCCCAATCAAAGATATAATTGATCTCAAAATATGTAACATTTTTTAAATGAACGACCACTTCAATGAATATTTTCCAATCGTGTTAGAAAAATTAATGAATAAAAGAAACATAAATCCCTTGCACACAATGCCAAAATTGGATATTTTAAATTCAAAGAACCTCCATGTAGTAACACGTTCAAGAGTTGGTGAAGAAATTTATTCAGAACCACCAATTCAAAAAAGGGGAGGCCAGAATGCATATCCAGACCCAGAACATGAAGAAATTCATTACCTTAATTTTATGTGATATTCAACTTATGTTCCATTGGAGTGGAAACAATATTATACTCAATCATGCCAAATTCATTCAACAATTCTCCAACATACTTCTTTTGGGAGATGAATATGTACTTTGGATTTTAATTCACTTCAATTCCCAGATAGTAGTGAAGATGTCCCAAATTTGTAATCTCAAAGCCTTTATTAAACTCTTTCTTTATAGATGAAATACAACCTTCATTGTTATGTGTTATCAACAAATCATCTACATATACTACAATATATCAAATAATTTTACCAACTTTCTTAACAAATAGAGTTTCATTGTCAAGGTTGAAATGATTGAAATTCAATTTCAGAAGATGCTTAGTTAACTTTTCATACCAGGCTCATGGTGCTTGTTTCATTCCATATAAGGATTTGATAAGATTGTGTACTTTCTGTTCTTGTCCCTCCATAAAGAAACCTTATGGCTAAGACATGGAAACATTTTATTTCAAGTCTTCATTCAAGAAAGAAATGTTCACATCCATTTGATGAATTTTCCATCCATTCTATGATGCCATGGAAAATAGAATACATATGGTAGCCCACTTTGTTGTGGGGGGGGGGGGAATTCTCTTGATAATAAACACCTTCTTTCTGTGCAAATCCTTTTTCCATGAGCCTTGATTTCTGCTTTTCAAGTGAGCCATATAATTTTTAAGTGTTCTTCAATACCCACTTGCAGCTGATTGGTTTGGTTCCAAATGGAGGATCCACAAACTTCCATGTCCCATTCTTGATGAGAGAATCATATTCCTTTTGTACGGCTTCTTTCTACTCATCGTGAGAACTTGATTCTTAAAACAAAGTTGGTTCAAAGTTAGTAGATAAATTTAATTCACAATCATATGAAACATGCATGTCATCTACATCACCTAAGTTTGAATTATGTACATCATCTCCATCTTGTCTTGAGGAAATTATACTTCTCATCTTTCCAACCCACAAGGGATAAATCCCACAAGAGATAACTTGAAAGTTAGGTATAAAATCAAATCAAGACTCCAGAGAAAAACTAACAAATAAAGAGAAAGTCTTAGGAAAGCGGCATTCAATTGAAAAATCCCTGAGTAGTATGGGAAGAAAATGATGTAGAAATGAATAATATCCTCCTACCTGAAGTGGGAGGGCCCCCTCAAATAAAAAGTAATGAATTCCTCTCCTATAACTGCAAAGGCTTCGATAGAAATATAAAGGTCGAATCCCTAAGAGACCTCATCAAACTCGAGAAGCCCTTTATAATTCTGCTTCAGGAGACTAAAATGGAGGAATTTGTAGCACTTCTAAGTGGGAAAAAAGCAATGCGAAATGGTAATAGAATAGCTAAAAGTTTCATAGGAGCATGAAGAGATATTATGACTTTGCGGGACTCACTTCAAAGGGAACAAGAGGTCTATTTCTATGCAAACCATTGGATTCCTACAATCCTTTGTGATAAATATTTAATTCTTAGATTTTTTATTTTTAATATATACATGGAAAATATATATATGGATAAAATAGAATGTTGGATTTCCGTATTTTCCATTGAGGATACTTTGGATATTTCAACTATTATAGTAGCTAGAGATTTGAATACAATCCTCCAAAATTTAGAGAAAATAAGTGACAATTGTGTTCAAGACCCCATGTGAGAACATATGGAAGATATAATCTCTTAATGGTATCTATCGGTCATTAATCCTTCTAAAGGGAAATACACTTGAAATAGCAAGCATTATGGTATCGTTCATATTGCTACCCACTTAGATCATTTTCGCATTCATAATGACCTTATCCTTCTCCCTTTTTCCATCTCCTCTGGTAATATACACTTTTCCCCCTCCAATAATAATCTTGTCTCCCTTTCCTTTCCCCCCCATCATAACTTTGAAACTATTGCCTTTCACTTCAATCCTCTTTGGTTGGGTCATGGTTTCATCATATATCTTATTAAATAATCTTGTTCCTCTCCTTTTCATGATTCCCCAAACTTTTTTTGGGAGAGAAAACTAAGATCAATAAAGTTTTCTCTAAAATATTGGGAAAATCCACCTATACCCCCCCATTTTTGGAGATAACTAGTAGAATTAGAGAGCTAGAAGAAATCCAAAAATAAATGGAAGACCAGAAGGTAACATAAACCTCTCTGAAAATGGAAATGGAATCTTATCAAAACCTGCATTCAACCTTTTGAAAATAACAATAGGAATGGAAGATAAAATATTTCAGTCTCTAGTGCAAGCAAGGGACTCAAATACCTCATTCTTTCTCAAAACATCACAACAAAGGCGACATAAAAACACTCTTCAAAAAATTCAAATGAAAATGAGGCAGGTCCTAGAAAATTTTAACCAAATCAAAGAGGAGGCTATTAAAAAATTTGGAAACCTATACACTCATGAAATAATTGAGAGTGAGGAGATCAATGAGCAAGTCATGGTGGAGAATAGGACCACATGTATATCAAAAGAAGAAAATAACTCTCTCGTCAGAGAGATTAGTGAAGAGGAAATTTCTCAAGAAATATGGGGATTGGGTCAGGATAAAGCCCTGGAGCCTGACAGGTTCCCTATCCATTTTTTCAAATTCTTTTAGGATACAATCAAATTTCATATCAAAAGAATGCTCAATTATACTCTCCGAAAAAAAAATGAAAGTACCTGGTGCAACTAATTCAACTTTCTTGGCCCTTATCCATAAAGAAAACAATCCTTCCATCTTTTCCAGGTTTTAACCAATCTCTGTTTGTAACTCAACATACAATATCCTTACCAAGATCATAGCTAATATAATTAAACTTCTCCTCTCCAAATTAATTTTATAAAATCAAGGTGGGTTTATGGAGAATARACAAATMATAAACAWCATTGTTCTTGTAMAAGAGGSTATGMACACAAGAAVGTCTCACAAAWATAAAGGCATGGTGATAAATCTCGATACGGAAAATTYCKTTGACAGAGTCAAACATTCCTTTCTCTTCTCTGTCCTCCACAAATTTGGTTTTTAACAAGCATTGATTGGTTGGAACTGAGCCTGCATTGGCTCTCCATGGATTTCCCCTAAGATAAATGGAAGACCCACCCAGTGCTTTCAATAAAGTAGAAGTTTACAATAGGGATTCTCTCTATCCCCCTCTTCGTTTATTTTAATGGAATAATATTTTAGTTGGAAGATAGAAGTTGAACATAGAATGGGTCATCCTCCTGGCATTCATTTTGATCAGGGAGTAAAGGAAATTAATCATTCTAAATTTGTAAATGAAACTCTCATCTTAGGGGCGGCATAAGTTATCATTTCTAGGTGCTTTAAAAAAATTCTTGATGTTTTTCTTTTAGCTTTGGGGGTAAAATTAAATAGTAGCAAGAGTAAAATTTATGACTGGAACATAACAGTGGAACTCCAAACAACTATGCCCAATTTTTTTTGTATTTCAGTAATTGGGAATTGGTCTTCCTTTAAATACTTGGGCATGCCAATTTCTTAAAATCCCCATCCTCCCAATCCTAACATGAAGTTATTGGTAAAATGGAAGCCCGAATTTAGAGCTAGGGAGCTAGGTGGCTAAATCTAGCAAGTAGAATTTTATTTTTTTAATTTGTTCTCTCTTTGATAATTATTTTTCAATGTGCATCCCTTATGACTCTAAAAGGTGTTCTTAACAATATCTCCAAAAATATCATAAGTTTCCTTTGTGAAGCAGGAAAACAAATGTAAAAAAATTCCATCTAGTTAACTCGCACACGGTATGTGAAACTCTGAAAAAAGGTGGTTTAGAAATCAAAGACCCAAGACTATTGAATGTAGCCTTGGGTGCCAAAATAGCTTAGAGGCCAATTCTAGGATCTTAATATTGGTGGAAGTTGGTCCTCATTTCCAAATATTTTTTCTCCCCCAAATTGTCAATCCTTGATGCCCCTATCCCAAATTCTAAAGGCTCTCCTCTCTAAATCCTCTCAAACCAGCTGCACCTCTTATTCAATCTAAACTCTCCTGGGAACTAGGGAATGAAGAAAAAGACAGTATCTAGAATGACAGTATTATGGGAAAATATTCTTTGGAGAAAAATGAGGAATTTATTATTCTCAATAATTGGATCATAAGTGAAGGACTCACAAAATTAACAGATTTCTCATTCTAGGAAGATAACAGGAAATGGATTGGGTGGAAGACATCTCCCCTCCATAACATATCTCTTCTCTGGTTCAAAAGATGCTCTATCTTCTTGTTTTCTATGCCTCTATTGAATCTCAAATGTCAGATGTTCATTATTGGGGTGAATCATATTACTCATTTAAATGATGGTTTCAACATTTGATTTCCAATTTGCTAGGAACTCCCCGCTCTAAGGTTTGGTATCTCATATGGAAAGGTCCCTCTCTTACTAAAATAAATTCCTTTTTTTGGATCATGGTGCAAAGTAAGCTTCTTTCTGTTGAAAATTTACAAAAAAAGGGAATAGTTGGGCCTTCATGGTGTGCATTTTGTAAATATGAAACTAAAATTCCCATCATCTTTTCTTTGATTGTGAATTTTGTAAACAAGTTTGGGATCAATTATATAAAACTCTCCACTTACGTCATAGTCCTTCCAATAATTAGAATGATACATTCCACTTTTGGAAGAGAAGATATGCTGACAACTTCATTAAAAAGTCTCTCTTTGTGTTTTTATTGAAGGAGATACCTAAATTTATCGATTGGGAGATATGGCTAGCAAGAAATAAGGTTATATTTTAGAACAAGCTCCTCCCTCCTTCAAGATTTCACTTGCTAGCATGCATCCTGCTCTTAGAAACATTATGTGCCAAAGAAAGAAAGCCAATTTCTTTCCCAGATCTTGATTGCATCAAGAAAGAATGGGTCACTAGCATAATTCACATGCGCTACTTTCAACTCTCTCATACAATCAACACTTCATCCTCTAGATATCATTGGAAACTTAGAATTTTTTATCATGAATTTTTCCTTTGGAAGTAGTAGCAAATAAAGGTCACTCTATACTTTGATGGGGCTTCAAAAGGAAATCTAGGGGTGGTAGGCATGGTAGAGGTGGGGGGGGGTGTCATTGATGACCTAGAAGGAAACTAGATTATGGAATATGCTTCGGGGATGATGACCAACACAAACAGTCAAGAAGAAGCATTGGCTATGTATATGGGTATGTTATGATCCAACGCCTTAAAAATGATAAGAAATCGATAAATTACATTACACTTCAAGGGGGAACCATACTTGACAATATATCCACTTTAAAACACAATATGATTTTAGATAAGATCATCCTAATAATAGATCTCCTTGATTTATATATATATATATATATATATATATATATATATATATATATATATATATATATATATAGAGAGAGAGAGAGAGAGAGAGAGAGAGAGAGAGAGAGGATTACAATTATGATGAAAGGGTTCAATGAAGGGTTCTATCCAACCTACTATACATGTAATAATTCAATATCTAGGGCTTAATAAGGGGTTTTATACATAACATGGGGCTTTGTATAGTTCTTAACATGCCCCTCCCCTTCAAACAACTATTTTCCTTAACAATTGACTAACCACAGATGCTTCTGCACGAAGAAAACATCTTCCCATGTCACCTCTTCCACTAGTAGGTACTTCCATTTGACAAGGTAATCTATAATTCCTCTATTTCTCAGCTACTTAATTATTGTTTCAAGGATCATTTCTTTCTCTAGTATGACTTTCCCTTCTTCATTACTCTCTAGTAAAATAGTTTGGACTGGGATCTTGCTTCCAATGACCCTCTTTAAGAGAGATACATGGAAGACTGGATGTACATGTGAAGATGGAGGCAACTCCAATTTGTAAGCTATACTTCCAATCCTTTACAAAACCTTATAGGGGCCATAATATTTGGATGTTAATTTATTTTCCTTCTTTCGTTGCTTGAGGGACATTTGTTTTTGTTTTATTATCCTTAGAAACATTCAATCCTCTACTTCAAATAACCTTTCACTGCGATTTTGATTTCCTTGTTGTTTCATCCTATTTTGTGCCATAACTAAGTTTTCCTTCAATAGTTTGAGGACCTCTTGTTGGTTCCCTATGTGGTCGTCCACTGCTTGAACCTTTGTGTTCTCCTTCAAGGGTGATTTGATGGATGGATAATGATATCCATAAAGTGCTAGAAATGGGGACAATTTTGATGAAGTATGGAAGGATGTATTGTACTACAATTGCCAAGGGAAACCACTTGGCCCACTTTGTTTGTTTATCATATGCAAAGAAAAAAGGGTATCCTTCTAGAAATTTATTCACAATATTAGTTTTCCCGTGAGATTGAGGGTTGTAATATGATCTATGAGCCAATTGAGTACCCAAACAATAAAATATGTCAGTCCAAAAATTTCCCATGAAAATTGGATCTCTGTCATTTACAATAATCTTGATCTTGATTCCATTCTATCCTTACTTCTTCCACCTAATCAGGTTGTGGGATAGAAATAACACATAGAAAGGTCATCTGCCACAACATTATGTTTTCCTTTTTTGTAGATAATTTCAAAGTCATAACCCAACATCTTTGTAATTCATTTTTGTTTCTCTTCTGAAGATAATCATTGCTCCAATAAGAACTTCAAATTTTCATGATCTGTTTTTACCTTGAAGTCTCTTCCTATTATGTAGGTGCACCATTTATGAACTATATGTAGTATGGCCAACATTTAATTTTCATAAATTACTTTGAATAAGTTTTTTCCTTTAAGTTGGTTTCTTTGAAAGGCAAGGGGACTTACTTCTTACATTAAAACTTCACCAATTCCATGGTTTGAGGCATCACACTCCATAACAATTTTTTTTGTAAAGTTAGGTGTGGCCAAGACAAGAGTTGTACACAGAGCCTCCTTAAGTTTTTCAAAATCTCCGGTTTCTTCTTTGGTCCAAGAAAATGCTTCATTCTTCAATATTGTTGTTAGAGGTGTTGCTATTTGACCATCATTCTTGAAAAAATTGTAGTAATAGCCTGTAAATCCTAATAATCCTTTAAGTTTCTTCAAGGTTTTAGGAATTGGCCATTCCCTCATAGATTTAATTTTGTTAGAGTTCACTTTTACACCTTCATGAGATATAATATGACCCAAATATTCCACTTCTTGAACCCCAAAGGCACAATTGGAAGGCTTTGCATAAATTTGTTGCTCTTCCAATAGTTGTGATGCTCTATCAACATGTTGACATGCTCTTCCCATGATTTGTTGTAGATTAGTATGTCATAAAAAAATACTAACACAAATTTTCTAAGGGAGGGCTTGAAAATAGAATCCATCAAGCTTTGAAATGTTGAAGGTGCATTAGTTGGTCCAAATGGCATAACCAAAAACTCATAATGACCTTCATATGTTCTAGAAGATGTTTTAGGAATTTATTCCTACCTCATTATGATTTGATGATATCTCGAACTAACATCCAACTCAGTAAAGAATTTTTCTCAATGTAATTCATTTAATAATTCATCAATGATAGGGATATGAAACTTATCTTTGATGGTCATTTTTTAGAGTTGTCTATAATTTGGACACATATGCCATGAAGCATTCATTTTTGTAACCAACACCATTGGTGAAGAGAAAGAACTTTGGCTATGTTGAGTGATGTCAACCTCTAATATTTCCCGGATCATTGCTCAATATCACTCTTCTATGCATATGGATACATGTAAGGCCTAATGTTAGGTGGTACACTTCCTGGTTGCAAATGAATAGCATGGTCATGATCTTGAGCAAGTGGAATAACCTTAGGTATTTCACCAAATACCTTGGAATTATTGTTGATAATTGTTTGGAGATATGGTGGAGTAGGGGCTATAGATGTTTGAACATCAAGTGAGCACAATTGTGAATTTACACCTTGGTATCCCTTTTTGAGTAATTGTTCCATGCTATTAGAGATTATCACTTTAGAGGTTTTCCCTTGGATACCTCTAAGCTGAATTTCCTTTCCATTTGAGGAAAATCTCATGAAAATATTTTGAAAATGAAAGGCCACTATTCCTAGTGATTACAACCATTGGACTCATAATATAGCATCAACACCCCCCATTTGGATGAAAATCATGGGGCTATCCAGAAAATACTCCCCAATGTTGGGCTTAACACTATGGAATTTCCTTGAATAATTTATCGTACCTCCATTTTCAATAATTACTTGAAACTCTGGTGTAGGATATACAAAGAAATTGAGATCTTTTTCTAATTTGTAATTGATGAAATTATGGGTGCTACCCGAATCAATAAATATTGCTACCTTTTTCTTTTTGATGTATCCTTGTATATTGAGGGTTTGTAGAGTAACAATGTCAAACAATGCATGACAAGATATTGTTGGAGGAATCTCTTCTAGATTTGGGTCTTGTGATAGGTGATCATTAAGTGTCATTGTAATAGGTAATCCATAGATGATTATAAAAGGGTTACGTAAGCTCATTAAAAAATGAAACCCAAACTTCGAAGGATTCAAAACATAATCATAAATGAGGAGAAAATTTTCAAGTTTGTGGAGTATTGTCATCTCTATCGAAGGAAAAATAGAGAAGTTGATCACCTAGCCAAATCCGCTAGGAAGCTAGAGCAGGGGATTCTACATATAAATGAGGCTTCATCATTGACAAACTTGCCTTAGCCAAATGATTCAAGGATATAAAAAACTATCATGTCTCATTAATAAAATGGGAATTATATCAATTATTAAGAAAAATTATGGTTTAGGAGGGGATGCGACCCCATCCTCCATCTGCATTGAGATTAAAAACATCATCACATCCATCTTAACATCTAGCACATGATTCATACACCCTCCATGACACATTCCTCCCACTCAGCACATGACTTCCTCTCCTCGTGCGGATAGCATTAAACGTGAACATGGTTGTATGATGACACTGTATGGGATAATTTATTTGCCCATCGTCAAAACTCTCAGCTTGATCCCCTTCCACTCCCTCTATGAATTATTATGCACGATGTATGAAACAAAACCATTAGAAATGGATTTGAATTACTTCAACCCATCATCATTAATGTTCATGGAATCATATCTCCTCACATGTGCTTCTTTAGAAGCCAAGAATCTGACATATATTCATGACAACATAAAATAAATGGGTCACAATTGGGATTTGCTTGGTATTTTATTTTTCTCCTATCTCAACAGGTTTATCTATTGCCTTCATTCTCAGTCTAGAGTTGTTAGCACCTGGTTGAATTCAATAATGTGGTGCAACAGTAAGCCTTTGTGTAATTGAAACAATTACATAATGGACGATATGAAGGGAAAAATGAAGATTCGATGACAGGAGCTAGTGGCTCTCCTTGCTTCTAATGCCAAATTGGAACATAAGTTGTAGGATAGGGAAGATAGGAGGGACAAGGAAATGGAAATTGTACTCTGAGAGGTCAACAAACACACTGAACATATCCAGTCTCTTAACGGGACTATCTAACACAATCAATCAGGCGTCTCAATGCAGCATAATCCAATTCCCTTTGAAGGCTCGCATGATTCCTATGAAGTTATACAACCCATGCTTCTCCATCCCGAACACAACATCCCAAAGAACATCCAAGGAATGGTTGATACTGAGATGAAGCTCAATTAGATCACGTTTTTTTATGCAATGTAAATTTGTGTTTTTTCTTTTTTCATATGTAAAAATATATACAAGGAAGGATAATTGTAGTCCTTTTGTAAAAAATGTTGAGGATATGTTTCCACTAAGGACTAGTAAGGGCCTTTATTTGTTGAAGGCTAAAGGGAATTTTGAATTATTGTATACTCTAGCTGTTTTTCCCTCTATAGAGCCCCTTTTATAATAAAAAAACTAATAGTTTTTGTTAAAAATAAATAAATAATTTGATTTAATAGTAAAATTAATGTCATTATGTCACTTAAATTTAATAGTAAAATATATGTCATTATGTCACTTAAATTTAAATAATTAAGAGGAAAATGCTATAATTAAGGATTTTGAAACTATATTTAATTAGTGTTATAAAATTAAATTAGATTTAAATATTTCAATGTGTCAAGCATTGATTTCAACAATAGATGCATTGATCTCAATAATAGATGCATTGATCTCAACATTAGATGCAATGATTTCAACATTAGATGTATTGTTGTTAGTGTAGGCTATGGACATACCATTTAAAAGATGGTTAAAATATTGAAACAGTAAAACAATATTTCAATGTGTGAATACAATAGTTGTAAGTGTGGGGTTATATTCACATTAGATTTCAATATTTCAATGTGCTCAATTGATTTCAACATTAGATGCATTGATTTTAGTTTAAGGGGTGAAAATACCATTTAAAAACATGGTTAAAATATTGAAAGAGTAAAAGAAATATTTCAATATGTGAATAAAATTAGGGACATATTAAAAATATAAAAGTTATATATCAAATATGTATAAATTAATAAAAAAATTAATGGTAAAATTAATGTCATTATCTTAATAACTTAAATTTAAATAAAAATATTACAACTAAGCATTTTGAAATCATTTTAAATTAATATTAAAAAATTGAATTAGATTTCAATATTTCAATGTGGTGCATTTATTTCAACATTAGATGCACTGCATTTATTCTAGGTTGTGGAGATACCATTTAAAAGGATGGATAAAATATTGAAAGTGTAAAAACAATATTTCAATATGTGAATAAAATTAGCCTAAACAAGTGTGGGGTTATATTTACATTAAATATTTCAATATTGATTTTATGAATAGATGCATTGATTTCAACATTAAATACATTGATTTTAATGTACGCTACAATTTATGGTTATTAGAATATTGAAATAGTGATCGGATTAATCTTATCCATAAACATATATATAATGTTGATGATTTATAAAAAAATTGACCACCCACCACTCTAACCATCATAGATCTATATTAATCATTGATCTATCAAAGGCACTGAGGAGGTGAAAACCATATTTAGAATGCAAAACATGAAAAAAGGTTAAAAGTTAACTCTTGATCTATCAAAATCCTAGAGGAGATGAAAACCTTATTTAGAGTGAAAAAAATCATATTTTATTTTTAAACTATAACAATTATATAATAATAATAATAATAATAATAATAATAATAATAATAATTAATAATAATTTATTGGCAAATCTCCGATCGGCTGATTATTGGCAAGTGACCTGGTACTTTCAACACGAATGGATGAATGCTAGTGCCAGTAACATTGTCAAACAATAATAGTACACTCATAGGCAGCCAAAAGGCCCTTACGTGGTAAATTATTTTCCCCCTAGTCATCAATGGAAGGATTTGAATTTCGAACATGCACTAGATTCGTGCTTTTCTGGGAAGTATCATTCACTCGATGGATGGATCTATTATGGGTTTTGCAGGCTCGATCCTTGCGTTGCACCATGAAAAACGGCTCTCAATAGATGATATCTAATATGGATGTTCCACGACCAAAAAACTGATGGTCTTTTCATATTTTTTTTCTACGGTTTAACAGAGGTTGCGTTCCAAAAGTTGTTTTTTTTAAATTAATTTTAAAAATTGAAATATATTAGTGACTTTATCGATTTCGTGTAACCGTGTTTCACGATGAAAAGCACTCTTCTTATTTTCATCACTTTTCAAGAGAATCTTCTAGGTTTCTAAGAGTTTTTCAGCACTTGTAATTAGTTGTTTGTCATTGCATATTTCTTAATTTTCTAATTTTTTTTTATTAATTTTAATATATATATATATATATATATATATATATATATTAATTTTGTAGAATTTTAAATTTTAAATTTTTTTTTGGTTGAGCACAATGATATCACTATTTTTATTTGGTTTTAATAGCTATTTCCGGTTGGTTTTTCTTGGTTTTAATAGGCATTATTAATGAAGTCATACCTTTGTTATAAGTCTACTTATTAAATTGCAACATATATTATAAAATGGAACCAGTAGACAATGTAAAACACCCATAAGAAGACCAAGGCAATCAAAACCCCAACTCATCACGACCACCCAACATAGACACTCAAATTGATGAGGGGTTTGCCTCATTGAGAACATTGGTAAATGAATTAGAGAGAACCCAACATAGATTCCTTCACCACTTCATTGGACATCATTGTGAGGTCCATTGCAAGTGCTCAAGGGAAATTAACTTATATTTGTCAATACAGGGCTAGAATGTATGAGTTTTAGCACACTCGACTAGATAGAAACAAAGTTAGATACTTGGGTATCTCAAAACAACAATTGATGTCTCTTTTTATTGATCCCCAAACTAGATAAGAACCACCTATCAACAAGAAACACATTTGCATTGACTGGAGCATCCACCTGCAAATTTGTCAAAACTAGAGGGATAGGTGGTACATGGTATTTGATAAACCTCCCTGCAATAACAGGGAGGTGCCTTTATATATTCTGAGAAAATTATGGGAAAAATTTATTATAGGTCCACATAGGACATAGAGAATGTTAGGCACGATCCCATGTTAGGTCTTCGACACAAGATGAAGACCTAACCCCCTGCCCAACATCCTCCTATTACATAGAGCTTGCAGTGGGTACAAGTATCTATATAATCATTGAATCAAACCCTAGTGCAACATGGTATCTTTGTTACATTATCTTGACAGGAGATGCCTGCCTGTGACATTGATAGAGGGGTCGGAGCTTCAACCCATACAACAGAGTGAAGTGAGGATAGAGAACATGGACATAACAGTTGTCCATGTGAACCTCACAGATGCTCTAGTTGCAGGAAGACCTTCTATGGGTCTATGGAGGCCAGTCAATAGTAGAGATTCATGAAAGAGGTTAGTATCTTAACCATCTCTATGTTTTGTCATTAATAAAAGGATCTCTCATTCTCCTCCATATTTTGGATTAATTTATTATTTTGATAATGTTATATGTATGTTATTCTAAATCTAACATTAAAACTGAACTGATTACAATTAGTTAGTTAGCGGATAACTACTTTTGTAGTTGTATCTTTCTTTATCTGCAGGACTTTTAGAGGGTTGTTGAGAAGAAATTCCATAGCGAAAGACATCGAGTGAGGTATTCTCCAAATGTAGTATTCCAGGTGCACTCTTCTTCTCTTTTCCTGAAAGTTAGTTATTGCAGGGATTTATTCATAATTAATTGTTTAATTAGAGATTGAGATAAGTTTTCTTGGGTTCTAATTTGTTGTGGTCTTCACCCAAATACCAAAGGGAGTAATTTCTTGTAACGGACTTGAGGACTCCACTGGGGATTCTCCATTTTTGGGTCGTTAAGGGTGATTTCTTTTTTCACATTTTTGTTGAAAGTTTTTTCTTTGTTTTAAGCACTCTCCAAGTCTGTACAATCCTACACAATCCTTATACTTTTCTTTTCTCTCTTTTTGAGGGGATTTTAAGGGTGTACGCGGGTTTACATACGTAGCTATTGTACTTCATAGTCGTGTACATGTTCTGAGGAAGGGTTTTTCTCTTCCTAGCCTATTGGAAGTTGGTTTGTTTGTGCTCTGACATCTTTGTGGGTCTTTTGTGAGTCTGTAGAAGTGTTTTTTGGTCCCAAAAATATGTTTCTTTGTTTCCAAGATTGCAAGAAAGACTTAAAGTTTTAGGTCAAATTTTCTGTTTGCTAAAAAGTGTTTTTGTTTCTTTTTATGGTTTACGGTTTCATAAAGATTAGTTGGGTGTTTCTTACACTTTGTTTCCTATTAGTACAATGGTTCATTAGGTGCATAGTAATCAATTTTGTAGTCTTTATCCCCCTATACCTTTCTTGCTTTCTTGTTTTGATCCAAAATTAAAGTGTAAGAGTGTATGCTTTTCAACTTCTTCCCTTTCCTTTTGTATTATCATTTTTGAAAAGAAAAGTCCATTGTAAACATTTTTTCTTCTTGGATTTAGTCTTGTGCTTTAAAAAAAAAGAAAATTTTGTTTTAGTATCCTTAATAAAAGAAAAGAAATCCAGTATTGCAAAGTTCTTTTGCACTCTGTTCTACATTTCCTTTAAAAAAACATCTTAGATTTGCATTGAAAAGTGGTTTAAGATCTTGCATACAATAAAAAGTGACTTGTTTTCATTTTTGAAAAAAATATAAAAGAAAGAGTTTGTTTTCATTTGATTTGAAGCGTTGTTACATTCATTTTTTCAGTGAAGAAACTGTATCATGCATGTGTATTCTTAAGTGTTTTTTTTTTGTGTCTGTCAAAACACCATTTAGTTTTATAAGCACCCGTTTGAGTAAATAACAGTCCCATAAAATGAACACTAACTAAAATTTATCAAAATTTTTCATTTTAAAGGGTGAACAGACTAGTTGTAGGTTATGGCCTTAGTTTAGGTTGGAGAGTTAATTTCTCCAAGGCCAGAAAACAAACGTAGGAGTCTGAGCTAGGGATAGTTAAAATCCAATTGTCGTACAAGTATAGATGGGAATCTCCTCTAACATAAGAGTTAAACATGAGGTCGCATGAAGGAGAGTCAATGAGATAACCCCTCTGAATCTTAACTAAGCATAGCGAAGATATCATATATTGGGGGGTTTTCCTAAAGTGTCACATACTAATTTGGCATCAGTCCTCTATGAATTTTGAACCTGGTTGAGGTTTTCCTGAAGTGATGTTGGCCCTCTCAGTGTAAGTCCTCTAGAAGATTTTGACCTAGTTTGATATTTTATGAAGTGACACTGGCCCTTTTGTAGAGAGTCCTATAGAGTTTCAGGCTTAGTTACCCTTCCCATACGTTCTATCCCGATTATCAACTGTACCCCTCAAACTTTGACTATGAGGTGGTGAAATTAGTTTCTTTTCCTAGGGATATCATAGGTGACTATGGGGGGTTTCTCATGGTACCCAGGGAAGACTTTGTATCACACTTTCCAATACTATAGGAGGGTGCCCTGCGAAGCATGGGTACTTGCAGTGGATAAGGTTGGTCAGTGGATATCGGGATAACTGCTTCTCACTCCTTCGTTCATCAGTCCACGAGACTTAATCAACCCATGCCTTCATCCAAAAGGTCCTTACCTTACCTTGTGACTATTGTGATCTTAGGACCTAATCTACCTGATTTGGGATATTAGCAAGGTAGTTTGTGTCTGTTGTTGCATTTTTTTTAGTTCTGTACTTAGTGATTGTAGACTTTCTTAGGAAGGCGTGTACACAGTCACCTAGATTTGACAACTCAGAGTGGTTGACTAACCACCTTGTTGGTTGAGAAGAATTCAAGGTCTTCACCTATTGAAGAATGACTGAACCCTCCACTGCCTCCTTTGAGGCATCAACTTGATCAATCCGGTGAATTAGTAGAGACTGATCTAGTCGAGACCATTCATATGAAACCGATAGAGAATAATATTTCTTTGCTGGAGGTTGTAATAGTAATTGATCTTGGGGACAAAGAATTCACTCCACCTTCCAACTCTCTGTTAATTGGGCCTTATGCTCCAGTTTTCATGCAAGTTCTTCCTCCTAGGTCAGAATTTGCTAATAGTATCCCTATTCAATGGGCCACGATGAAAGGCACTCCAGAAGTGTCTAGTTTGGGAGCTATCGTAACTCCCAGCTCAACAATCATTACCATTGGGATATTTCCCTCTAACACGTTGAATCAAAAAACCAGTGTGGTTCAATCCACTGTTGTCGAATCTATCAAAAACTCTGGTCCACTGGTTGTTGGTTCCACCCAACCTTTTGGTGTGGCTATATAATTACCTTCAATAACTAATGTTTTATCATTCGGTATGCCATCAATGGACATGCTAAAGGCGTTGACTATGTCTCAGTGAACATCCCAAGTATCTAATGTTGATTCAGTGAATTCCTCTATTCCCTACCAAGTTGTTTCTTGGGGCAGAGGTCATATCCCTCTGTTGTTCCCATCCATTAGGAGTGAGACTCCCCCATATTTTGTCCCTAACCCCTTTGGGGGCTAGGGTGCTTATGGGTAGCAGATTCCAATCTGCTAGCATTCCTTCCACCTCAATCTCGTTCACATTATATGGTGGGTTCGAGAGTAATTATTTCACCACATCTCAAGTGTCAGCAGGGGGTATCCCCTTCCAAGCTCAGTGGAATCCTATGCAAGGTTATTTCCCTTTGCATAAGATTCCATCATGGGGAAACCCATTTCTCGTTTAGTTGAACCCAATGTAGGGAGTTTTTCACTCGCAAGGAGGATTCAAAGGGGGAAACCCTAATTTTTCATTTGGGAATTAGATAGGTGGGAGTTTTCCTCTGTTTAACCATAACTAAGGGTTTACCCAAGGCTCTAACTCATTCGCAAAATCTTCCTGGAAACTTGGTTCTAGCTTCAATCCAGTACCTTCTTTTCAGGTCATTAATCATTCGATGTCGCATCCTAGGCTACCCTTTCTGGAAACTCTTTACTTTCCATATTTGTGTAAGTTGATGAATGACCTTATTCGTCATCACTCGAATTGGCCTATGGTCCCCACCAAACTACCATCATACATACCAAAGTTCAAAGGAAAGAGTGGTGAATACCCATAGGATCACGTAATGATGTTTCACTTGTGGTGATTGTCTAATTTGTTGAACGATGACTCGATCCAGTTACGATTGTTCCAACGCACCCTCACCGGGTATTCTCTATGAGATTATGCCCAATGCAGTACTGTCAAATATCAGCCTGCAAAAATTGAAATCGAGATCACATGTCGATGGCATTGTCGGTTCCTCGCAAATCAAATTCACAGATTTGGTCTATGACCATATGAAACAGCTGTCTATACAATAAACTATCATTGGTCCAACCCCTGGCTCGACCACCCCTACCACCCAGTCCTAGGATGTACACACTCTGCAATCAAAGAATCAAAAGGATCCTCAACAACCCATAGATAAGAAGAAAGGAAAGGGTAGGAATGGTAGTGGCAGAAAAGATAAAAATCATAATAAAAATTATGAGGGGGAAACATATGAAAAAAAAAGGTGAAATTTCCATGCAATCTTTGTGGGGACGATCACCTTACTCATAAATTCCGGTTAGATCTTCCACTTCCAAACCGCAAGGGAGCACTTTTAATGCACCTTTTTCAGATGGATTGTTCTCATTCATTAATATGGTTAATTCTACGAAGTTAAAATAAAAGGAGGTAGACTTGTCAACCAAATTCTGTGATTATAATAATCCAAATTCAACATCGAAAGGTAGATAAACTTTTGATCCTTAGGGGCCTCTCCACATAGAAAAACTTGAGAAGGAAATGATTTCATACATACAAAATGGTGGGAACAAATGGACATCACATAACCCTAATACTCGAGCTTCACCCAACTATTCCATTGTTGAGGATTTATCTCAAATGCTATGTGCGATGTCTTCTTTAGAGGTGATTCAAAGTTTCCCCATGCAATGCATCACATTGTTATTTGTGATTGGAGTGGCAGATTCTTCTAGCTAGCTCACTATGAAGTTTGATGCTATCGATGTTAAGCCTCGCCTTCCTTATCATATAGCCTTCCAGATTGACATTGTATACGTGAAACATGTAATCAAGAGGATCATCGTATATGAGGGTGCTTCGACGTGTGTCATGTCCTTGTCCTACTAGAAATTTATTGTCTCTCCAGAACTCACACCTTCTCCCACTTTGTTAATCGTTTTCAATGAATGATCTTTTAGACCGCATGGAATTATTTCCTCTTTTTCGGTCTATTTAGGAGGGAAGTCCATTTTTGTATAAGTAGAGGTAGTCGACATGCCACTCGACTATAATTTGTTATTGGGAAGGAGTTGGAGTTATGTGATGACAAGTTTAGTCTCATTGGTATTTCAAATTTTATGCTTTCCCCATGAGGTAAGTATTGTGACTATTGATCAAATGGATTTTAACCGCTCAAGCTCCATGGAAATTCAGGATCTACGATTCCCTAGATTGAAAAATATTAGTCAGAAACTGAGAGTATCAGTGTTATAATATGTCCTTCGCTCATGGGAAATTTTAATTTCCTAGCACTGATGTCTTATATTTAGGCCACCCCGGTTGACTTTCAAAAGTCAAGTTCCTCGGATCTTGTTACAAGAGTCACATCATTCAGAACATCATATATGCAAGATCCATGGGTGTTACCCTCATTGTGTGAATTGGTCGAAGGTCACGCAAATGTCAAACTAGATATGTCACTATCTATAGTTGAGGTAACTTACCAAGCTATTCAACGCACTACTACAAACCCTAATCAGACTCTTGCATGGATAAATGAGGACGATCAATATATGGAGCTCGCCTGGGATCATAATTCTTCAACTTATCAAGACTGTCTTGATACGGTCATATTGTCAGAAGAGGCTATTATCGAGGAAATGACTAGGTCAAAAAGACCATGGGAGGATATACATCCTCGATCATATTTTCTCCTAGAGATCAGTTGTGTGGAAGGAGGATAATTTAAGTCAGTTGTCATTAGAAATGATGGTAAAACAGTGAACCCCTTAGCAAAGCACGGTGTATATTCTTAGGGGAATATGAAAAAAATATTGAAAACCATCCCAATCAACATTTTTGGAACTCTTGATGTTGTTGAAAACGTTTTTGTCAGGGCATAATGTTCTCAAGATGAAATTCATCAATATATGACATTTTTCAAGGAATTTTGTGATGTTTTCTCTTGGTCTTACAAGGAAATGCCTAACATAGATCCTAGAATTATCGAACATGAGATTTGAACCTATGAGAATGCTAAGCTAGTTCGACAGAAATTGTGACCAATTAATCCAAGGAAAGCAACAACAATCAAAGTTGAGGTAGAAAAAATGCTCAAAGAAAGATTTATATATCCAATCCCATTGACATAATGGGTATCCAATCCTTTTCCGGTAGACAAGAAACAAGGTATGATTCAAGTGTGCATGGATTTTCATGATTTGAAAAAATCTTGTCTTGAGGGTAACTTCCCTACACCATTTATCAATCAAATTCTTAACGAATGCAAAGGAAGTGATATTTTCTCATTGATGGATGGTTTTTTTGGTTATAACCAGATACAGATCCACCCCGAGGACCAATGTAAGACAATTTTTATTTCTCCTTTGAAAACCTTTGCGTACAAAAATATGCCTTTTGGCCTTAAAAATGTTGGAGCTACTTTTCAGTGGGCCATGGTGTTATCTTTCCACGATCGTAAGAACACAGTGGAGGATTATTTGGATGATCTCACCACCCACTTGTGTAAGAGGAAACAACATCTTCTACACCTCTCCCTTAACTTTGAGAGATGTTGTCACTATCAAATTCACTTGAATCCACAAAAATGCATTTTTTGTGTGACTTCGGGATGTCTCTTAGGATTTATCATTTCAACTAAAGGGATCATGGTTGACCCTTTAAAGGTAGATGAAATAAATAAATTTCCTCCCTTGCACACAATACCTCAGCTTCAAAGTCTAAAAGGAAAGGGGAGTTTCCTTTGACATTTTGTACCAAATTATGTTGATATCACAAAACATTTTTATGCACCTATTGAAGAAGGGGGTTCCATTTTATTGGGAAAAAGTCAGCACAACTTTCCTTCGATGCATTGAAGAAATATCTAGTTTTGACTCCTTTTCTCATCCTCCCAGATTATAATAGATGTTTTCTACAATATATCGTGACAGTTGAATATTTGATTTGTATGGTATTAGTTCAGGAGGATGACAAGATCCAACAACATGTCATCTATTATTTGAGTCATGCTTTGATGGGACTTGGGCTAAAGTATTATCACATTGAGAAACTGACCTTAGCATCATTTCATGTTGTTCAACACCTCCAACATTATATTCCTTTGTGCAAGACGACTTCCATTGCCAACGTTCACCCTTTTTAGTATGTTTTGACTCAGTGAATACATGGCGGGAAGTATAATAGGTGGATTGTTGTTCTTCAGGAGTTTGATTTGGATTTTTTTCTGCCAAATCCAAAAGGTCATTAGTATTTGCCGAAGTTATGTCGAAGTGTAGAGAATTATGATATTGAAGTTATTGACTAACTTCCTGATGAGCGTATATTCTATATTTGTTTACTAATCCTTGGTATGGAGATATCCTTATATATCTCTTGAATCTTAAGTTTTCCCCGCATTACTCAAAGGATGACTGTCTTTGATTCACCATCATATGAAGAATTACCTTATCATCAGTGACACTTTCTATCGTCGAGGAGTTGATTCAATTCTTCTTCATTGTTTAACCCACGATGAAGCATAGGCTATAATTAATGACTGTAATAGTGGAGCATGTGGAAGTCACTTATTAGTACTGGAAACAACCCAGAATATCTTGTGTATTGGGTACTTTTGGATGTCAATATTTAAATACTGCATAGAAGAGGTCAAGAAGTGTCACCCATGCTAGATATTTTCTCGAAAGATGCATGCGCATATTGATCGTCTTTTTCTAGTCAACACCATTGACCCATTTACTAAGTGGGGCATTGATTTTATGACATGCCACCCACCTTCGGCTAGGGTACATCATTACATCATTGTGTCTATTGATTATTTCACAAAGTAGGTGGAGGCCATGCCTACGTTTTCCAGCGATGGTGAGACTGTCACTTTCTTCATTTTTAACCAGTTTATAAATCGGTTTGGGGTTCCGAAAGATATTTTCATTGACCATGGCAGTCACTTCTAGAACAAGATGATGTCAACACTTGCTTCTAAGTTGGGTTTCAGATAGGAACACTCGTCTCTGTATTACTAATAGATGAATGGACATTTCAAGGTCATTAATAAGTCTCTTAAGACCATTCTTCGATGCATGGTCAATGCAAGGAAGTTTAACTGGTACATTATGCTCTATCTAGATTTATGTGCATATCAGACGAAAATAAAAATAACTACTAGAATTTTCTCCTTTCCATCTCATTCATGCGTTCAAATCTGTTTTACATATTGAGTGTTGGATTTCGTCCCTTAATATCGTTGTAGACCTTATACCTGACTCCACTGAGTTAGAAGCACTCATTTTCCATATAGAACAACTTGATGAGAAATGTTCGGATGCTGTGACTATGAATAAAGTGCACAAAAAATGAGTTAAAGGTCAGTACGATAAGTCTATGCACCCAAGAGTTTTTCTAAAGGCGATCTTGTCCTGGTATACGACTAGAAAAAATATGCATTGGGGGAAAACAAGTTTAATACGTTATGGTATGGCCTTTACTTTTTGATATGTGCCTTACAAAAAGGAGCATACAAGCTCGAATATTTTGACGAGAATGCACTTTTCAAGCCAACAAATTGCCTCTATCTGAAAAAGTACCATGCTTGAGCATCTTTGCTTACCCAGTATTTTTGTAATTATTGTATATAGTTGTACAATATGATAGTAAAATGTTATTTTTCCATTAATGATGCTTATGGTGTTTCTACTTGGTTGGAATATGTGATGTGATTCATTATTTTTCGTAGGGTATGTAGATAGTGCTAGTCACCATACTCATAATCTGGCTTCTGACACTTGGGTGATTTATTCGCCTAGATGAGAATTGATCGCTTATGGAGGTGTGCGTTTAAACCCATCTACTAATAATTTAGTTGAGTATAGAATTCTTATTGAACTACTCTGTGATTCCATTGCACACTACATTTGGTCCTTACAAGTTTGTCTCAACATTTAACTGGTTGTATTCCAACTAAACAGTAATTATCATATTCACAACCATGTGTTACTTTGTTGTTTCCTTGCAGTGTATTTTTTGGAGAATTTTTTTGATCACATTACTTAAGTTCATATTCCAAGATGTGCCAATGTATTATGTGATTCATTTTATAATTACGTATTAGATTGGCATTTACACCATTCACGTTAAAAAAAAACTCAAATCATTCTTGTAATAACAATAAATCAGAAGCACATCATATCATCATCAATTTCAATAGTTACAAAAGGTGGATCATATCTCAAAAAAGGATTTTAATCCTTTATTGTCCTCTATATGGACTGAAATATGAAAAAATACAATAACCAAAGTATCTCCTAATTAATTTCCTAAGGTACCTTACCCTCCCTCAACATGCTTTGCATATCATACCACTGCATGAGCAAGACACCAAAAGAGTCATATCCATGCTCGTGGAACCCCAACTACATGTAACTACATCCATGTTTGGGTATTTTGTTCACTAGAGTGATAAAAATGATACCACTTTAGTTTCCTTGATAGGCTAGAAAAGCAACACAAAACAATGATTAGTAGGTTAGTGAACCCACGAGCAAGAAAGCAAGAAATAGAACAAGAAATCAATGACAAACAAAGAAAACTAAACTAAGAAGATATAAACAAAGGATGCATGAAATTGGAGACAAATAATGGTTATATAATAGAGAATGGTCTTTGAAATTGACAACACCAAGAGGCGAAATGTGGGATTTATGAATCCCCTATTACTCCTAGGGAGGGATCTTGAATCCCTCAAAGTAGAGCTTTTACTCTCCTATCTTGAATTGAAAATGGTGAAGAACTCTATCGAAAATATTTCCAAGAGGTGGAATGCCTTCCCTATGTAATGCTTGCTCAAACTATTCTCAAGAGAACAAATGGTGTCTCCAAGAGTAAGTGGGAAGCATAAAAATACAATGAACTTCTTCCTTTTTAGCATATAATGACCATCTATTTATAGGACCATAGCAAGGTATTTCATAACTTGTTCCAAGAGTGAATGGGAGTCCTTTAGAGGTACATACAATCCTTTCGGTCATCCCAAGGATATATTTTAGGTCGATCTTGGGGTCTTGTTTTGACTCACTTCATCCTGAAAGTGGTTGAGGCCAGACCAAATTCATAAATGCATCATTTACACATATGTATGGATTTATTCAAGGAAAGTCATGCGGGGCATGCACTGTGTGCATTTGTATTTGTTTTGGTTTGCTTGAATGTGCACGTGCTAGCTTTTCTAGAAGTGTGCATAAATTCGTGTCTTTTATACAGTTTTGATCATCTTGCTAAAATAGATTATGTAAATGCTAGAAGTATGTTATGTCTATGCTAGTTGTTTCTTCATCCATTGTCTATATTTCTATGAGAAATTTTTTGGTGATAACAGATGCCCCTTGATGTGTGAGTGCAAGATACCAGATATATAAAATATGCAGAACAGAAACGAAATGCTAGAAATGACAGAATAACAATAAAATATCCAGCATAATCTTCACAATACACAGAAATGATATACGAAATAGCAACAGAAATAGAACTATGAATCAGTTAGCAATGTTCACAGGCCTCTTCAAGGGGGCAACCTCCAATCGAGCAGTGCTATGTTACAATAATATCCAAGCTAGGGTTCTCATACCCTCGACTCCTATTTATACTAAAAAGAAGCATCTAGAGGAAGACCCTTCTAGAAGCGGAAGCTTCTATTAGGTCTTCTTACATCCGCCTTATTCTATTTTATTGAAAGG
>ML779994.1:344439-360394 GCA_009831015.1 Picea engelmannii
GAAGATCCTTCTAGAAGCGGAAGCTTCTATTAGGTCTTCTTACATCCGCCTTATTCTATTTTACTGAAAGGTCTTATTAATATTGACCTTTATTACATCCGAATACATTGATCTACCTATGTGCGGGTTAGGACCTTAACAGTGAGGCTAGGAGAATATGTATAGCTGAAATATATCAATGTTTATCTTGCTGAGATTATCATTAGATAGGACATTTGTAGCTACCACTGAGAAGAATTATGAGAGAAATCCATTGGAGGAAAAGGGGATTTTTAATGGAATCAAGTAATATCCAAAACCTGAAATCTAATTCTTTGTACAAACGAGGTGGGCATGCAACATGCTCGTTTCATGAAACCATAAATGAAAGGATGAAAATTGAGTATTTTTGATGAAGTAGATGTCTACAATGCCCTTGGGGGCGTCAAAAAATGACAAATGATGGTTCTGATTACTCAACGGGCTTTGAATCTAGGTATGAACCACACGGAGGAATTGATGGCCTATAAAATTTAGAAGTCTTCAACAATTACTGAAAAATGCAACGGTCACATAGTAAGACCCACTGTAACATGAAACTTTGTTGGATTTGAATTTCATGGGGGTCAATGCCATCAAAAAGCGATGGAAACTCTTTTTGTGCCATCCGAGACTGCTCATTAATAAGGGAATGGGATTCAATATACTACCACCTACCTGGAAATCTATGTTGACGTCCACAAGAAAGAGGCACGACTACAAGAATCAATTGGATTATTGACATCGATTCGATCAAATAGGTGTCAGGGACTGGATGGAGGAGAGGATGGATGGAATGGTGACATGAATGACATTCAAGATGTATGGGACTAGATAATTTCCCTTGGTTGGGGGAAAATGAAATGATGGAAGCAACTGTAAAACATGATCTGGTGTCAGGGGGACAAAAAAATATTGGGTAAACTATGTTGAATGGGTGAGATTACAAAGGAATGAATGAGAGGTCAAAGTACAGATATTTGGGACAGGGGTGTTGGTGATTGTCGGTATTTATTCCATGATAGGGATATATTTGAAAAGATGGTGATGAAAGGGGGATGCCTCAATGATCCAAAAAGGACCCAGAGAATATTAAGACAACTCAGAATGCACAGAAGCAACTTAGAACGCTCATAATGGATTCAACAGATAACAAAAGGGAAAAATTTCAAAGTTCCTAAAAAATAATAAAAGGGGCACAATCACGAAGAGCATGTCACAAGATTTCCAACGGTGCAAACGACTCGTCAAATGAAGTTACAGATCAAAATTTATAAGCAGTCAAAGTTCAATCAAACTTGGTCAAAAAGGCAAAAGTCAAAGTGACATGTGGAACCACTGCAAGGGTGAAATGTGGCACAAATGAGTTGGCCAGATAATTTGGAAAAGATGGAAGAAATGTGGGAAGTTAAGTGATGACACATGTCAGTTTTCATGGATGAATCATGTGGCGACAAGTGACATTTTTTATGGACAAATTATATGGTGCCACATGGCACCCCTCCAATGGTTGGTATGTGAAAAACTGTTATTGACTCCCCAAGAGTCAAACTCATGACCTCTCACTAGCCCAAAGGCCCCACACATATGAACCAACCATTACACCATACAACGTTTATTGTTTGTGATATGATTTAATTATTATTTAATTTCAAACTTTGAACTAAGGCGACAAAGAGAGGGGCTAGGCCTTCGGCCCAACCCCTGTTCACATGATATTGCACCATATGAATATATTATTCTACCCACCTAGGGGCTTAACTCAACCAACCACCAAATATAGCCTATTCTGCACTATTCTCCACCATATCTACCTCCATTTATCACCTTTCCGCTATTTTAGTGGCCGCCCACTAGATTTGGCACGGCGCGCCAAAGTTGTTGTAACCTTTTGCCAAAAAATGGAAGGCCCATGCGATTCGATCCTGGGACCTCCACCCAACCAATGCATAAGTTTATCTATGACAACCAACATACCAACAAATTCATTAATGCTAACCACTTGCAGAAATGGTATAAGAAGGGGGTCTCACCAGAGTTCAGAATGGACAAGAGAAAGGAGAAGTGGCAAGTTGAGTGCATCCGTACAATACAGATTTGGGCACAATTTTCTATATTTTGGCACAGATTTTGAGATATGTCAATCATTAATTGCAGGAGCAGTGGTACAAAAATCGAGGCAGGGGTGTCTTGGGGGCCTGAAAGTGTCTGACTCAGATTGAGGCTTGGAGACAGTGATTTTTAGGTAAATCGATGCCACAAACGCAGTGGTGGTGTTAGTTTTCTGATCTAAGCAAAGATTTTGTGGCTTAACTCCAGAATGAGGTATACTTATGTATTTTGCCCAATTCTTTTGTGGAGTTAATAAAAAGACCTACCCATTTGAGAGTAGGACCCGAAGGCATATTCCACCAGAGAAGAACTCCGTTATCAAGTTATTTGTGTTCATATTTCATGATTATGTCTCTTTCATTGTGAGTTTTTCCTTCTGTATTGTGTACTTTTGTTTATTCTCATTTAATACAGTTCTTTAATAAGTCACCTGACGAAAATATCCTGGATCATGTTGGTATCAGAGAAGTCGTCTTTGACTTGAATTGTTGAGTATGAATGCTTACTAGGGCCAAGCATAATAAGGGTGAATGAACTCTTAAGACGTTCAATCCCAAATTTGGTCGTGGATCTCGAAGGAAGATGATGGGAGAAGAGAACAAGCGTGATGAACATGAGAAAAACTTTCACATGGTCTTTTATCGCATGTCAGAAATGGTGGAACGAATGTATGGAGATTACGAGAAGAGGATAAACAAGAAGGAGAAGAAAAAGGAAGCACCACCCGATGATTATGCTTCGGTAAATCAAGGGGTTGGAGGAGACCCTCCTGAGCCTCTTTCTTCACCTTCAAGTTCTAGTTCTTCTTTCTCTGAGGATTCTCATCACTCTCAGCATTCTAACCATAAAGCCTCTTTTAAGATCCGACAGGTTGAAGTATATTTCTAGGTTCAGCATATTGACAAAGAGGAAGTTAAAGTGCAACTATCTTCTCTTCGATTGGAAGGCACCACTCTCGTATGGTGGGAGAGAAAGCTACATGAAAGGAGTAAGAATGGTATGCTTCTTTCCTCATGGTCAGATTTTAAAACAGAGATAAGGAAGCAGTTCTATCCATTAGGGTATTTACATAAAGTAATGATGGAATGGAAAACGTTGAGATAGAATAAAGGTTAGAAGGTACAAAGTTTCACAGAGGAATTTAGGAACAAATCTTTAACATTGAATATTCCTTTGGATTCTTATGAAACTTTAATGAAGTATATTGGCTCACTTCATAGTTATATTCTTCATACTTTTCTCTTTTTTAAAACCACTAGTCTTGACGAAGTTTGTGTGCAAGCCACTCACCTTGAGAACATGGGGAAACGTGTTCAAGAAGATCCCACGAAGAAACCTTCCAATTTCCCACAAAAGACTTTCAAGAAGTTTAAAAGGAAGGGAAAGAAGACCTCTACAGTAGCAAGAGAAGGAGGAAAACCCTCTTGCACTCATTGTAAGAGGAGCGGTCACGATGAAGAACACTGTTGGAAACTACATCCAGAAAAGAAACCGAAATAGTCCAGTGGAAAGGGGAAGACAAAGACTGTTGCTACAGTGCAACAAGATCTTGGTTCCAAATCAAGAGATGAAGGAAAGATCAGAACGGCTAGAGTACAAGGTAAAGAATATCTTCATGCTAGTTCAAATTCCAGTGATGAATCTCATATTGATGAATGAAAGAGGAATGATTTATTTCATATACGAGTTGTATCTAACCATACTAAGATAGATACATTATTTGATCCGGGTTCCCAAGTAAACTTAATATCTCAAGAACTTGTTAAGAAGATGGGTCTTGTAACGAAACCACATCCAAAGCCTTACCCTCTTGGTTGGGTATGTGACAAAGCCAAACTTAAAGTCACCAAACAATCTAGGGTCATATTTTTTATTACTTCAAATTTAATTCATGATGAAGTAGATTTGCATGTTGTACTGCTTGATATATGTGGGATAGTGTTGGGAAGTCCATATCTTTATGATAGAAAAGCAATCCTCTTTCGTCATGAGAAAAAATACCACCTTACTAAAGGGGGAGTAGAATATATTGTTAGATCTCACATCATGAGGGTAAATATGATACTTGTTAGTGTAGGGCAAATGAAAAGACTCATAACCACTAATAAGAGATATGTAATCATGGTCGTCAAAGAGAAAGATGTTGGGACATCCGACGCTTTTTCAGGGATGTGATCCATCTCATAAACATGAATTAACTGATATTGTCTCTAAGTATGATGGTATTTTTTAGGAACCATATGGATTACCTCCTAAGAGGGAAATCCAACATGAGATACATATTCAACATGATTCTCCTTTTCCTAATGTGGGAATGTACAGGATGTCAGTTGTGGAGATGATAGCGATCAAGAAGCAAGTACAAGAATAATTGGATCAAGGGGACATCAGGCCCAGTTCATCTCCTTGTAGTTCTTTGATCATGATGGTGCCAAAGAAAGATGGCACATGGAGAATGTGTGTCGATTACCGGGTTTTAAATAAAATCATAGTGAAAAATCGATACCCTCTTCCTTGCATAGTTTATTTACTTGATTAGTTGAAGAATGTTGTTTATTTTACTAAGTTGGATTTGCGTAGTGGATATCATCAAATTAGAGTTGCAAAATAGGATGCATGGAAGACTACCTTTAAAACCAAACAAGGATTGTTTGAGTGGTTAGTTATGCCGTTTGGGCTTTGTAATGCTCCAACAAATTTCATGCGTGTGATGAATGATGTATTCAGGCCTTTCCTGGATGACTTTGTGATTGTGTATTTAGACGACATTCTTGTTTTCAATGGGACTTGGGATGAACATGTAAGGCATGTAAAAAAAGTATTGGATACTTTGCAAAGGGAAAAGTTGTATGTGAAAATGTCTAAATGTGAATTTTGCAAGATTGCACTTGTATACTTAGGTCATATCGTGGGAGGAAGACAATTGAAGATTGATCCTTCCAAAATTGAAGTGATTATGAAATGGCCTGAGCCAAAGAGTGTAACTAAGATTCCAAGCTTCTTGGTTGCAGTCCAGTATTGGAGGAGATTCATTCCCAAATTCTCCTTTATCGCAGCTCCTTTGCATGCCTTAACCAATGTGAAGAACACTTTTCAGTTGGAATGAAAGAAACAAAATATTTCAACATTTTGAAGGAGAAGATCAGTACCACACCAATATTAGCACTGTCAAATCTTCAACAACCATTCGAGATCGAGACAGATGCCATTGGATACACCATGGGTGCAGTATTGATGCAATATCGTAAGTCTATCTTTTACCACTCTGAGAATTTTAACCAATTTGTTGTTAACTATCCTACATATGATAAAGAATTGTATGCATTAGTTCAAAGTGTAAAGAAATGGAAGCTCTACTTGTTAGGGAAGGAAACCATCATACATACAAATCACCAGCCCTTATAGTATCTCCAGGAACAGACCAAATTGAAACAATCTCGACACTACAGATGGATGGGTTTTCTACAACAATTTCATTTGGTAATTAGGTACAAGAAGGGTACAAGTAACAAGGTAGCCGACATGTTTTCTAGACCTCCTATTGTTACTTCTATTATTTTGAAGAATAATTCTTTATGTCATGATAGCCATGTATAACAATATTCCATCAATGAATATTTTAAAGAAGTATATGAGAAGCTAACCCATGGTGCACAGGTAGAGAACTATTGTCTACAGGGAGAATTACTCTATCATCTTGGGAAGCTATGTATTCCTACAAGTGAATGAGTCGATGTGATATGAGAAGCTCATACTTCTCTTGTGTCTAGACATTTTGGGGTAGAAAAAACTATGGCTCATTTGCAGTGGTTTTGTTACTAGCCTCAAATAAAAGCAATTGTAAGTAAATATGTAAAGGGGTGTGTGATGTGTTCTACTTGTAAGCCCACTAATAGAAAATTGGGGCTATACTCACCACTTCCTGTTCCATCCCATCCATGGGAAAGAATTTCCATGGATTTTGTAGGGGGGTTACCAATGACCAGAGGGGGTCATGATTATTTGTATGTTGTAGTGGATAGGTTTAGCAAGATGTGTATCTTAATGCCATGTAAAATGCAGATCACTACTGAGCAAACTGCTAATCTCTTTTTTTCAGCATGTTTGGGTTCACTTTGGGTTACCCACATCCATTGTCTCGGATCGAGATACTTGATTCCTTGGGGATTTTTGGACTAGCTCATGGAGAACGATGGACACCAAATTGAACAAGACACTGATTTTCATCCACAGACCGATGAACAAACATAGGTGGTAAATAGAATAGTGTTACTTTCTCTTTGAGGCTACTACAACAAGCATCCTAAGTTATGGGATGAACAGATACCTTATGTACAACATGCTTATAATTGAGCTTTACATTCATCCACACAGAGTTCACCTTTTGAGATGTGTTATGGGTACCTACCAAAGTTTCCTTTGGACTTGATGTATGGGAAAGATGCCGATGTGAATGGAGAAAAAATAGAGGACAGAGCCCGCAAGTTCATCCAGAGGATTCAACAAATACACCAAGCAGTCAGGGAATAGTTGGACAAGAGTCAAGAACAGTATAAATCTCGACATGACAAGCACGAGGTTGATAATCACTTCCAAGTTGGAGACCAAGTATGGCTTCACATTAGCAAGGAACGATTGAAGGGTGAAGGCAAGAAACTCGAGCCCATCTGATATGGACCCTTCACTATTTTGGAGAAAAGTGGCACTAATGATTTTCGTTTAGATCTTCCACCTTATATGCAGATATATTCAGTTGTGAACGTAGAGAATTTGAAAATTTTTGAGCTTCCCATGATGATGGATCAGGATGAGGAAGTTTCAATACCTTCAGTTGATGAGTTTTCACCTAAGTACTTGGATGAGTTATAGGAAGATATCATCCTGGACAGAAGGACGAGGAATTCACGTAGGGGTGATATTGATTATCTTCGAGTAGGCTTAAAGGGCACACATCCAAGCAAGGCAAAGTGGACTGAGAAAGATACGGTGAGGGAACTCTTCCCTCACTTACCAATTGATTAATTAAATCTTTTGGTGGTCACAAAATCTATCAGTGGGAAGGCGTGATCCAAAAAGGATCCATAGAAGATTAAGACAACTCAGAATGCACATAAGCAACTTAGAACACTCAGAATGGCTTCAGAAGACAATAAAAGGGAAAAAATTAAAATTTCCTAAAAATCAGTGAAAAGGGCATAATCGCAAAGAGCACGTCGCAATCTTTCTAACGACGCAAACAGGTCGTCAAACAAAGTTACAGATCAAACGTTATAAGCAGTCAAAGTTCAGTCAAACTTGGTCAAAAAGGCAAAAGTCAAAGTGACACGTAGCACCACTGCAAGGGTGACATGTGGCACAAATGAGTTGTCCAGATGACATGGCAAGGATGGAAGACACGTGGGCAAGTTAAGAGATGACACGTGTCAGTTTTCATGGCGAATCATGTGGTAACAAGTGGCATTTTTATGGACAAATTATATGGTGCGACGTGGCCTAGTCATGGGTTGTCACGTGGCACCCCTTCAATGGTTGGTATGTTAAAAAATTTTATTGACTCCCCAAGAGTCGAATTCATGACCTCTCACTAGCCAAAAGGCCCCACACATATGCACCAACCTTTACACCATACAACTTTTCTTCCTTGTGATAAGATATAATTATTATTTAATTTCAAACTTTGAACTAAGGCACCAAAGGGAGGGGCTAGGCCTTCGACCCAGCCCCTGTTCACATGATATTGCACCATATGACTATAGTATTCCGCCCGCCCAGGGGCTTAAATCAACCAACCGCCAAATATAGCATATTATCCACCATATCCGCCTCCATTTATCACATTTCCGCTATTTTAGTGGCCTCCCACCAGATTTTGCAGGGTGCGCCAAAGTTGTTGTAACCTTTTTCCAAAAAGGGGGAGGCACATGGGATTTGACCCCGGGACCTCCGCCCAACCAATGCCTAAGTTTAGCTATGCCAACCAACATACCAACAACTTCATTGATGCTAACCACTTGCAGAAATGGTATAAGAAAGGGGTCTCGCCAGAGTTCAGAATGGACAAGAGAACAGAGAAGGGGTAGGTTGAGCGCATTCGTACAGTACGGATTTGGGCATAGTTTTCTAGATTTTGGCATGGATTTTCAGATTTTTCAGTCATTAATTGCAGGATTAGTAGCACGAAAATCGAGGCAGGGGTGTCTTGGGGGCCTGAAAGTGTACGAGTCAGACTGAGGTGTGGAGACAATCATTTTTAGGTAAAACGACACCACGAATGCAGTGTTGGTGTTAGTTTTATGATCTGAGCAAAGCTTCTGTGGCTTAACTCTAGAATGAGGTATACTTATGTATTTTTCCCAATTATTTTGTGGAGTTAATAAAAAGACCTACCCATTTGAGAGAAGGACCCAGAGATGTAGTCCACCAGCGACGAACTCCATTATCAAGTTATTTTTGTTCATATTGCATGATTATGTCTATTTCATTTTCATCTTTTCCTTCTTTATGGTGTACTTTTGTTTATGCTCATTTAATATAGTTCTTTAATAAGTCACCTGACGAAAAGATCCCGTATCACCCAACTAAGGCAAAAATGGGTTGTTGTGTGCCAAGGAAAAAGACATTTTCAATTGCGGTGGAAAAATTCTACTCTAATTGTTGGAATTCAAAATGTTCTTTATACAATTACCAAATTAATAAAGAATAATTGGGTTGAAAGTACATATAAAGAAATGGGTGCCCTAGTGAAATGATGGCTTTTCCCTCTTGGGGTGCAAGTGGTGTGATTTAACTGATGAGGGGTGGGGGCCCCATTGGTGGTTTCCTGCCAGGTAGGTGAATGGAGGATAAAATTGTAGATGGGAAATTGATGGTGGATGATATGCGGGGTTAATGATAATGTGAATGTGCATTTGATCTAACCAACTAAACAAGAAGTGGGAGTCCATTATGGGGTAGTTTAGCAATATGATGAGAAAGAAGTATGGGGTTCTCGTGCTGGGGTGTAGTGCTACTAGAACTCCCAAACCTAATGGATAGGACAAAACGATTCTTAATTTTCCAGGGGTAAAATACACGTGGGACAACTCATGGGGGTGAGAATAATATCAGATGAAAATACCTTAATGGAATAGATCAGGTGATGGTACCTCAGAGTCGAGTGGGATCCTAAAGGGTTATGTTGAAAGGGATGACTAGAATATGAAACTATTGGTAGATGAATTTATTATTTTCCAATATCGAACATGTACCTGAAGGGGCCATCGAAGGCCATGATGAAAGTGACTATTTATGTTCATGAGAAGTACCTATACATACAAAAATCAAATACTGAAAAATATCTAATGAGAAGAACATATGACAATTATTTGATAATTAATGTAAAAAACTCATGTGTACCTGTGCCCAGGGAGCAAAAATAGCTCTTCGGGGATTTGTGATTAAACAGACAACAAATGATGCCAATGTGTAGGTGACAGAGTCAAGATGCCCTTGCCATGAACGATGTGAAAAATTGAGCTCCTGAGCTCCTAAACAAGGCTGGTGAAGTTTGAGTATGGGGTGTATATATGGGTGTGGGACCCATAATGCCACCTCATTTGTACTCGCACACGTTGAGGTTTGAGGGTAAGGTTTCTAAGCATTGTTTATTGGTACGAGAACATGAAGGCACTATTTTGAGCAAAGAGAGAGTATAGTAAGTTCTCTAGACCTCTTGCATCTGTTTATTTTTGTATTTTTTTGGTTGGGGGTTGTACAGATGACTCTACAACCATTTTGGTTGGTAGTTAGGGTGATGCATGCAAACAAAACTCTATTTGTCGTGCACTTTTGCATGGAAGTAATGGCTACAGTCGTGCACAGTGTATGCGACTGTGGCATTATTTTCCATGAAAAAAGGCACAAGGATGAGGGTTTTTGAGCCAATCAACATGACAAGGAGGAATCAAATCTTTATCTTCAATTGCAAAGATCAGAGCATCTAAGTGTGGTTGAAATGTATTTTGAGATAAAAATAAGGATCGATGGTGAAAGGAATCCCATCAAAAATCAGGTGAGGACATTGATTCCACAATGTCTTCGTCTGATTGAAAGATGAAGGAGTATAATGGGTCTATGGTGGTCTGGGTAAAGGATGTAGACATAGTGATGTCTTGAGTGAGACTTGGTTGGGTAATGGGAGTGTCTTCTATGGAAGGTGTATGAGATGAGTGTGTGTGATCATTAGTTTTGACTGAGGTGGGTGTTCCTATGAGAGGAGGTTGTGGGGTTTCACTACACAACATGAACCAAATATCCATATACGAATGTGGGGTATGGAAATTTGGAGGAGGAAGATTCTCATGAATGGGACTTAGAAGAGAATTCAGTAGATTTGGAGGGAAGTTGTTTGATGGTGTTGGTATGGGGATAACCAATGGAGTCAAGGGTAAGGGGTCTAACATTTTATGGTTATTTTATGTACTCCATGTGGTGATATGGTCAAGGATGGTTCGGTGGAAGGTGATGGTGGTGTGAGAACATGTGACAATGACGTTGCATGTCGAGTTTGATTGGAGATAATGAGAGGAAACCTATATGTGAAATGGTCTTGTTGTTCACATAATGCGCAAGAGAATCACTTTCATTCATTTATTGTTGTTGAAACATAATGAATGTCATTAAAAGTTTTGATGGTGGGTGGAGCTTGCGATGGCACAAGCAAGGTAGTTTGACTTATTGCTACCAGGGTTTCTCAAAATTATGGGAGAGTCAAGTAGTGACGAGTGTAATGGCCATACTATGAATAGATGGCACACACATGTTTATTCATGAGACCATTTTTTTTGGATGAAGAAGGTTCTATGGTTATAGGTGTGACAACTGGAGTAGGTAGTAATGGTATTGTTTTGGGAAGTGGAATAAGATTATAGAACTTGGGAAAAGTGGTGCAGATGTTAGTGGGATGTCTAATGGTAGTGCAAAGTGCACATGGTTGTGGAACTCGAGGGTGGGAAGTAAGTGTGGGATCATTATTCTTCTTAGTTTCTCGTTTTTTGGTTGTGTTTCCCCCAATTGTGTGACTAGTTGGATGAGTTGGCGTTTGAGCCACTGATTGCGTAGGAAAAACCTCAGTTTGTGGTGGGAGTGATGGGACTAGTACCATAGATGGTGGTTCTAGATACCATATAGGAATGGATATCACCATATTTGGTAAGGTGAGGATAGCAACCACCTGGTATGATGTGACTCCAGGGAGAGGATAAAAGAAGGGTATTTGGGTGATGTCCTATGGGACTGTTTTGCAAACAGTGAATTGGCCTGTCATTGGCGAGTTTTTTGGAATAGGTGAGTCCTCATAAGGGGTGTTACTCAAGGGATGTTAGTGGTGTAGGAGTATGAGTGGAGGTGTGGCTCGATAATTCCCCTAGGGGAGGTCCATCGATAATTTTCACTCCATTGGATGTAATGACTTAGAATTGGGTTCTTCTTGTGGTTCGGGGAGAAGGGGGAGTCCCTTGGTATGAACCCATCAATGATAGGTTGTGAAACATTCCTGGTCCAACCTCGAGAATTGGTGAAATGTTAGAACTAGCATGGATGAGGGGGAGGATGTTGTCTATGTACCTCGACTGATTAGGCTCATGGTGGGTTAGCTGGTCAATACTGATGATCTTCCCATTGTGGGGGAAGATCATGGTATAAAATATGGAAGAGGCTATAGCTTGCATGGTGTACATGTAGCTTCATCCAAAAAGGATGTTGTAATCCAACGGGGTGTCAATGACCTCTATTTCAATAAGGATTTTTTTTCCCCCTAGTTCCATAGGTACATTTCGTTAAAGTAATTATGGTTGGGATGGTCGTCCATCATAGGATATGAGGGTAGTGACCAAGGGTACTAGCTTAGGTGAACTGACTTGTTGCCACCTAGTTTTGGACATGATACAGGTCGATGCCCCTTTATCGATTATACATCAATGGACCGTGGTGTTTCATATGGGTGTTTGTTGGGTCTACTACCCCCAATTGTGAGATCAAGGCATTTCTTTGTGAAAGGAAATTATGGAGAACCTCTAATACTAACATGGGAGCTGATGACTCTAGTAGATTATCAATAAGGTTGTAGTTGTGTGTGGCCCTTGCATGAGGGTTATGCACATTCTTGCGAAGTGGTGTGCGAGGGATCCAGGAGGTGGTTTCGGTATTAGGATGAGTATTCAAAGGTTTTCATGTTGTCATGTTGTAATATAATTTCCTCTTCAATGGTGAGGATTATATTGTTGTTTGTTGCATTACCAGGTTGTGGTTGGCCTGGTTGAGGAAATTGTCCCATTTGTTGTGGGTGAGGGGAAGCCTCTGGTTGAATATTAATGACACCTTGGTGATGGATTAGGTTTTACAAGACCACAAGTGGTGGGGGAGGCATGTAATTGGTAAGAACTTGTTGTGACCCTTGAGGGGTAGGAGGCCTTGGTGGACTCATGGCTTCCTTCATCAATTTTTAATCGATGATTTGGGGGAAATGTTGAGTTTAATGGTCATATTCTCCACATAATTCACAAGGGAAATTGGTTTGAATATTGTTGTTTCTCCCTTGTCATGGTTTACCATTGTTGTTTCCCCCCTGGGGGTTTTGGTTGGTATTCTTTTGATTACCCCTAGATGGGGGGTTTAGTTGTTGGGGATTTCCTCCTTGACCTTGGATTTTATTCTTTCCCTTTCTTGTGTTGTTGTTAGGCTGTTGAGGAGGGTTGGTTGTATTCAATTTTTCAAACACTTGAATTTGTTGAATAAGAGAGGTTTGGATAAAATTAACCCCTTCTTCTTGTTTTGAAAATTTTAGAGTCTAAAAATTTACTAAAAAAAAATTCCAAGATAATTGATTTTAGGATTAGTCTCAAACCTTGTCTCCCATGGACTATATCTCCGAAAGTATAGAGAACTAGATATTGGAATTTTGACCACCTGTACTATGACATGTCTTCTTAGTCACCAAAAAATCTTACTATATGGAACCTTTTAGAAAAATAATTATAGTAGAAATTCCAAGATGACTCATTTAAAATTGAATTATGGTTGAGTAAAAAACCCTAATTTCCATACGATATATCTATGAAAAGTATAATAACCCATATCTTGAAATATTTACCAGAGGTACTTTGATATGTCTCTTAATTAGCCTCTAAATTGAACTATGTGAAGTAGCCCTGAAAAAAAGATATAGCAAAAAATCCAATATGACGCTTGAAGCAGTGAAACCCTAGGATCAATGCTCTAATACCAAATGTTACGAACCAACACCCTAAGAATGATAAAAAATCAATGAATAATAGTCCACTTCAAGGGGGCAACTTCCTTTTACAATATATTCAATGTATAGGATGAGATACGATACGATGATCCTAAGACTAGGTCTCCTTGGTGTATATATAAGAGACAAAGGGTACAATTATAATCAAAGGGTACAATGAAGGGTTTTATCCTACATAAAAATATAACACTAGAAATGTAATAATTCAATATCTAGAGATTAATAAGGGTTTTATACTTAAAATGGGGATTTTTCTAGGCCTTAACATTGTATATGTTATATTTAAAAATTCCTTGGTCTCATGAAGCAATTGCAATGTGGCCTAGAGGTTTTCATTGGAAAAACCTTAAAATTATGAACCTTGTGTAAATAGTGATTTGTACCATAGTATGATGTTATTTGGATTGACACTATGTTTCTGGTTGAAAATATATGAATAAATATTTCAAGGTATTAGGATGCTTCATGTATTAAATGTGATGTTTATATATTTAATAATAAGACTTTTTGGTGCAAGAAAGAACTTGGTGAAAGTGGAGATCAAAGTTATTTACTTTTTTATAAAGTGAAAAGGGTTCAAGAAAAATAACTACATTAAAGTATTAGTTCTAGCTTGGTTGAGTAGACACAAAATTGTGGAAATAATATTTTTGGTAGTAAAATTTTCACAGAATTGTTCATTAGCTGGGCCAATGAATGACATTTGAGGAAGGGTTGAAGATGTTGATGATATAGTTGTATGTGGTATACAATATTATCCATAGGACAAACATAAGAGGATTCTTATTGAGATGGTTGACGAAGGGATCCTCTGAGAATCCATAAGGCATCATACCATCGAGTAACATCAAGAGATATTGGTGGAAACTATGTAGGTATGAAAACTAATAATAACATGTGATCTGAAAGAATTGGGTAAGGATTCCTTTAGACATATTTCATGTTTTTAAATAATGTATTCATGGATGAATGCATGTATGTCATTAATGCCAATGGGGTATGGTAGAGGAATAAACATGGAGAGAGTGAGAAGATGGGGTATGATATCTAATGTTAATTGTATGTATATGATATAGGTGAGAAGATGGTCTATATAGGATTCATGGATGATGGTTGTTGAAGCTGAAAAACATGGAGAGAGTGCCACTTTAGTGACATTGTAACCCTATGATATACCTTGATCGACATTGATATGTTCTATGCTATGTTAGAAGTATGACAGAGGGACGCCTTGGATATAAGTATTTATAGGTCTTTGTTTCCTTATTATGCGAGGAAGCCTTGGAAAACGATGGATCACCTGAGGGATTATGTAATATATAAGGGGATGCCTAATCCTAGAGGGTGAGTGGATGTAAGGAAGAGGAGACTTGAATGAATCGTTTGTAATATGTTCATGTTATATACTAGCTAGGATCATGAGTGGATTGGGTGTGTCTGAGAAAACATTGAGATGGATTCTATATGTGATATATGGAACATATACATATTCATATAGATAAGTATTAATATGAATTACTTACTTTATAATCTTGTGTTATGAATATATATGTTTTAGTTATGAAATTTAGACTGATATATTGCAATTCTTATGGAATAAATACTTAATGATTAGAAATGTCTATGATATGCATGTTCTTATCAAAGAAATTTTATATGATTATAAATTTCTATGATATGCATGCTTACTTTGATGAATTTTATAGGAATATGTTGGAATTATAAAGTTTGGAGGTGTACCAAGAAAATGAAGAGGATGCCATTGCAAGTAAAGATAATGAATGAAGACATAAACATTGCTACAGAAACACAACACTGAGGATGGTGTTATTCAAAGGGGGGGTATATAATATCCTAGTTTGACCCTCTTGAATATTATAAGTATTTTGTTTCTATAGTGAATAAAAAAATGGCCAAGGACGATAGAGAAAGAGTGCCTAAAGGGGATATGATACCACAAGAGGGGAAATGTGGGGGGCTCTAAGGGGGGTTTATTCCAAAAAACATTTAAATTATGTTATCTTGAACCTTCACTCATCAAAAAACTTGATTTTTCAAGTTAAAATAGGTTAAGAGGAGTGAAGGAAACAAATTCCTCAATATAAGCGATCATTTCCTAAAGACTAACAAATTGTTGTTGATGTATTTCACCCATCAAATAGAGACCATTTTTTTTGGTTTTTTCAATGAAACTTGGAATGTTCTAAATAATATTCAACTATTGATAGTGAATACACAACAACTTTTCAATAATGTTTAGTTCTCCAGTTCTTCATCATGAAAGTCTAATGGGGATATCTTTTGTTTGAAACAAAAGAAAAAGAAAATAAAAGATACTAAAAGAAGGAAATTGTTTATGTCTATCTTCTCACTAAATAGCCTTATGTCTTACCTCCATTCAACACTTCACAGAATCTAAAACAGAGGTCATATTCCCAAGATATTCCAATTTCCTCATGCATCACTATTTCCTTAATCATCTTTATACCTCTACCCCATACTTAGCCATTTTCCTTACTCTTTTCCTTAATTTCC
>ML779994.1:371224-381602 GCA_009831015.1 Picea engelmannii
CTAAAAATGGGTTAAGTGACCTAAAGGATGAAAGTATAAATAAGATAGCAATGGTCTCTTGTAGATCATCCTTTCTGTGGATCAATGGAGAGCTTCTTGTGGGAATATATTTTGGAGTATTGATGGAGAGCTTCTTGTGAGAGATTCTTGAGCATTTTTTGTGTGGAACACTTGAGGATATTGAAGATATATAGGTTACTGAGGTAACCAAGGATATATAAGCCGGAATGCTGATGAAAGTGAAGAAAAGAAGGCCGAAATGCAAGGAAGGATAAATTCTTTTGATGGTGCTTTCTAAGGTATGTTATTTACAGGTCATCTCACCATTTTCGCTATAAAAGTTTTTCTATAATCATTCAGATCCTGGAATTGCTATGAAAGTGAGAAAAAAAAGCCAAGTATATGTGGTTAAAAATTCAGCTTGTGGGTCGTTGTATTTTGGGGGTTACACTCCGTGGAAAATAGGGTTTGTGGCTAGTCCTGAAACTAGTCAAAATCAGGTGTTTCGGGTAATAACGTCATAACTTCTTCATAAAAGATCCAAATTTAGTGAGACCAATTTTGTTGGTTATATTACAGTCTTTAGTATTCTCTATAACAGTTTCAGATATATTCATCAAATATTTTGTGCGGGGCACGCTCTACAAGGTCGCTCTCTAGAATAAGCTAGAATTCAGCAAGGTATGCCATTTTTTCTATAACTCCTTTTCTAAGAGGTTCCAAGTAGTTACACTTGGAGCATTTTCATAAAACATACTGAAGAACATTGTGTATCAGTTTCAGATCTTTATTCAGTACAGGTACAAAGTTATGATTATTTCAAGTTAGGTTTGTTGACTAATCCAAAACTAGTCATGGTTGAGACAAGCAGTTGATGAGTTGGCACATACATGAGGTGTATAGTTGATGATGTTGGTACAGATTGATATATGTTGAGGATTGTTGCCTCATCTCAGTTGGTGCTGAGAATGCAAGCTGAGTCTTTCATATAGATCTGGTGCTCTTGTAGAGTTGTACTTTATTCAGTTGTTGCTGATAAAATGATGCAGGAGCATCTCTCCACGTCATCCATCCACGTCGAGCGCGTGCATTCAATGGATGAAGAGAGGCACAGCCTCATTTTGATTTGAAATTGAATGTAATTAAATATGTTAGGTTGTTGATCCATAGAGCCATTCTTTTATGCAGGCTATATATAAGTAGGCCTTTAATGTTTGTAAGGCTGAGATCTAGATCCAGATGTTGGACTAGATACCCCATTCAATGTAATTGAATAGGGTAGGTAGATTGGAGGGAAGCGCTCGAAGAGCCCCCTCAGGTAAAAGGGATTTCAGATCTCATTTTGAGTAAGATGAGTTAGATGAGCTAGAGAAGAGAATAGAGAAGAGCCAAGACCTTATTACAGGTTGTGCTTAGGAACACCTTGTACAAACAGGCATTTTCCATTTTAATATAAACAGAAGCAGTTTTTCCTGCATGTATTTCTGTGTTATGTGAATGTCTGTGAGTGTTCTTATATGTTGTAGATGTATGATGTTATGATGCATTTGAAGGAGTGTGTTTGATTTCAGGTTTGAGAGGTTCTTTGTGGTTTCATCCCAGGAGGGCGTGACAGAGTGCTGCGGACTCTGAATACCAGTGCATTGAAGCACTTCTGAACTCTGTGGAGTCAGACAAAGGCGTGATGTGACACAACATTTGAAGTCAACAACTCAGAAGAAGACCTAAAGGTTGCTAAATACCTTGGAGGCAAGGATGTGTATGAGAGACACAGTAGCAGACAGAATTCTGCTGTGAATTCTGTAGAGCTCTGCCAGGTGGGCATGGAGCAGGTTCAAGGAGTGCACGAAGGAAGAGCTCTACTCTGAAGTTCAGACAGAAGAACCAGAATCACTAAGGATTCTGAAAGCTCTTCCAAGTGGGCATTGAGCAGGTGCAAGGAGTGCAAAGAGGAAAGAACTGTTGAATGTTCTATGAGAGAAGAAACTCTGCTAGGTGGGCATTGAGTAAGTGTGTAGACAGGCACAGGAGAAGAGAACTCTTTGAGTTCTGGAATTTAGAGGAAGAATCCACTGAGGGAATCTTCGCAGGGTTGCTGAACACCCTGATAGACTCAGAAAGAGGTTGGGTGAGTTAAGGATATCCAAGAAGGCATCCATATTTCTCCATATGTGGAAGAAAGGGACAAGAACCGAGTTTTCTGAGAAGTCTGGGCGAGGGTAAAGATTAGGATGGATTTCACCTTTACGTGCATGTGAACATTCTGCAGAGCCGCAGGAGTTGAAGAATCCTTCAAGGATTCAAAGGGAAAGCTCAAGAGGAGTTATCTCTTTTATGCACATGGCGAAGCTCAGGTAAAGGATCTCGTAGAGAAGAACAGACAAAGGTCGAGGCCTTTGGGATCCTTGGGATTTTTCCAAGTATCGGAAGAAAGTGCGCAAGCTCAAGAGGGAGCACAATAGCCATTGGATCGTCAGGAGAAGAAGATCTGGACCATTAGTTTTTCACGTCCAGGGAGCAGCAGGAGAGTGCACCAAGGAAGAACGAATCTAGACCGTTGGATCTTGATCCAAACACCCATCAGCTGTCATATCTGATAGAAGTTGTGCGAGGTTTAAACTCATGAGCAGGAGGGTGAAAATCCCAACTGGTGTGGCCATCGGGATATCGACATTCAGGATATCGTGAATCTTGCGGACAAGAGGTCAAGGAAATCAATAGTGAAAACCCCGATAAAATCGGAGTTGTCCGTCAGTTGCACACATGGTGGAGATCGAGATCCCGTCGGCATATCAACCACCGGGGTTTGGAGTTGACAGAGAATTTCTGTCATCTGGGTATCAAAAACTCCGAAAGTGTGAGATTGTCTCAGGGTCATCCGTTTGTGGGGACACATGGTGGATATTGAGACTATCGGGGAAAGTCCTGACAGAGAAGACTCCATCGGAGTTTCGAGATTCGGCAGATTGCGAGTCCTAAGAACCAGACACCCAGAACATTAGAAGTTGCGAAATCGTGAGAGGAGATCTAGACCGTCCATCTTGTAGAGGACACGTGGTGACAATTAGAGTTATTGGGAAAAGTCCCGACAGGAGGGCGTATCGGCAATTCGGCGTTTGGGAATTCGAGGAAACAAGTGTTGGGTACATCGGGGATCACGAAACCCCAAAACCTGATATTTTAAATAGGGGAAAGTTGTAGGTACGTGCAGAGGCCACGACAGGAAGACAAAAGAGGACCTGTGGATTAGGTTTTCATAAGAGATTCCAGAGTGGAATCGAACGAGCTGCTTCGGCTCAGAAGAGGAAAATAGAGCGATCCTTAAGACTGGGAGGTCAGGCGTAGAGACCCTGTGGGTAGGTGGAGGAGCGTTCACGCCATCAAGTGGTATCAGAGCTTATTCTCTGTTTGTATACTTCAGACAGAGGGAAGAGGAGATAAAGAGCACTCTGATACACACACCAAGTGGTATCAGAGAGAGAATCGTGTCTGTATATTTCAGGCAAGGGAGACAGAGGAGAAGCAGAAGGAAGACAGAGTACGGAAACTCTGTAAGGATTTGTTTGTAGGTAAGCAACAGTCCATAGATAGTCAGGAGGACTGTAGGAGAAGAGGAAACACTCGGGATGCAGAGTGATAGTAGCAGGTTTGCCAGGAGGGAAAACAGAGACAGCGACATGGCTACTGAAGGCCACAGGTATGCTGAAAGGAAAAACCCAGAGCTGATGAGTGCAGCCAAAAGGGGGAAAGAACTTACTGACATCAGGGCAAGGATAGATGAGCTCGAGTTGAAGATGCGGCAGGATAGGAAGCCGAGATGGGTGTATGAATGGCCCATGAAGAAGCCGAAGATGAAATGGCCAGTCAGGGAGCTGATGGTCATAAGACAGTGTAGGTTATTGAAAGGGTGGTTGAGGTATGCTGAAAACCTCAAGACCACAGAGGAAGAAATGGTTCAGGTATGTGAGCCAGAGACTGGGGACATTCTCGGTGAAGAGGATGAAATGAGATCAGCTAAAGATCTCAAGAACTGCCAGGAGGGAAAAGAGAAAATTCCAGCTTTCCAGGTGGGCAACAAGCTGAGATCGTTGCGGGATCTCACAGACTGTCATGAGGATAGTCAAGGAATTTCAAATTGCCAGGAGGGCAACGAATCGAGATTGTTGCGGGATATCATAGACTGCTAGGAGGGCAGCGGAAGGTTTCCAATTTGCTAGGTGGGCAAGGGAACATAGATGGGATCAGTTGATTCCATAGACCGCCAGGAGGGCAGTGAAGACATCCCATATTGTCAGATGGGCAGGGATGACCAGATGAGTTGGAATCATCCCGAGGAGCTGACAGAGCAGATAAGCTCAGAATTGGATCAGCAAGTGTAGCTAACAAAGGAGGAAGATCAGACAAACCGTGCGATGATTGGGGGAATTATAGTATTCCTACCATTTGCCCAGGAGGAGGTGGAAGTCTGCGTTGCAGATGCAGCAACAACTGAAGAACAATCAACTATGACTGTCAGGAAAGAAGAATTGGAGAAGAATTTAAAAGCTGCCAAAGAAGAAGGAGAAACCAAGCATTCTGAGGAATGGCTCAACCTATTCATCTAGGAAGCCGAGGGAGCTACAACATTGAAGTTGACAGCAGAAGAAGAAGAGAATGATGAGCATTCTGAGGAATGGCTCAATATTTTCAGCCAGGGGACTGAAAAGACTGCAACATGGGAGTTTGCAGCAGCAGCAGAAGAAGAAGAGGCAGACAACATTTGCTTTGTTGATCTGTATGAGAAGATTGAAGCCCTGGAGAGAAGGGTAAAAGTGCAAGGCATGCACATCCAATGGGTGAAGTTGGAAGCTAAAGAGAAGGCATGGGAGATCATAGTGATCTACCCATGTGCCAAAAATTTTTGCAGCTGAGGAGACTACGTGAGCAAAGCCAGCCACTGGAGAAGTTGGATGAAGTGATCGGGGAGATCATGAAGCTGATGTTGAGATCAGCAGAAACTGTCAGCAAGGAGAGGCTGAGCAGAAGGAAGGAAGTAGCAGCAGCAACAAAATGGAGCAGATGAACAACTCCAAAGAATGGTTTGGGATCCAGGATGATTTCCAACAGCTTAGAGGGGAAGCTCATGAGCAGGAGCTCATGAATTTTGCAGTTGGGGAGTATGATGCAAGAGCATCTCTCCACGTCAGCCAGTCATCCAGCCAGCCACGTCGAGCACGTGCATTCAATGGATGAAGAGAGGTGCAGCCTCATTTTGATTTGAAATTGAATGTAGTTAAATATGTTAGTCTGTTGAGCCATAGAGCTGTGCTTTTATGCAGGCTATAGATAAGTAGGCCTTTAATGTTTGTAAGGCTGAGATCTAGATCCAGATGCTGGACTAGACAGCCCATTCAATGTAATTGAATAGGGTAGGTAGATTGGAGGGAAGCGCTCGAAGAGCCCCCTCAGGTAAAAGGGATTTCAGATCTCATTTTGAGTAAGTTGAGTTAGATGAGCTAGAGCAAAGAACAGAGAAGAGTCGAGACCTTGTTACAGGCCGTGCTCAGGAACACCTTTCGCAAACAGGTGTTGGCCATTTTAATATAAACAGAAACATTTTTTCCTGCATGTATTTCTGTGTTATGTGAATGTCTGTGAGTGTTCTTATATGCTGTAGATGTATGCTATTATGATGCATTTGCAAGAGTGTGTTTGATTTCAGGTTTGAGAGGTTCTTTGTGGTTTCATGCCAGGAGGGCGTGACAGAGTGCTGCAGACTCTGAATACCAGTGCATTGAACCACTTATGAACTTTGCGGAGTCAGACAAAGGCGTGTTGTGGCACAACAGCTGAAGTCAACAACTCAGAAGAAGACCTCAAGGTTGTTGAATACCTTGGAGGCAAGGTTGTGTATGAGAGACACAATAGAAAACAAAATTCTGCTGTGAATTCTGTAGAGCTTTGCCAGGTGGGCATTGAGCAGGTGCAAGGAGTGCACGAAGGAAGAACTCTGCTGTGAAGTTCAGACAGAAGAACCAGAATCACTGAGGATTCTGAAACCTCTGCCATGTGGGCATTGAGCAGGTGCAAGGAGTGCACAGAGGACAGAACTGCTAAATGTTCTGTGAGAGAAGAAACTCTACCAGGTGGGCATTGAGTAAGTGTGTAGACAGGCACAGGAGAAGAGAACTCTTTGAGTTCTGGAATTTAGAGGAAGAATCCACTGAAGGAATCTTCGTAGGGTTGTTGAACACCCTGATAGACTCAGGAAGAGGTTGGGTGAGTTAAGGATAGCTAAGAAGGCATCCATATTTCTCCATCTGTGGGAGAAAGGGACAAGAACCGAGTTTTCTGAGAAGTCTGGGTGAGGGTAAAGCTCAAGATGGATTGCAACTTTGCATGCATGTGAACATTCTGCAGAGCCACAAGAGTTGAAGAATCCTTCAAGGATTCAAAGGGAAAGCTTAGGAGGATTTATCGCTTTTATGCGCATGGCGAAGCTTGGGTAAAGGAGCTCACAGAGAAGAACAGACAAAGGTCGAGGCCTTTGGGATCCTTGGAATTTTTCCAAGTACCGGAAGAAAGTGCGCAAGCTCAAGAGGGAGCACAACAGCCATTGGATCGGTAGGAGAAGAAGATCTGGACCGTTGGCTTTTCACGTCCAGGGAGTAGCAGGAGAATGCATCGAGGAAGAACAGATCTAGACCATTGGATATTGATCCAAACACTCGTCAGCCATCATATCTGATAGAAGCTACGCGAGGTTTAAACTCGTGAGCAGGAGGGTGAAAATCCCGACAGGCGTGTCCATCGAGATATCGGCGTTCGAGATATCGTGAATCCCGCAGAGAAGAGGTCGGGGAAATCCATAGTGAAAACCCTGATAAAATTGGAGCCGTCTGTTAGTTGGACACGTGGTGGAGATCGGGAGCCCGCCGGCATATCGGCCACCGGGGTTTGGATTTGGCAGAGAATTTTTGTCCTCGGGGTATCAAAAACTCTGAAAGTGCGAGATTGGATCAAGGTCATCCGTTTGTGGAGACACGTGGCAGAGATCGCGACTATCGGGGAAAGTCCCGACAGAGAAGACTCCATCGGAGTTTCGGGATTCGGCAGATCGCGAGTCCTGAGAACTAGACACCCAGAACATCAGAAGTCGTAAAATCACGAGAGGAGATCTAGACCGTCCATCTTGTAGAGGACGCGTGGCGACAATCGGATTTATTGGGAAAAGTCTCAAAAAGAGGGCGTATCGATAATTCGACAATCAGGAATTCGAGGAAACAAGTGTTGGGAACATCGGGGATCACGAAACCTCGAAACCCGATATTTTAAATCGAGGAAAGTCGTAGGTACGTGTAGAGGCCTCGACAGAAAGAGAAAGGAGGACCTGTGGATCAGGTTTTCATCAGAGATTCCAGAGTGGAATCGAACGAGCCGCTTTGGCTCAGAAGAGGAAAATAGAGCAATCTTTAAGACTGGGAGGTCAGGCGTAGAGACCCTGCGGGGTAGGTGGAGGAGCGTTCGCACCATCATAAACCCCAAGGATTGTAGTCCGTAATAAAAATAAATTGTACATACATCTTGTGTTCTTTGTGTTCATTGTGGTGATGACTTGTTCATGATATATTGCTGATATATGTTGCCGATATGTGCTCACATCTAACTAGTTATAAATGACAACAATGGGTAATGAATAAATTTTGAATGCTAATTGATGAGTTTTTGTGCAAGAGGGAAGTTTTGGGAAAAAGAGCCCCACACTCATTCACCCCCCCTCTAAGTGTGGTAGGTGTGTCCAACACTTATCCCTAAAGAAAACAATCCTTCCATCTTTTCTAGGTTTTAACCAATCTCTGTTTGTAACTCAACATACAATATCCTTACCAAGATCATAGCTAGTATAATCAAACTTCTCCTCTCCAAATTAATTTTATAAAATCAAGGTGGGTTTATGGAGAATAGACAAATCATAAACAACATTTTTCTTGTACAAGAGGCTATGCACACAAGAAGGTCTCACAAAAATAAAGGCATGGTGATAAATCTTGATACGGAAAATTCCTTTGACAGAGTCAAACATTCCTTTCTCTTCTTTGTCCTCCACAAATTCGGTTTTTAACAAGCATTGATTGGTTGGAACTGAGCCTGCATTGGCTCTCCATGGATTTCCCCTAAGATAAATGGAAGACCCACCCAGTGATTTCAATAAAGTAGAAGTTTATAATAGGGCTTCCCTCTATCCCCCTCTTTGTTTATTTTAATGGAAGAATATATTAGTTGGAAGCTAGAAGTTGAACGTAGAATGGGTTGTCCTCCTGACATTCATTTTGATCAGGGAGTAAAGGAAATTAATCATTCTAAATTTGTAAACGAAACCCTCATCTTAGGGGTAGAATAAGTTATCATTTCTAGGTTCTTTAAAAAAATTCTTGATGTTTTTCTTTCAGCTTTGGGGGTAAAATTAAATAGCAGCAAGAGTAAAATTTATGACTGGAACATAACAGTGGAACTCGAAACAAATATGCCCAATTTTTTTTGTATTTTAGTAATTGGGAATTGGTCTTTCTTTAAATACTTGGGCATGCCAATTTCTTAAAATCTCCATCCTCCCAATCCTAACATGAAGTTATTGGTAAAATGGAAGCCCGAATTTAGAGCTAGGGAGCTAGGTGGCTAAATCTAGCAAGTAGAATTTTTTTTTTTTAAATTTGTTCTCTCTTTGATAATTATTTTTCAATGTGCATCCCTTATGACTCTAAAAGGTGTTCTTAACAATATCTCCAAAAATCTCATAAGTTTCCTTTGTGAAGCAGGAAAAAAAATGTAAAACATTTCCATATAGTTAACTCGCACATGGTATGTGAAACTCTAGAAGAAGGTGGTTTAGAAATCAAAGACCCAAGACTATTGAATCTAGCCTTGGGTGCCAAAATAGCTTAGAGGCCAATTTTAGGATCTTAAGATTGGTGGAAGTTGGTCCTCATTTCCAAATATGTCTGCTCCCCCAAATTGTGAATCCTTGATGCCCCTATCCCAAATTCTAAAGGCTCTCCTCTCTAAATCCTCTCAAACCAGCTGCACCTCTTATTCAGTCTAAACTCTCCTGGGAACTAGGGAATGAAGAAAAATACAATATCTAGAATGACAATATTATGGGAAAATATTCTCTGGAGAAAAATGAGGAATTTATTATTTTCAATAATTGGATCATAAGTGAAGGACTCACAAAATTAACAGATTTCTCACCCTAGGAAGATAACAGGAAATGGATTGGGTTGAATACATCTCCCCTCCATAAAATATCTCCTCTCTGGTTCAAAAGATGCTCTATCTTCTTGTTGTCTATGCCTCTATTGAATCTCAAATGTCAGATGTTCATTGTTGGGGTGAATCATATTACTCATTTAAATGATGGTTTCAACATCTGATTTCCAATTCGCTAGGACCTCCCCGCTCTAAGCTTTGGTATCTCATATGGAAAGGTCCCTCTCTTCCTAAAATAAATGCCTTTTTTTGGATCATGGTGCAAGGTAAGCTTCTTTCTGTTGAAAATTTACAAAAAAAGGGAATAGTTGGGCCTTCATGGTGTGGATTTTGTAAATATGAAACTAAACTTCCCATCATATTTTCTTTGATGGTGAATTTTGTAAACAAGTTTGGGATCAATTATAGAAAAATCTCCACTTTCGTCATAGTCCTTCCAATAATTAGAATGATACATTCCTCTTTTGGAAGAGAAGATATGTTGACAACTTCATTAAAAAGTCTCTCTGTGTTTTTATTGAAGGAGATACCTAAATTTATCTATTGGGAGATATGGCTAGCAAGAAATAAGGTTATATTTTAGAACAAGCTCCTCCCTCCTTCAAGATTTCACTTGCTATCATGCATCCTTCTCTTAGAAACATTATGTGCCAAAGAAAGAAAGCCAAGTTCTTTCCCAGATCTTGATTGCATCAAGAAAGAATGAGTCACTAGCATAATTCGCATGCGCTACCTTCAACTCTCTCATACGATCAACACTTCATCCTCCAGATATCATTGGAAACTTAGAATTTTTTATGATGAATTTTCCCTTTGGAAGTAGTGGAAAATAAAGGTCACTCTATACTTTGATGGGACTTCAAAAGAAAATCCAGGGGTGGTAGGCATGGTAGGGGGGGGGGGTGTCATTGATGACCTAGAAGGAAACCAGATTATGGAATATGCTTGGGGGATGATGACCAACACAAACAATCAAGAAGAAGCATTTTCTATGTATATGGGTATGTTATGATCCAACGCCTTAAAAATGATAAGAAATCAATAAATTACATTCCACTTCGAGGGGGAACCATACTTGACAATATATCCACTTTAGAACACAATATGATTTTAGATAAGATCATCCTAATAA
>ML779994.1:381838-415926 GCA_009831015.1 Picea engelmannii
AAAATTGACTAACCACAGATGCTTCTGCACGAAGAAATCATGTTCCCATGTCGCCTCTTCCACTAGTAGGTTCTTCCATTTGACAAGGTAATCTATAATTCCTCTATTTCTCAGCTACTTAATTATTGTTTCAAGGATCATTTCTTTCTCTAGTATGCCTTTCCCTTCTTCATTACTCTCTGGTAAAATAGTTTGGACTGGGATCTTGTTGCCAATGACCCTCTTTAAGAGAGAGACATGGAAGACTGGATTTACATGTGAAGATGGAGGCAACTCCAATTTGTAAGCTATACTTCCAATCCTTTACAAAACCTTATAGGGGCCATAATATTTGGATGTTAATTTATTTTCCTTCTTTCGTTGCTTGAGGGACATTTGTTTGTGTGGTTTTATCCTTAGAAACATTCAATCCTCTATTTCAAATTCCCTTTCATTGTGATTTTGATTTTCTTGTTGTTTCATTCTATTTTGTGCCATAACCAAGTTTTCCTTCAATAGTTTGAGGACCTCTTGTTGGTTCCCTATGTAGTCCTCCACTACTTGAACCTTTGTGTTCTCCTTCAAGGGTGATTTGATGGATGGATAATGATATCCATAAAGTGCCAGAAATGGGGACATTTTTAATGAAGTATGGAAGGATGTGGTGTACTACCATTGCCAAGGGAAACCACTTGACCCACTTTGTTTGTTTATCATATGAAAAGAAACAAAGGTATCCTTCTAGAAATTTATTCACAATATTAGTTTTCCCGTGAGATTGAGGGTGGTAATATTTTCTATGAGCCAATTGAGTACCCAAACAATAAAATATGTCAGTCCAAAAATTTCCCATGAAAATTGGATCTCTGTCATTTACAATAATCTTGATCTTGATTCTATTCTATCCTTACTTCTTCCCCCTAATCAAGTTGTGGGATAGAAATAACATAGAGAAAGGTCATCTGCCACAACATTATTTTTTCCTTTTTTGTAGATAATTTCAAAGTCATAACCCAACATCTTTGTAACCCATTTTTGTTTCTCTTCTGAAGATAATCGTTGCTCCAATAAGAACTTCAAATTTTGATGATCTGTTTTTACCTCGAAGTGTCTTCCTATTATGTAGGTGCACCATTTATGAACTGCATGTAGTATGACCAACATTTATTTTTCATAAATTAGTTTGAATAAGTTTTTTCCTTTAAGATGGTTGCTTTGAAAGGCAGGGGGACTTACTTCTTACATTAAAACTTCACAAATTCCATGGTTTGAGGCATCACACTCCATAACAATTTTTTTTGTAAAGTTAGGTGCGGCCAAGACGAGAGTCATACACAGAGCCTCCTTAAGTTTTTCAAAAGATCTGATTTCTTCTTCGGTCCAAGAAAATGCTTCATTCTTCAATATTGTTGTTAGAGGTGTTGCTATTTGACCATCATTCTTCACAAAATTGCAGTAATAACCTGTAAATCCTAATAATCCTCTAAGTTTCTTCAAGGTTTTGGGAATTGGCCATTCCCTCATAGCTTTAATTTTGTTAGAGTTCACTTTTACACCTTCATGAGATACAATATGACCCAAATATTCCACTTCTTGAACCCCAAAGGCACAATTGGAAGGCTTTGCATAAATTTGTTGCTCTTCCAATAGTTGTGATACTCTATCAACATGTTGACATGCTCTTCCCATGATTTGTTGTAGATTAGTATGTCATAAAAAAATACTAACACAAATTTTCTAAGGGAGGGCTTGAAAATAGAATTCATCAATCTTTGAAATGTTGAAGGTGCATTAGTTGGTCCAAATGGCATAACCAAAAACTCATAACGACCTTCATATGTTCTAAAAGATGTTTTAGGAATTTCTTCCTACCTTATTATGATTTGATGATATCCTGAATGAACATCCAACTCAGTAAAGAATTTTTTCTCAATGTAATTCATTTAATAATTCATTTCCTTTCCGTTTGAGGAAAATCTCATGAAAATATTTTGAAAATGAAAGGCCACTATTCCTAGTGATTACAACCATTGGACTCCTAATATAGCATCAACACCCCCCATTTGGATGAAAATCATGGGGCTATCCAGAAAATACTCCCCAATGTTGGGCTTAACACTATGGCATTTCCTTGAATAATTTATCGTACCTCCATTTTCAATCATTACATGAAACTCTGATGTAGGATATACAAAGAAATTCAGATCTTTTTCTAATTTGTAATTGATGAAATTATGGGTGCTACCTGAATCAATAAATATTGCTACCTTTTTCTTTTTGATGTATCCTTGTATATTGAGGGTTTGTAGAGTAACAATGTCGGACAATGCCTGACAAGATATTGTTGGAGGAGTCTCTTCTAGATTTGGGTCTTGTGATAGGTTATCATTAAGTGTCATTGTAATAGGTGATCCATAGATGATTATAAAAGGGTTACGTAAGCTCATTAAAAAATGAAACCCAAACTTCGAAGGATTCAAAACATAATCATAAATGAGGAGAAAAATTTCAAGTTTGTGGAGTATTCTCATCTCTATCGAAGGAAAAATAGAGAAGTTGATCACCTAGCCAAATCCACTAGGAAGCTGGAGTAGGGGATTCTACGTATAAATGAGGCTTCATCATTGACCCACTTACTTTAGCCAAATGATTCAAGGATATAAAAAACTATCGTGTCTCATTAATAAAATGGGAATTATATCAATTATTAAGAAAAATTATGGTTTAGGAGGGGAAGCAACCCCATCCTCCATCTGCATTGAGATTAAAAACATCATAACATCCATCTTAACATCTATCACATGCTTTGTACACCCTCCATGAAACATTCCTCCCACTCAGCACATGACTTCCTCTCCTCGTGCGGATAGCATTAAACGTGAACATGGTTGTATGATGAAACTGTATGGGATAATTCATCTGCCCATCGTCAAAACTCTTAGCTTCATACCCTTCCACTCCCTCTATGACTTATTATGCACGATGTATGAAACAAAACCATCAGAAATGGATTTGAATTACTTCAACCCGTCATCATTAATGTTCATGGAATCATATATCCTCACATGTGCTTCTTTAGAAGCCAAGAATCCGGCATATATTCATGACAACATAAAAGAAATGGGTCACAATTGGGATTTGCTTGGTATTTTATGTTTCTCCTATCTCAACAGGTTTATCTGTTGCCTTCATTCTCAGTCTAGAGTTGTTACCACCTGGTTGAATTCAATAATGTGGTGCAAGTGTAAGACTTTGTGTAATTGAAACAATTACATAATGGATGATATGAAGGGAAAAATGAAGATTCGACGACAAGAGCTAGTGGCTCTCCTTGCTTCCAATGCCCAATTGGAACATAAGTTGTAGGATAGGGAAGATAGGAGGGACAAGGAAATGGAAATTGTACTCTGAGAGGTCAACAAACACACTGAACATATCGAGTCTCTCAACGGGACTATCTAACACAATCAATCAGGCATCTTAATGCAGCATAATCCAATTCCCTTTGAAGGCTCACATGCTTCCTATGAAGTTATACAACCCATGCTTCTCCATCCCGAACACAACATCCCAGAGGACGTCCAAGGAATGGTTGATACTAAGCTGAAGCTCAATTAGATCATACATCTTACTTTTCATATTATCCATATTATTTTCCATTTCTTGAATTTGTCTTTATGAGTTTACCTAATTATTAGACCCGACACTCAATTCATTAAGTTGCTGCTCCAATTTGGAAATTTTGTTATATATGTCCTCATTTTCTTCTTGAGTCACAATGAGACTTCTGGAGGTTTAATATGTGTTGTCAGCTTTTTTGGACCCATATAGAGTAATAATAATAATTCTCCTCTATTCTATATTTATCACAAATTTTGGATCACTAGAAACAAATCTTTCAAAAAAAAATAATGCCAATTGTAAGTTACGTACCTTTTAAAACCTTAATTTGGATTTTGTCCTCCTCGTTGACCTTCCTTCTGGTGTATCTATAAAATTTTGGCCCTTATGAGTATGAAATTTCATTTTGTAGTCCTCTGATATGTTCTCTCTTCAATGCCACATGTCTGATTATACTTGGATGTGCCGAGTGGAAGTTATGGTAACTTCCTCACACATTGTTGATTTTTGGTCTTTCCAAGAGAGAGAAATTTTACAACGTTCCACATGCAAAATATTTGATATCGGATTCTAAAAATTGTCCTCAAACTACTACAGACTATTAATTTTCCAATGCAACTGGTCTCACTCAATTTGGATCCTCGTTGAAGAAGATATTATTTTACCTCAAACACCTATTTGAGACTAGTTAATAGGACTAGTCTGATACCCTATCTTCCATAGGGTGTATCTCCAAACATATGAATACCTAGAGGTAAAAATTTTACCACATATACCTTGATATTTTCTCAAAATAACCTCTGATTTTCATGGTTGGAATCGTCACAGAAAATATTTATAGCGAAAATTCTAAGATGACTTTCTTGGAGAAGAAAAAACCTAGGATCAATGAGCTTTAATAAAATGTTATGATACAACACCTTAAAAATTATAAGAAATCAATAAATTACAATCCACTTCGAGGGAGAAGCCTCCGTAACAAAATATCAACTTCAGAACACAATATGATTTCAAATAAGATCATCCTAATACTAAATCTCTTATATATATGAGACAAAAGGTTACAATTATGATGAAAGGGTGCAATGAAGGGTTCTAGTCGACCTACTATAAATGTAATAATTCAATATCTAGGGCTTAATAAAGGATTTTATACATAACATGGGGATTTTTCTAGGGATTAACAGGGCACAAAACTAATAAAAGAAGATAAATCATTAAGTGCTATTGTAACAGGTGATCCATAGATGATTATAAAATGGTTACATAAGATCATTAAAAAATGAAACCCAAACTTCGAAGGATTCAAAACATAATCATAAATGAGGAGAAAAATTTCAAGTTTGTGGAGTATTGTCATCTATGTCGAAGGAAAAATAGAGAAGTTGATCACCTAGCCAAATCTGCTAGGAAGCTAGAGTAGGGGATTATACGTATAAATGAGGCTTCATCATTGACCCACTTACCTTAGCCAAATGATTCAAGGATATAAAAAACTATCATGTCTCATTCATAAAATGGGAATCATATCAATTATTAAGAAAAATTATGATTTAGGAGGGGATGCGCCCCCATCCTCCATCTGCATTGAGATTAAAAAAATCATAACATCCATCTTAACATCTAGCACATTCTTCGTACACCCTCCATGACACATTCCTCCCACTCAGCACATGACTTCCTCTCCTCGTGCGGATAGCATTATATGTGAACATGGTTGTATGATGACAATGTATGGGATAATTCATTTACCCATCGTCAAAACTCTCATCTTCATCCCCTTCCACTCCCTCTATGACTTATTATGCATGATGTATGCAAAAAAACCATTAGAAATGGACTTGAATTACTTCAACCCATCATCATTAATGTTCATGGAATCATATCTCCTCACATGTGCTTCTTTAGAAGCCAAGAATATGGCATATATTCACGACAATATAAAAGAAATGGGTCACAATTGGGATTTGCTTGGTATTTTATTTTTCTCCTATCTCAACAAGTTAATTTGTTGCCTTCATTCTCAGTCCAGAGTTGTTAGCCCCTGGTTGAATTCAATAATGTGGTGCAAGCGTAAGCCTTTGTGTAATTGAAACAATTACATAATGGATGATATGAAGGGAAAAATGAAGATTCGACGATAGGAGCTAGTGTCTCTCCTTGCTTCCAATGCCCAATTGGAACATAAGTTGTAGGATAGGGAAGATAGGAGGGACAAGGAAATGGAAATTGTACTCCGAGAGGTCAACAAACATACTGAACATATCCAGTCTCTCAACAGGATTATCCAACACAATCAATCAGGCGTCTCAATGCAGCATAATCCAATTCCCTTTGAAGGCTCGCATGCTTCCTATGAAGTTATAAAACCCATGCTTCTCCATCCTGAACACTACATCCCAGAGGACGTTCAAGGAATGGTTGACATTGAGCTAAAGCTCAATTAGATCACGTTTTTTATGCAATGTAAATTTGTGTTTTTTCTTTTTTCATATGTAAAAATATATACAAGGAAAGATAATTGTAGTCCTTTTGTAAAAAATGTTGAGGATATGTTTCCACTAAGGACTAGTAAGGCCCTTTATTTGTTGAAGGCTAAAGGGAGCTTTGAATTATTGTATACTCTAGCTGTTTTTCTCTCTACAGAGCCCCTTTTATAATTAAAAAACTAATAGTTTCTGTTAAAAATAAATAAATAATTTGATTTAATAGTAAAATTAATTTCATTATGTCACTTAAATTTAATAGTAAAATTGATGTCATTATGTCCCTTAAATTTAAATAATTAAGAGGAAAATGATATAATTAAGGATTTTGAAACTATATTTAATTAGTATTATAAAATTAAATTAGATTTAAATATTTCAATGTGTCAATCATTGATTACAACAATAGATGCATTGATCTCAATAATAGATGCATTGATCTCAACATTAGATGCAATGATTTCAATATTAGATGTATTGTTGTTAGTGTAAGCTATGGACATACCATTTAAAAGATGGTTAAAATATTGAAACAATAAAACAATATTTCAATGTGTGAATAAAAATAGTGGTAAGTGTGGGGTTATATTCACATTAGATTTCAATATTTCAATGTGCTCAATTGATTTCAACATTAGATGCATTGATTTTAGTTTAAGGGGTAGAAATACCATTTAAAAACATGGTTAAAATGTTGAAAGAGTAAAAGAAATATTTCAATATGTGAATAAAATTAGGGGCATATTAAAAATATAAAAGTTATATATCAAACATGTATAAATTAATAAAAAATTAATGGTAAAATTAATGTCATTATCTTGATAACTTAAATTTAAATAAAAATATTACAACTAATCATTTTGAAATCATTTTAAATTAATATTAAAAAATTAAATTAGATTTCAATATTTCAATGTGGTGCATTTATTTCAACATTAGATGCACTGCATTTATTCTAGGTTGTGGAGATACCATTTAAAATGATGGTTAAAATATTGAAAGTGTAAAAACAATATTTCAATACGTGAATAAAATTAGCCTAAACAAGTGTGGGGTTATATTTACATTAAATATTTCAATATTGATTTCATGAATAGATGCATTGATTTCAACATTAAATACATTGCTTTTAGTGTACGCTACAATTTATGGTTATTAGAATATTGAAATAGTGATCGGATTAATCTTATCCATAAACATATATATAATGTTGTTGATTTATAAAAAAATTGACCACCCACCACTCTAACCATCATAGATCTATATTAACAATTGATCTATCAAAGGCACTGAGGAGGTGAAAGCCATATTTAGAATGCAAAACTTGAAAAAAGGTTAAAAGTTAACTCTTGATCTATCAAAATCCTAAAGGAGATGAAAACCTTATTTAGAGTGAAAAAAATCATATTTTATTTTTAAACTATAATAATTATATAATAATAATTTATTGGCAAATCTCCGATCAACTGATTATTGGCAAGTGACCTGGTACTTTCAACACGAATGGATGAATGCCAATTCCAGTAACATTGACAAACAATAATAGTATGCTCATAGGCAGCCAAAACGCCTATACGCAGTAACTTATTTTCCCCCTAGTCATGAATGGAAGGATTTGAATTTCGGACATGCACTAGATTCGTGCTATTCTGGGAAGTATCGTTCACTCGGTAGATGGATCTATTGTGGGTTTTGCAAGCTCGATCCTCGCATTGCACCACAAAAAACGACTCTCAATAGATGAGATCTAATATGGATGTTCCACGACCAAAAAACTGATGGTCTTTTCATATTTGTTTTCTACAGTTTAACAGAGGTTGCGTTCAAAAAGTTGTTTTTTTTAAATTAATTTTAAAAATTGAAATATATTAGTGACTTTATCGATTCCGTGTAACCGTGTTTCACGATGACAAGCACTCTTCTTATTTTCATCACTTTTCAAGAGAATCTTCTAGGTTTCTAAGAGTTTTTCAGCACTTGTAATTAGTTGTTTGTCATTGCATATTTCTTAATTTTCTATTTTTTTTTTGATTAATTTTAATATATATATATATATATATATATATATATATATATATATATATATATATATATATATATATATATATATATATATATATATATTAATTTTGTAGAATTTAAAATTTAAAATTTTTTATTGGTTGAGCACAATGATATCACTATTTTTATTTGGTTTTAATAGCTATTTTAGGATTGGTTTTTCTTGGTTTTAATAGGTATTATTAATGAAGTCATACCTTTGTTATAAGTCTACTTATTAAATTGTCTTATTAAATTGCAACATATATTATAAAATGGAACTATTAGACAATGTAAAACACCCACAAGAAGACCAAGGCAAGCAAAACCCCAACTCATCATGACCACCCAACATAGACACTCAAATTGATGAGGGGTTGGCCTCATTGAGAACATTGGTAAATGAATTAGAGATAACCCAACATAGATTCCTTCACCACTTCATTGGACATCATTGTGAGGTCCATTGCAAGTGCTCAAGGGAAATTAACTTATATTTTTCAATACAGGGCTAGAATGTATGAGTTTTAGCACACTCGACTAGATAGAAACAAAGTTAGTTACTTGGGTATCTCAAAACAACAATTGATGTCTCTTTTTATTGATCCCCAAATTAGAGAAGAACCACCTATCAACAAGACAACCATTTGCATTGACTGGTGCATCCACCTGCAAATTAGTCAAAACTAGAGGGATAGGCGGTACATGGTATTTGATAAACCTCCCTGCAATAACAGGGAGGTGCCTTTATATATTCTAAGAAAATTATGGGAAAAAATTATTATAGGTCCGCACAGGACATAGAGTATGTTAGGAGTGATCCCATGTTAGGTCTTTGACCCAAGATGAAGGCCTAACCCCCTGCCCAACATCCTCCTATTACATAGAGCTTGCAGTGGGTACAAGTATCTATATAATCATTGAATCAAACCCTAGTGAAACATGGTATCTTTGTTGCATTATCTTGACAGGAAATGCCTACCCGTGACATTGATAGAGGGGTCGGAGCTTCAACCCATACAACAGAGTGAAGTGAGGATAGAGAACATGGACATAACAGTTGTCCATGTGAACCTCAGAGATGCTCTAGTTGTAGGAAGACCTGCTATGGGCCTATGGAGGCTAGTCAATAGTAGAGATTCATGAAAGAGATTAGTATCTTAACCATCTCTATGTTTTGTCATTAATAAAAGGATCTCTCATTCTCATCCATATTTTGGATTAATTTATTATTTTGATAATGTTATATGTATGTTATTCTAAATCTAACATTGAATCTGAACTGATAACAATTAGTTAGTTAGCGGATAACTACTTTTTGTAGTTGTATATTTCTTTATTTGCAGGACTTTCAGAGGGTTGTTGAGAAGAAATTCCATAGCGAAAGACATCGAGTGAGATATTCTCCAAACGTAGTATTCCAGGTGCACTCTTCTTCTCTTTTCCTGAAAGTTAGTTATTGCAGGGAGTTATTCATAATTAATTGTTTAATTAGAGATTGAGATAAGTTTTCTTGGGTTCTAATTTATTGTGGTCTTCACCCAAATACCAAAGGGAGTAATTTCTCGTAACATACTTGAGGACTCCACTGGGGATTCTCCATTTTTCGGTCGTTAAGGGTGATTTCGTTTTATGCAATTTTGTTGAAAGTTTTTTCTTTGCTTTAAGCACTCTCCAAGTCTGTACAATCCTACACAATCCTTATACTTACATTTTCTCTCTTTTTGAGGGGATTTTAAGGGTGTACGCGAGTATACATATGTAGCTATTGTACTTCATATTCGCGTACAAGTTCTGAGGAAGGTTTTTTATCTTCCTAGCCTATTGGAAGTCGGTTTGTTTGTGCTCTGAGATATTTGTGGGTCTTTTGTGAGTCTGTAGAAGTGTTTTTTGGTCCCAAAAATATGTTTCTTTGTTTCCAAGATTGCAAGAAAAACTTAAAGTTTTAGGTCAACTTTTGTGTTTGTTAAAAAGTGTTTTTGTTTCTTTTTATGGTTTAGGGTTTCATAAAGATAACTTGGGTGTTTCTTACACTTTGTTTCCTATTAGTACAATGGTTGATTAGGTGCATAGTAATCTATTTTGTAGTCTTTATCCCTGTGTACCTTTCTTGCTTTCTTGTTTTCATCCAAAATTAAAGTGTAAGAGTGTATGCTTTTGAACTTCTTCCCTTGCCTTTTGTATTATCATTTTTGAAAAGAAAAGTCCATTGTAAACATTTTTTCTTCTTGGATTTAGTCTTGTGCCTTAAAAAAAAAGAAAATTTTGTTCCAATATCCTTAGTAAAAGAAAAGAAATCCAGTATTGCAAAGTTCTTTCACACTCTGTTCTGCATTTCCTTTAAAAAAACATCTTAGATTTGCATTGCAAAGTGGTTTAAGATCTTGCATACAATAAAAAGTGACTTGTTTTCATTTTTGAAAAAAATATAAAAGAAAGTGTTTGTTTTCATTTGATTTGAAGCGTTGTTACACTCATTTTTCAGTGAAGAAACTGCATCATGCATTTGTATTCTTAAGTGTTTTTTTGTTGTGTCTGTCAAAACACCATTTAGTTTTATAAGAACCCCTTTGAGTAAATAACAGTCCCATAAAATGAACACTAACTAAAATTTATCAGAATTTTTCATTTTAAAGGGTGAACAGACTAGTTGTAGGTTATGGCCTTAGTTTAGGTTGGAGAGTTAATTTCTCCAAGGCCAGAAAACAAACGTAGGAGTTTGAGCTAGGGATAGTTAAAATCCAATTGTTGTACAAGTATAGCTGAGAATCTCCTCTAACATAAGAGTTAAACACGAGGTTGCATGAAGGAGAGTCGATGTGATAACCCCTCTGAAGCTTAACTGAGCATAGTGAAGATATCATATATTGGGGGGTTTTCCTAAAATGTCACATACTAATTTGGCATCGGTCCTCTGTGAATTTTGAACCTGGTGGAGGTTTTCCTGAACTGATGTTGGCCCTCTCGGTGTAAGTCCTCTGGAATATTTTGACCTAGTTTGATATTTTATGAAGTGACACTGGCCCTTTTATAGAGATTCATCTAGAGTTTCGGGCTTAGTTACCCTTCCCATACGTTCTATCTCGATTATCGACTGTACCCCTCAGAATTTGACTATGAGGTGGTGACCTTAGTTTCTTTTCCTAGGGATATCATAGGTGACTATGGGGGGTTTCTTGTGGTACTTAGGGAAGACTTCGTATCACACTTTCCAGTACTATAGGAGGGTGCTCTGTGAAGCATGGGTACTTGCAGCGGATAAGGCTGGTCAGTGGATATCGGGATAACTACTTCTCACTCCTTCGTTCATCAGTCCACGGGACTTAATCAACCCATGCCTTCATCTAGAAGGTACTTACCTTACCTTGTGACTATTGTGATCTCAGGACCTAATCTACCTTATTTGGGATATTAGCAAGGTAGTTTGTGTTTGTTGTTGCGATTTTTTTAGTGGTGTACTTAGTGATTGTAAACTTGCTTAGGAAGGCATGTACGCAGTCACCTAGAGTTGACAACTCAGAGTGGTTGACTAGCCACCTTGTTGGTCGAGAAGAATTCAAGGTCTTCCACCTATTGAAGAATGACTAAACCCGCCAACGCCTCCTTTGAGGCATCAACTTGATCAATCTAGTGCATTAGTAGAGACTGATCTAGTCGAGACCATTCATATGAAACCAATAGAGAATAATATTTCTTTGCTGGAGGTTGTAATAGTAACTGATCTTGGGGCCGAAGAATTCACTCCACCTTCCAGCTCTCTGTTAATTGGGCCTTATGCTCTAGTTTTCATGCAATTTCTTCCACCTAGGTCAAAATTTGTTGATAGTAGCCCTATTCAATGGGCCATGATGAAAGGAACTCCAGAAATGTCTAGTTCGGGAGCTATCGTAACTCCCAGCTCGATAATCGTTACCATTGGGATATTTCCCTCTAAAATGTTGAATAAAAAAACTAGTGTGGTTCAATCCACTGTTGTCGCATCTATCAACAACTCTGGTCCACTGGTTGTTGGTTCTACCCAACCTTTTGGTGTGTCTATATAATTACCTTCAATAAATAATGTTTTATCATTCAGTATGCCATCAATGGACATGCTAAAGGCATTGACTATGTCTCAGTGAACATCCCAAGTATCTAATGTTGATTCAATGAATTCCTCTATTCCCTACCAAGTTGTTCCTTGGGGCAGAGGTCATATCCCTCTGTCATTCCCATCCATCAGGAGTGAGACTCCCCCATATTTCGTCCCTAACCCCTTTGGGGGTTGGGGTGCTTATGGGTACCATATTCCAATCTGCTAGCATGCCCTTCACCTTGATCTTGTTCACATTATATGGTGGGTTCGAGAGTAATTATTTCACCACATATCAAGTTTCGGCAGGGGGTATCCCCTTCCAAGCTCAGTGGAATCCTATGCAAGGTTATTTCCCTTTTCACAAGGTTCCATCATGGGGAAACCCATTTGTCATTCAGTTGAACCCAATGTAGGGAGGTTTTCACTCGTAAGGAGGATTCAAAGGGGGAAACCCTAATTTTTCGTTTGGGAATTAGATAGCTGGGAGTTTTCTTTTGTTTAACCATAACTAAGGTTTTACCCAAGGCTCTGACTCATTCGCAAACTCTTGCTGGAAACTTGGTTCTAGTTTCAATCCAGTATCTTCTTTTCAAGTTGTTAATCATTCGATGTCACATCCTAGGCTACCCTTTCTGGAAACTCTTTACTTTCCATATTTGTGTAAGTTGATGAATGACCTTATTCATCATCACTCGAATTGGCCTGCGGTCCCCACCAAACTACCATCAGACATACCAAAGTTCAAAGGAAAGAGTGGTGAATACCCATAGGATCACGTAACGACGTTTCACTTGTGGTGATTGTCTAATTCGTTGAGTGACGAATCGATCCAGTTACGATTGTTCCAATGCACCCTCACAGGGGTCGTCGCTAAGTGGTATATAGAACTGGAGAGGTCTAAGTATGTAACATATGGAAATATTTCCATGGGTTTTATCAACCACTTCCAACTCCTTGTCCAGTGTGATGTTGGTACAATGATTTTATCTAACTTCAAACAAGATAAATCTATGCGCATTTCCAATAATATTTGGGAGTAGAGTAGATGGAAGAGATTTATCAAAGCCATGGTCCCACCAAAATTTCTCTTAGAATAGTTCTTGAATTGATTACTTCTTTATATTTCTAAGGATGGCCACTTCATGGGTGTTTACAGAAGAGTAGGAAATATTTAGAGCACAACATTTGAATTTGATTTACTCTCAATCAAGTATTCTCTATGAGATCATGCCCAATGCAGAACTGTCGAATATCAACCTGTAAAAATTGAAATCAAGACCGCATGTTGATGGCATTGTCGGTTCCTTGCAAATCAAATTCATAGATTTGGTCTATGACCATATGAAATAGTTGTCTATACAATAAACTATTGTTGGTCCAACCCCTGGCTCGACCACCTCTACCACCCCGTCCTAGGATGTACACACTCTACAATCAAAGAATCAAAAGGATCCTCAACAAACCATAGATAATAAGAAAGGAAAGGGTAGGAATGGTAGTGGGGGAAAAGATAAAAATCCTAATAAAAATGATGAGGGGGAAACATATGAAAAAAAAAGGTGAAATGTCCATGCAAGGTTTGTGGGGATGATCACCTTACTCATAAATGCCGGTTATCTCTTCCACTTCCAATCCACAAGGGAGAACTTCTAATGCACCTTTTTCAGATGGATCGTTCTCATTCATTAATATGGTTAATTCTACGAAGTTAAAATAAGAGGAGGTAGACTTGTCAACCAAATCCTGTGATTATAATAATCCATATTCAACATAGAAAGGTAAATAAACTTTTGATCCTTAGGGGCCTCTCCACATAGAAAAACTTGAGAAGGAAATGATTTCATACATACCAAATGGTGGGTACAAATGGACGTCACATAACCCTAATACTCGAGCTTCACCCAACTATTCCATTGTTGAGGATTTATCTCAAACGCTATGTGCAATGTCTGCTTTAGAGGTGATTCAAATTTTCCCCATGCAATGCATCGCATTGTTATTTGTGATTGGAGTGGCAGATTCTTCTAGCTAGCTCACTATGAAGTTTGATGCTATCGATGTTAAGCCTCACTTTCCTTATCATATATCCTTCCATATTCACATTGTATATGTGAAACATGTAATCAAGAGGATCATCGTATATGAGGGTGCTTCGACGTGTGTCATGTCCTTGTCCTACTAGAAATTTATTGGCTCTCCAGAACTCACACCTTCTCCCACTTTGTTAATCGCTTCCAATGAATGATCTTTTAGACCGCATGGGATTATTTCCTCTTTTTCAGTCTATTTAGGAGGGAAGTCCATTTTCGTATAAGTAGAGGTAGTCGACGTGCCACTCGACTATAATTTGTTATTGGGAAGGATTTGGACTTATGTGATGACAATTTTAGTCTCATTGGTATTTCAAATTTTATGCTTTCCCTATGAGGTAAGTATTGTGACTGTTGATCAAATGGATTTTAACCGCTCTAGCTCCATGGAAAATTCAGGATCTACGATTCCATGGATTGAAAAATATTAGTCAGAAACTGAGAGTATTAGTGTTATAATATGCCCTTCGCTCATGGGAACTTTTAATTTCCTAGCACTGATGTCTTATATTTAGGCCACCCCGGTTGACTTTCAAAAGTCAAGTTCCCCGGATCTTGTTACAAGAGTCACATCATTCAGAACATCATATATGCAAGATCCATGGGTGTTACCCTCGTTGTGTGAATTGGTCGAAGGTCACGCAAATGTCGAACTGGATATGTCACTATCTACAGTTGAGGTCGCTTACCAGGCTATTCAAAGCACTACTACAAACCCTATTCAGACTCTTGCATGGATAAACGAGGATGATCAGTATATGGAGCTCGCCTGGGCTCATAATTCTTCAACTTATCAAGACTGTCTTGATACGGTCATATTGTCAGAAGAGGTTGTTATCGAGGAAATGACTAGGTCAGAAAGACCATGGGAGGATATACATCCTTGATCGTATTTTCCCCCATAGATCAGTCGTGTGGAAGGAGGATAATTTAAGTCAGTTGTCATTAGAAATGATGGTAAAATAGTGAACCCCTTAGAAAAGCATGGTGTATATTCTGAGGGGAATATGAAAAAAATATCGAAAACCATCCCGATCAACATTTCTGGAACTCTTGATGTTGTTGAAAACGTTTTTGTTAGGGCATAATGTTCTCAAGATGAAATTCATCAATATATGACATTTTTCAAGGATTTTTGTGATGTTTTCTCTTGGTCTTACAAGGAAATGCCTAACATAGATCCTAGAATTATCGAACATGGGATTTTAACCTATGAGAATGCTAATCTAGTTCGACAAAAATTGTGACCAATTAACCCAAGGAAAGCAACAACAATCAAGGTTGAGGTAGAAAAATTTCTCAAAGAAAGATTTGTATATCCAATCCCATTGACATAATGGGTATCCAATCCTTTTCCGGTAGACAAGAAACAAGGTATGATTCAAGTGTGCATGGATTTTCATGATTTGAAAAAATCTTGTCTTGAGGGTAACTTCCCTAGACCATTTATCAATCAAATTCTTAACGAATGCAAAGGAAGTGATATTTTCTCATTGATGGATGGTTTTTCTGGTTATAACCAGATACAGATCCACCTCGAGGACCAATGTAAGACAATTTTTATTTTTCCTTTGGAAACCTTTGCGTACAAAAATATGCCTTTTGGCCTTAAAAACGTTGGAGCTACTTTTCAGTGGGCCATGATGTTCTCTTTCCATGATCTTAAGAACACAATGGAGGATTATTTGGATGATCTCACCACCCACTTGTGTAAGAGGAAACAACATATTCTACACCTCTCCCTTAACTTTGAGAGATGTTATCACTATCAAATTCACTTGAATCCACAAAAATGAATTTTTTGTGTGACTTCAGGATGTTTCTTAGGATTTATCGTTTCAACTAAAGGGATCATGGTTGACCCTTTAAAGGTAGAGGAAATAAATAAATTTCCTCCCTTGCGCACAATACCTTAGCTTCAAAGTCTACAAGGAAAGGGGAGTTTCCTTTGACATTTTGTACCAAATTATGCTGATATCACAAAACATTTTTATGCACCTATTGAAGAAGGGGGTTCCATTTTATTGGGAAAAAGTCAGCACAACTTTCCTTCGACGCATTGAAGAAATCTCTAGTTTTGACTCCTTTTCTCATCCTCCCAGATTATTATAGATTTTTTATACAATATCTCGCGACAGTTGAATATTTCATTTGTATGGTGTTAGTTCAAGAGGATGACAAGCTCCAACAACATGTCATCTATTATTTGAGTCATTCTTTGATGGGACCTAGGCTAAAGTATTATCACGTTGAGAAACTAACCTTAGCATCATTTCATGTTGTTCAACACCTCCAACATTATATTCCTTTGTGCAAGACAAATGTCATTGCTGACGTTCACCATTTTTAGTATGTTTTGACTCAATGAATAATTGACAGGAAGTATAATAGGTGGATTGTTGTTCTTTAGGAGTTTGATTTGGATTTTTTTCTGCCAAATCCAAAAGGTCATTAGTATTTGCCGAAGTTATGTTGAAGAGTAGAGAATGATGATATTGAAGTTATTGACTAACTTCTTGATGAGCGTATATTCTATATTTGTTTATTAATCCTTGGTATGGAGATATCCTTATATATCTCTCAAATCTTAAGTTTTCCCCACATTACTGAAAGGATGACCGTCTTTGATTCACCATCAGACGAAGTATTACCTTATCATCGGTGACACTTTCTATCGTCGAGGAGTTGATTCAATTCTTCTTCACTATTTAACCCATGAGGAAGCATAGGCTATGCTTAATGACTGTCACAGTGGAGCATGTGGAAGTCACTTATCAGTACTAGAAACAACCCAAAATATATTGCGTACTGGGTACTTTTGGATGTCAATATTTAAATACTGCATAGAATAGGTCAAAAAGTGTCACCCATGCTAGATATTTTCTCGAAAGATGCATGCGCATATTGCTCCTCTTTTTCTAGTCATCACCATTGACCCATTTACTAAGTGGGGCATTGATTTTATGACATGCCACCCACCTTCGGCTAGGGTGCATCATTACATCATTGTGTCTGTTGATTATTTCACAAGGTAGGTGGAGGCCATGCCTACGTTTTCCAGCGATGGTGAGACTGTCACTTTCTTCATTTTTAACCAGTTTATAAATCGGTTTGGTGTTCCGAAAGATATTTTCATTGACCATGGCAGTCACTTCTAGAACAAGATGATGTCAAAACTTTCTTCTAAGTTGGGTTTTAGATAGGAACACTCGTCTCTGTATTACCAGCAGTTGAATGGACATTTCAAGGTCATTAATAAGTCTCTTAAGACCATTGGTGGATGCATGGTCAATGCAAGCAAGTTTAACTGGTACATTATGCTCTATCTAGATTTATGTGCATATCAGATGGAAATAAAAATAACTACTAGCATTTTCTCCTTTCCATCGCGTTCATGGGTTCAAATATGTTTTACATATTGAGTGTTGGATTTCATCCCTTAATATCATTGTAGACCTTATACCTGACTCCACTGAGTTAGAAGCACTCCTTTTCAATATAGAACAACTTGATGAGCAATGTTTGGATGATGTGACTACAAATGAACTGCACAAAAAATGAGTTAATGGTCAGTACGATAAGTCCATGCACCCAAGATTTTTTCTAAAGGCGATCTTGTCCTGGTATACGACTAGAAAAAATATGCATTGGGGGAAAAAAAGTTTAATACATTATGGTATGGCCTTTACTTTTTGATATGTGCCTTACAAAAAGGAGCATACGAGCTAGAATATTTTGATGGGAATGCACTTTTCAAGCCTAGAAATTGGCTCTATCTGAAAAAGTACCATGCTTGAGCATCTTTACTTAACCGGTATTTTTGTAATTATTATATATAGTTGTACAATATGGTAGTAAAATGTTATTTTTCCATTAATGATGCTTATGGTGTTTCTACTTGGTTGGACTGTGTGATGTGATTCATTGTTTTTCATAGGGTATGCAGATAGTGCTAGTCACGATACTCATAATATGGCTTATGACACTTGGGTGATTTATTTGCCTAGATGAGAATTGATCGCTTATGGAGGTGCGTGTTTAAACCCATCTACTAATAATTTAGTTGAGTATAGCGTTCTTATTGAACTACTCTATGATTTCATTGCACACTACATTTGGTCCTTACAAGTTTGTCTCGACGTTTAACTGGTTGTATTCCAACTAAATAGTAATTATCATATTCACAACCCTATGTTACTTTGTTGTTTCCTTGGAGTGCATTTTTTGGAGAATTTTTTTGATCATATTACTTAAGTTCATATTCCAAGATGTGCCAATGTATTATGTGATTCATTTTCTAATTACATATTAGATTGGCATTTACACCATTCACGTTAAAAAAAAACTCAAATCATTCTTGTAATAACAATAAATCAGAAGCACATCATATCATCATCAATTTCAATAGTTAAAAAAGGTGGATCATATCTCAAAAAAGGATTTTAATCCTTTATTGTCCTCTATATGGACTGAAATATGAAAAAATACAATAATCAAAGTATCTCCTAATCAACTTCCTAAGGTACCTTACTCTCCCTCAACATGCTTTTCATAGCATACCACTGCATGTGCAAGAAAACAAAAGAGTCATATCCATGCTCGTGGCACCCCAACTACATGTAACTGCATCCATGTTTGGATATTTTGGTCACTAGAGTGATAAAAATGATACCACTTTAGTTTCCTTGATAGGCTAGAAAAGGAACACAAAACAATGATTAGTAGGTTAGTGAACCCACAAGAAAGAAAGCAAGAAATAGAACAACAAATCAATGACAAACAAAGAAAAATAAACTAAGAAGATATAAACAAAGGATGCATGAAATTGGGCACAAAGAATGGTTATCTAATAGAGAATGGTCTTTGAAATTGAGAACACCAAGAGGTGAAATGTGGGATTTATGAATCCCCTATTACTCCTAGGGAGGGATCTTGAATCCCTCAAAGTAGAGCTTTTACTCTCCTATCTTGAATTGAAAATGGTGAAGAACTCTATGGAAAATATTTCCAAGAGGTGGAATGCCTTCCCTATGTAATGCTTTCTCAAACTATTCTCAAGAGAGCAAATGGTTTATCCAAGAGTAATTGGGAAGAATAAAAATACAATGAACTTCTTCCTTTTTAGCATATAATGACCATCTATTTATAGGACCATAGCAAGGTATTTCATAACTTGTTCCAAGAGTGAATGGGAGTCCTTTATAGGTACATACCATCCTTTCGTTCATCCCAAGGAGAGATTTTAGGTCAATCTTGGGGTCTTGTTTTGACTCCATCCTGAAAGTGGTTGAGGTCCGACCAAATTCATAAATGCATCGTTTACACATATGCATGGATTTATTCAAGGACAGTCATGCGGGGCATGCACTGTGTGCATTTGGATTTGTTTTGGTTTCCGCAAATGTGCACGTGCTAGCTTTGCTAGAAGTGTGCATAAATTCATGTCTTTTATATAGTTTTGATCATCTTGCTAAAATAGATTATGTAAATGTTGGAAGTATGTTATGTCTATGCTAGTTGTTTCTTCATCCATTGTCTGTATTTCTATGAGCAATTTTTTGGTGATAACAAATGCCCCCTGATGTGTGAGGGTACGAGAATATGTATAGCCGATATATATCAATGTTTATCTTGCTGAGATTGTCATGAGATAGAATATTTGTAGCTACTGCTGAGAAGAATTGTGAGAGAAATCCGTTGGAGGAAAAGGGGATTTTGAATGGAATCAAGTAATATCCAAAACCTAAAATCTAATTCTTTGTACAAACGAGGCGGGCATGCAACATGCTCGTTTCATGAAACCATAAATGAAATGATGAAAACTGAGTATTTTTTATGAAGTAGATGTCTACAATGCCCTTGGGGGCATCAAAAAATGACAGATGATGGTTTTGATTACTCAACGGGCTTTGAATCTAGGTATGAACCACCCGGAGGAATTGATGGCCTATAAAATTTAGAAGTCTTCAACGATTATTGAAAACTACAACGGTCACATAGTAAGACCCACTGTAACATGAAACTTTGTTGGATTTGAATTTCATGGGGGTCAATGCCATCAAAAAGCGATGGAAACTCTTTTTGTGCCATCCGAGACTACTCATTAATAAGGGAATGGGATTCAATATACTACCACCTACCTGGAAATCTATGTTGACGTCCACAAGAAAGAGGCACGACTACAAGAATCAATTGGATTATTAACATCGATTCGATCAAATAGGTGTCAGGGACTGGATGGATGGAATGGTGACATGAATGATGTTCAAGATGTATGGGACTAGAGAATTTCCCTTGGTTGGGGGAAAATGAAATGATGGAAGCAACTGTAAAACATGATCTGGTATCAGGGGGACGAAAAAATATTGGGTAAACTATGTTGAATGGGTGAGACTATAAAGGAATGGATGAGAGGTCAAAGTACAAATATTTGGGATAGGGGTGTTGGTGATAGTCGGTATTTATTCCATGATAGGAATATATTTGAAAAGATGGTGATGAAAGGGGGATGCCCCAATGATCCAAAAAGGAACCAGAGAATATTAAGACAACTCAGAACACACATAAGCAAATTAGAATGCTCAGAATGGATTCAACAGACAACAAAAGGAAAAAATTTCAAAGTTCCTAAAAATCAGTAAAAAGGGCACAATCACGAAGAGCACATCGTAAGCTTTCTAACAGTGCAAACGACTCGTCAAACGAAGTTACGGATCAAAAGTTATAAGCAGTCAAAGTTCAGTCAAACTTGGTCAAAAAGGCAAAAGTCAAAGTGACATGTGGAACCACTGCAAGGGTGAAATGTGGCACAGATGAGTTGGCCAGATGATGTGGAAAGGATGGAAGAAATGTGGGAAGTTAAGTGATGACACATGTCAGTTTTCATGGATGAATCATGTGGTGACAAGTGACATTTTTTATGGACAAATTATATGGTGCCATGTGGCACCCCTCCAATGGTTGGTATGTGAAAAATTGTTATTGGCTCCCCAAGAGTCAAATTCATGACCTCTCACCAGCCCAAAGGCACCACACATATGCACCAACCATTACACAATACAATGTTTATTGTTTGTGATATGATTTAATTATTATTTAATTTCAAACTTTGAACTAAGGCGACAAAGAGAGGGCCTAGGCCTTCGAACCAACCCCTGTTCACATGATATTGCACCATATGAATATATTATTCCACTTGCCTAGCGGCTTAACTCAACCAACCGCCAAATATAACCTATTCTCCAGCATATCCGCCTCCATTTATCACCTTTCCACTATTTTAGTGGCCACACACCAGATTTGGCACGGCGCACCAAAGTTGTTGTAACCTTTTGCCAAAAATGTGGAGGCCCATGCAATTTGATCCCGGGACCTCCACCCAACCAACGCCTAAGTTTAGCTATGGCAACCAACATACCAACAACTTCATTAATGCTAACCACTTGCAAAAATGGTATAAGAAGGGGGTCTTGCCAGAGTTCAGAATGGACAAGAGAAAGGAGAAGGGGCAGGTTGAGCGCAACCGTAAAATACAGATTTGGGCATAGTTTTCTAGATTTTGCCACAGATTTTGAGATCTATCAATCATTAATTGCAGGAGCAGTGGTACGAAAATCGAGGCAGGGGTGTCTTGGGGACCTAAAAGTGTCCGACTTGGATTGAGGTGTGGAGATAGTGATTTTTAGGTAAATCGATGCCACAAACGTAGTGGTGGTGTTAGTTTTCTGATCTGAGTAGAGATTTTGTGGCTTAACTCCAGAATGAGGTATACTTATGTATTTTTCCCAATTCTTTTGTGGAGTTAATAAAAAAACCTACCCATTTGAGAGTAGGACCCGAAGGCATAGTCCACCAAGGATGAACTCCGTTATCAAGTTATTTGTGTTCATATTTCATGATTATGTCTCTTTCATTGTGAGTTTTTCATTCTTTATTGTGTACTTTTGTTTATTCTCATTTAATACAGTTCATTAATAAGTCACCTGACGAAAATTTCCTGGATCATGTTGGTATCAGAGAAGTTGTCTTTGACTTGAATTGTTGAGTATGAATGCTTACTAGGGCCAAGCATAATAAGGGTGAATTAACTCTTAAGATGTTCAATCATGAATTTGGTCGTGGATCTCGAAGGAAGATGATGGAAGAAGAGGAAAAGCGTGATGAACATGAGAAAAAATTTCACATGGTCTTTTATTGCATGTCAGAAATGGTGGAACGAATGTATGGAGATTACGAGAAGAGGATGAAGAAGAAGGAGAAGAAAAAGGAAGCACCACTTGATGATTATGCTTCGGTAAATCAACGGGCTAGTGGAGACCCTCCTGAGCCTCTGTCTTCGCCTTCAAGTTCTAGTTCTTATTCCTCTGAGAATTCTCATCACTCTTAGCATTCTAACCATAAATCCTCTTTTAAGATCCGACAAGTTGAAGTATATTTCTAGGTTCAGCATATTGACAAAGAGGAAGTTAAAGTGAAACTATCTTCTCTTCGATTGGAAGGCACCGCTCTCGTATGGTGGGAGAGAAAGCTACATGACAGGAGTAAGTATGGTAAGCTTCTTTCCTCATGGTCGGATTTTAAAACAGAGATAAGGAAGCAGTTCTATCCATTAGGGTATTTACATAATGTAATGATGGAATGGAAAACGTTGAGATAGAATAAAGGTTAGAACGTACAAAGTTTCACAAAGGAATTTAGGAAGAAAGCTTTAGCATTGAATATTCCTTTGGATTCTTATGAAACTTTAATGAAGTATATTGATGCACTTCATAGTTATATTCTTCATACTTTGCTCTTTTTTAAACCTACTAGTCTTGACGAAGTTTGTGTGCAAGCCACTCACCTTGAGAATAGGGGGAAACATGTTCAAGAAGATCCCATGAAGAAACCTTCCAATTTCCCACAAAAGACTTTCAAGAAGTTTAAAAGTAAGGGCAAGAAGACCTCTACAGTAGCAAGAGAAGGAGGAAAACCATCTTGCACTCATTGTAAGAGGAGCGGTCACAATGAAGAACACTGTTGGAAACTACATCCAGAAAAGAAACTGAAATAGTTCAGTGGAAAGGGGAAGACAAAGACTGTTGCTACAATGCAACAAGATATTGGTTCCAAATCAAGAGATGAAGGAAAGATCACAATGGTTGGAGTAGAAGGTAAAGAATATCTTCATTCTAGTTCAAGTTCCAGTGATGAATCTCATATTGATGAACGAAAGAGGAATGATTTATTTCATATACGAGTTGTATCTAAACATACTAAGATAGATGCATTATTTGATCTGGGTTCCCAAGTAAACTTAATATCTCAAGAACTTGTTAAGAAGATGGGTCTTGTAACGAAACCACATCCAAAGACATACCCTCTTGTTTGGGTATGTGACAAAGCCAAACTTAATGTCACCAAACAATGTAGGGTCATATTTTCTATTGCTTCAAATTTAATTCATGATGAAGTAGATTTGGATGTTGTACTGCTTGATATATGTGGCATAGTGTTGGGAAGTCCGTATCTTTATGATAGAAAATCAATCCTCTTTCATCATGAGAACAAATACCACCTTACTAAAGGGGGAGTGGAATATATTGTTAGAGCTCACATCATGAGGGTAAATATGATACTTGTTAGTGTAGGGCAAATGAAAAGACTCGTAACCACTAATAAGAGATATGTAATCATGGTCGTCAAAGAGAAAGATGTTGGGACATCCGACGCTTTTCAGGGATTTGATCCATCTCATAAACATGAATTAACTGATATTGTTTCTAAGTATGATGATATTTTTCAGGAACCATATGGATTACCTCCTAAGAGGGAAATCCAACATGATATACATCTTCAACAGGTTTCTCCTTTGCCTAATGTGGGAATGTACAGGATGTCAGTCGTGGAGATGATAGCGATCAAGAAGCAGGTAAATGAATTATTGGATCAAGGGGACATTAGGCCCAATTCATCTCCTTGTGGTTCTTCGATCATGATGGTTCCAAAGAAAGATGGCACATGGAGAATGTGTGTTGATTACCGAGCTTTAAATAAAATCACAGTGAAAAATTGATACCCTCTTCCTCGCATAGATGATTTACTTGATTAGTTGAAGAATGTTGTTTATTTTACTAAGTTGGATTTGCGTAGTGGATATCATCAAATTAGAGTTGCAAAACAGGATGCATGGAAGATTTCCTTTAAAACCAAACAAGGATTGTTTGAGTGGTTAGTTATGTCATTTGGGCTTTGTAATGCTCCAACAAATTTCATGCGTGTGATGAATAATGTATTCAGGCCTTTCCTGGATGACTTTGTGATTGTTTATTTAGATGACATTCTTGTTTTCAAGGGGACTTGGGATGAACATGTAAAGCATGTAAAACAAGTATTGGATACTTTGCAGAGGGAAAAGTTGTATGTGAAAATGTCTAAATGTGAATTTTCCAAGACTGCGCTTGTATATTTAGGTCATATCGTGGGAGGAAAATTGAAGATTGATCCTTCCAAAATTGAAGTGATTGTGAAATGGCCTGAGCCAAAGAGTGTAACTGAGATTTGAATCTTCTTGGGTGCAGCCCAGTATTGGAGGAGATTCATTCCCAAATTCTCCTTTATCGCAACTCCTTTGCATGCCTTAACCAATGTGAAGAACACTTTTCAGTTGGAAGGAAAACGACGAAAGATTTCAACATTTGGAAGGATAAGATCAGTACCACACCAATATTAGCACTGTTGAATCTTCAACATCCATTCGAGATCGAGACAGATGCCATTGGATATGCCATGGGTGCAGTATTGATGCAATATCGTAAGTCTATCTTTTACCACTCTAAGAATTTTAACCAATTTGTTGTTAACTATCCTACATATGATAAAGAACTGTATGCATTAGTTCAAAGCGTAAAGAAATGGAAGCATTACTTGTTAGGGAAGGAAACCATCATACATACAAATCAGCATCCCTTACAGTATCTCCAGGAACAGACCAAATTGCAACAATCTCGAAGCTACAGATGGATGGGTTTTCTACAACAATTTCATTTGGTAATTAGGGACAAGAAGGGTACAAGTAACAAGGTAGCCGATATGCTTTCTAGACCTCCTATTGTTGCTTCTATTATTTTGAAGAATACTTCTTTATGTCATGATAGCCATGTATAACAATATTCCATCGATGAATATTTTAAAGAAGTATATGAGAAGCTAACCCATGGTGCACAAGTAGAGAACTATTGTCTACAGGGAAAATTACTCTATCATCTTGGGAAGCTATGTATTCCTACAAGTGAATGAGTCGATGTGATATGAGAAGCTCATACTTCTCTTGTGTCTGGACATTTTGGGGTAGAAAAAACTATGGCTCATTTGCAGTGGTTTTGTTACTAGCCTCAAATGAAAGCAATTGTAAGTAAATATGTAAAGGGGTGTGTGATGTGTTCTACTTGTAAGCCCACTAATAGAAAATTGGGGCTATACACACCACTTCTTGTTCCATCCCATCCATGGGAAAGAATTTCCATGGATTTTGTAGGGGGTTTACCAATGACCAGAGGGGGTCATGATTATTTGTATGTTGTAGTGGATAGGTTTAGCAAGATGTGTATCTTGATGCCATTTAAAATGCAAATCACTACTAAGCAAATTGCTAATCTCTTTTTTCAGCATGTTTGGGTTCACTTTGGGTTACCCACGTCCCTTATCTCGGATCAAGATACTCGATTCCTTGGGGATTTTTGGACTAGCTCGTGGAGAACGATAGACACCAAATTGAAGAGGACACTGATTTTCATCCATAGACTGACGAACAGACATAGGTGGTAAATAGAATAGTGGTACTTTTTCTTCGAGGCTACTGCAACAAGCATCCTAAGTTATGGGATAAACAGATACCTTATGTACAACATGCTTATAATCGATCTTTACATTCATGCACGCAGATTTCACCTTTTGAGTTGTGTTATGGGTACCTACCAAAGGTTCCTTTGGACTTGATGTATGGGAAAGATGCCGATGTGAATGAAGAACAAATAGAGGATAGAGCCTGGAAGTTCATCCAGAGGATTCAACAAATACACTAGGCAGTCAAGGAATAGTTGGACAAGAGTCATGAAAAGCATAAATCTCGACATGACAAGCATGAGGTTGATCATCAGTTCCAAGTTGGAGACCGGGTATGGCTTCACATCAACAAGGAATGATTGAAGGGTGAAGGCAAGAAACTCGAGCCCATCTAATATGGACCCTTCACTATTTTGGAGAAAAGTGGCACTAATGATTTTCGTTTAGATCTTCCACCTTATATGCAGATATATTCAGTTATGAACGTAGAGAATTTGAAAAGTTTTGAGCTTCCCATGATCATGGATCAGGATGAGGAAGCTTCAATACCTTCAGTTGATGAGTTTGCACCTAAGTACTTGGATGAGTTACAGGAAGATATCATCCTGGACAGAAGAACGAGGAATTCACGTAGGGGTGATATTGATTATCTTCGAGTAGGCTTAAAGGGCACACATCCAAGAAAGGCAAAGTGGATTGAGAAAGATAAGGTGAGGGAACTCTTCCCTCACTTACCAATTGATTAATTAAATCTTTTGGTGGTCTCAAAATCTATTAGTGGGAAGGCGTGATCCAAAAAGGATCCAAAGAAGATTAAGACAACTCAGAATGCACATAAGAAACTTAGAACGCTCAAAATGGCTTTAGCAGACAATAAAAGGGAAAAAATTAAAATTTCCTAAAACTTAGTGAAAAGGGCATAATCGAAAAGAGCACATTGCAACATTTCTAATGGCGCAAACATATCATCAAACGGAGTTACAGATCAAACGTTATAAGAAGTCAAAGTTCAGTCAAACTTGGTCAAAAAGGAAAAAGTCAAAGTGACACGTGGCACCACTGCAAGGGTGACATGTGGCACAAATGAGTTGTCCAGATGATGTGGCAAGGATGGAAGACACGTGGGAAAGTTAAGAGATGACACGTGTCAATTTTCATGGCAAATCATGTGGTGACAAGTGGCATTTTTATGGACAAATTATATGGTGCCACGTGGCACCCCTTCAATGGATGGTATGTTAAAAAATGTTATTGACTCCCCAAGAGTCGAATTCATGACCTCTCACTAGCCCAAAGGCCCCACACATATGCACCAACCTTTACACCATACAACTTTTCTTCCTTGTGATAAGATTTAATTATTATTTAATTTCAAACTTTGAACTAAGGCACCAAAGGGAGGGGCTAGGCCTTCGGCCCAGCCCCTGTTCACATGATATTGCACCATATGACTATAGTATTCTACCCGCCTAGGGGCTTAAATCAACCAACCTCCAAATATAGCATATTCTCCACCATATCTGCCTCCATTTATCACATTTCTTCTATTTTAGTGGCCTCCCACCAGATTTGGCAGGGTGCGCCAAAGTTATTGTAACCTTTTTCCAAAAAGGGGGAGGCATGTGGGATTTGACCCCGGGACCTCTGCCCAACCAATGCCTAATTTTAGCTATGCCAACCAACATACCAGCAACTTCATTAATGCTAACCACTTGCAGAAATGGTATAAGAAGGGGGTCTCGCCAGAGTTCAGAATGGACAAGAGCACGGAAAAGAGGCAGGTTGAGCGCATCCGTACAATACGGATTTAGGCATAGTTTTCTAGATTTTGGCATGGATTTCGAGATATGTCAGTCATTAATTGCAGGATTAGTAGCAAAAAAATCGAGGCAGGGGTGTCTTGGGGGCCTGAAAGTGTCCGACTCAGACTGAGGCATGGAGACAATCATTTTTAGGTAAAACAACACCACAAATGCAGTGTTGGTGTTAGTTTTGTGATCTGAGCAAAGCTTTTGTGGCTTAGCTCCAGAATGAGGTATACTTATGTATTTTTCCCAATTCTTTTGTGCAGTTAATAAAAAGACCTACCCATTTGAGAGAAGGAGCCAAAGACGTAGTCCATCAGGGACGAACTTCGTTATCAAGTTATTTGTGTTCATATTGCATGATTATGTCTATTTCATTTTGAGATTTTCCTTCTTTATGGTGTAATTTTGTTTATGCTCATTTAATATAGTTCTTTTATAAGTCACCTGATGAAAAGATCCCATATCACCCAACTAAGGGAAACATGGGTTGTTGTGTGCCAAGGAAAAAGACATTTTCGGTTGCGATGGAAAAATTCTACTCTAATTGTTGGAATTCAAAATGTTCTTTATACAATTACAAAATTAATAAAGAATAATTGGGTTGAAAGTACATATAAAGAAATGGGTTCCCTAGTGAAATGATGGCTTGTCCCTCTTGGTGCACAAGTGGTGAAATTTAACTGATGAGGGGTGGGGGGCCCATTGGTGGTTTCATGTACCAGGTAGGTGAATGGAGGATAAAATTGTAGATGGGAAATTGATGGTGGATGATATGGGGGGTTAATGATAATGTGAAAGTGCATTTGATGTAACCAACTAAACAAGAAGTGGGAGTCCATTATGGGGTAGTTTAGCAATATGATGAGAAAGAAGTATGGGGTTCTCGTGTTGGGGTGTAGTGCTACTAGAACTCCCAAACCTAATGGATAGGACAACATGAGTGTTAATTTTCCAGGGGTAAAATACACGTGGGTCAACTCATGGGGGTGAGAATAATACCAGGTGAAAATAACTTAATCGAATAGATCAGGTGATGGTACCTCAGAGCTGAGTGGGATCCTAAAGGGTTATGCTGAAAGGGATGACTAGAATATGAAATTGTTGGTAGATGAATTTATTATTTTCCAGTATCGAACATATACCTGAAGGGGCCATGGGAAGGCCATGACGAAAGTGACTATTTATGTCCATGATCAGTACCTATACATACAAAAATCAAATACCCGACATGAAAAATATCTAATGAGAAGCACATATGACAATTATTTGATAATTAATGTAAAAAACTCATGTGTACCTGTGCCCAGGGAGCAAAAATAGCTCTTCGGGGATTTGTGATTAAAAAGACAACAAATGATGCCAATGTGTAGGTGACAGAGTCAAGATGCCCTTTCCATGAACGATGTGAAAAATTGAGCTCCTGAGCTCCTAAACAAGGCTGGTGAAGTTTGAGTATGGGGTGTATATATGGGTGTGGGACCCATAATGCCACCTCATTTGTACTTGCACACGTTGAGGTTTGAGGGTGAGGTTTCTAAGCATTGTTGATTGGTACGAGAACATGGAGACACTATTTTGACCGGAGAGAGGGTATAGTAAGTTCTCTAAACCTCTTGCATCTGTTTATTTTTTTATTTTTTTGGTTGGGGGTTGTACAGATGACTCTACGACCATTTTGGTTGGTAATTAGGGTGATGCATGAAGGAAAAACTCTATTTATCATGCACTTTTGCGTGGAAGTAATGGCTATAGTCGTGCATAGTGTATGCAACTGTGGCATTCTTTTCCATGCAAAAAGGCATGAGGATGAGGGTTTTTGAGCCAATCAACATGATCATGAGAAATCAAATCTTTATCTTCAATTGCAAAGATCAGAGCATCTAAGTGTGGTTGAAATGTATTTTGAGATAAAAATAAGGATCGATGGTGAAAGGAATCCCATCAAAAATCAAGTGAGGACATTGATTCCACAATGTCTTCGTCTGATTGAAAGATGAAGGAGTATAATGGGTCTAGGGTGGTCTGGGTAAAGGACATAGACATAGTGATGTCTTGAGTGAGACTTGGTTGGGTAATGGGAGTATCTTCTATGGAAGGTGTATGAGATGAGTGTGTATGATCATTAGTTTTGACTGAGATGGGTGTTCCTATGAGAGGAGGTTGTGGGGTTTCACTAGACAACATGAACCAAATATCCATATATGAATGTGGGGTATGGAAATTTGGAGGAGGAAGATTCTCATGAATGGGACTTACAAGAGAATTCAATAGATTTGGCGGGAAGTTGTTTGATGGTGTTGGTATGGGGATAACCAGAAGAGTCAAGGGTAAGGGGTCTAACATTTTATGTGTATTGTATGTACTCCATGATGGTTCGGTGGAAGGTGATGGTGCTGTGAGAACATGCGACAATGACGTTGCATGTCGAGTCTGAGTGGAGATAATGAGAGGAAACCTATATGTGAAATGGTCTTGTTGTTCACATAATGCGCAAGGGAATCACATTCGTTCATTTATTGTTGTTGAAACATAATGAATGTCATTAAAAGTTTTGATGGTGGGTGGAGCTTGTGATGGCACAGGTAAGGTAGTTTGACGCATTGCTACTAAGGTTTCTCAAAATTATGGGAGAGTCAAGTAGTGACGAGTGTAATGGCCATACTATGAATAGATGACACACACATGTTTATTCATGAGACCATTTTGTTTGGATGAAGAAGGTCCGATGGTTATAGGTGCGACAACTGGAGTAGGTAGTAATGGTATTGTTTTGGGAAGTGGAATAAGATTCTATAACCTGGGAAATGTGGGGCAGATGTTAGTGGGATGTCTAATGGTAGTGCAAAGTGCACATGCTTGTGGAACTCTAGGGTGAGAAGAAAGTGTGGGATCCTTCTTCTTCCTAGTTCCTCGTTTGTTGGTTGTGTTTCCCCCAATTGTGTGACTAGTTGGATGAGTTGGCATTTGAGCCACTGATTGCGTGGGAAAAACCTCAGTTTGTGGTGGGAGTGATGGGACTAGTACCATAGATGGTGGTTCTAGATACCATATAGGAGCAACCACATGGTATGATGTGACTCCGGGGGGAGGATAAAAGAAGGGTATTTGGGTGTTGGCCTATGGGACTGTTTTCCAAAAAGTGATTTGGCCCATCATTGGCGAGTTTTCTGGAATAGGTGAGTCCTCATAAGGGGTGTTCCTCAAGGGGTGTTGGTGGTGTATAAGTATGAGTGGAGGTGTGGCTCGATAATTCCCCTAGGGGAGGTTCATTGATAATTTTCACTCCTTTGGATCTAATGACATAGAATTGGGTTCTTCTTGTGGTTGGGGGAGAAGGGGGAGTCCCTTGGTATGAACCCATCAATGATAGGTTGTGAAATATTCCCGGTCCAACCTCGAGAATTGGTGAAATGTTAGAACTAGCATGGATGAGGGGGAGGATGTTGTCTATGTACCTCGACTGATTAGGCTCATGGTGGGTTAGTTGGTCAATAGTGACGATATTCCCATTATGGGCGAAGATCATGGTATAAAATATGGAAGAGGCTATATCTTGCATGGTGTACATGTAGCTTCATCCAAAAAGGTAGTTGTAATCCAATGGGGTGTCAATGACCTCTATTTCAATAAGGATTTTTTTCCCTAGTTCCATAGGTACATTTCGTTAAAGGCCTTATGGTTGGGATGGTCTTCCATCATAGGATATGAGGGTAATGACCAAGGGTACTAGCTTAGGTGAACTGATTTGTTGCCACCTAGTTTTGGACATGATATAGGTCGATTCCCCTTTATCGATTATACATCAATGGATCGTGGTGTTTCTGATTTTGAAAGGAATATGGAAAGAGACTAGTGAAGGAAGGCACGGGTCCATGTTGTCCAAATCAAATGTGAACAGATGGGTGTTTGTTGGGTCTACTACCCCCAATTGTGAGAGAAAGGCCTTTCTTTGTGAAGGGAAATTATGGAGAACCTCTAATACCAACATGGGAGCTGATGAATGTACTAGATTGTCAATAAGGTTGTAGTTGTGTGTGTCCCTTGCATCAGGGTTATGCACATTCCTGCGTAGTGGTGTGCGGGGGATCCAGGAGGTGGTTTCGGTATTAGGATGAGGAGTCTTCAAAGGTTGTCATGTTGTCATGTTTGCATGACGTATTGATGATTGTGAGTTTGTAAGAGAATTTTCTCTCCAATGGTGAGGATTATATTATTGTTTGTGAAATTACCAGGTTGTGGTTGGCCTGGTTGAGGAAATTGTCCCATTTGTTGTGGGTGAGGGGAAGCCTCTGGTTGAATATTAATGACACCTTGGTGATGGATTAGGTTTTACAAGACCACAAGTGGTGGGGGAGGCATGTAATTGGTAAGAACTGGTTGTGACCCTTGAGGGGTAGGAGGCCTTGGTGGAATCATGGCTTCCTTCATCAATTTTTAATCGATGATTTGGGGGAAATGTTGATTGTAATGGTCGTATTCTCCACATAAAGCACAAGGGAAATTGGTTCGAATATTGTTGTTTCTCCCTTGTCGTGGTTGACCATTGTTGTTTCCCCCATGAGGGTTTTGGTTGTTATTCTTTTGATTACCCCTAGATGGGGGGTTCAGTTGTTGGGGATTTCCCCCTTGACCTTGGATTTTATTCTTTCCCTTTCTTTTGTTGTTGTTAGGCTGTTGAGGAGGGTTGGTTGTATTCAATTTTTAAAACACTTGAATTTTTTGAATAAGAGAGGGTTGGATAAAATTAACCCCTTCTTGTTGTTTTGAAAATTATAGAGTCTAAAAATTTACTGAAAAAAAATTACAATGAAAATTCCAAGATAATTGATTTTAGGATTAGTCTCAAACCTTGTCTCCCATGGACTGTATCTCTGAAAGTATAGAGAACTAGATATTGGAATTTTTACCACCTGTACTATGACATGTCTTCTCAGTCACCAAAAAATCTTACTATATGGAACCTTTTAGAAAAAGAATTATAGTACAAATTCCAAGATGACACATTTAAAATTGAATTCGGGTTGAGTAAAAAACACTAATTTCCATACGATATATCTATGAAAAGTATAATGACCCATATCTTGAAATATTTACCAGAGGTACTTTGATATGTCTCTTAGTTAGCCTCTAAATTGAACTATGTGAAGTAGCCCTAAAAAAAAGATATAGCAAAAATTCCAATATGACGCTTGAAGCAGTGAAACCCTAGGATCAATGCTCTAATACCAAATGTTACGAACCAACACCCTAAGAATGATAAAAAATCAATGAATAATAGTCCACTTCAAGGGGGGAACCTCCTTTTACAATATATTCAATGTATAGGATGAGATACGATACGATGATCCTAAGACTAGGTCTCCTTGGTGTATATATAAGAGATAAAGGGTACAATTATAATCAAAGGGTACAATGAAGGGTTTTATCCTACATAAAAATATAACACTAGAAATGTAATAATTCAATATCTAGAGATTAATAAGGGTTTTATACTTAAAATGGGGATTTTTCTAGGCCTTAACATTGTATATGTTATATTTAAAAATTCCTTGGTCTCATGAAGCAACTGCAATGTGGCCTAGAGGTTTTCATTGGAATAACCCTAAAATTATGAACCTTGTGTAAATAGTGATTTGTACCATAGTATGATGTTATTTGGGCTGGCACTATGTTTCTGTTTGAAAAGATATGAATAAATATTTCAAGGTATTAGGATGCTTCATGTATTAAATGTGATGTTTATATATTTAATAATAAGACTTTTTGGTGCAAGAAAGTACTTGGTGAAAGTGGAGATCAAAGTTATTTACTTTTTTATAGAGTGAAAAGGGTTCAAGAAAAATAACTACATTAAAGTATTAGTTCTAGCTTGGTTGAGTAGACACAAAATTGTGGAAATAATATTTTTGCTAGTACAAATTTCACAGAATTGTTCATTAGCTGGGCCAATGAATGACATTTGAGGAAGGGTTGAATAGGTTGATGATATAGTTGTATGTGGTATACAATATTATCCATAGGACAAACATAAGAGGATTCTTATTGATATGGTTGATGAAGGGATCCTCTGAGAATCCATAAGGCATCATACCATCGAGTAACATCAAGAGATATTGGTGGCAACTATGTAGGTATGAAAACTAATAATAACATGTGATCTGAAAGA
>ML779994.1:418494-440965 GCA_009831015.1 Picea engelmannii
TGGACAATCACTTGGCATGATGATTGGGTGATGATGTGGTGATCAAAAGATACTTTGTGCACAAGCTACACATAATTCTATGGATATCTCTACTTCATTAAAAAATAATATGGAGACAAAAATGATTTATAAATATGTCATGATAATCCTCCCACAATGCATGTGGGATTACGAAAATCGAATTTTCAAACCAAAGGCCTAGATTTCAAGAGGAAAGATTAACGGTAGCTGTGTCTCCATCTTCCATAGCTCATAACATTTGATCATGATATCCAATGTGAAAAAGAGAGAGATCACCGTGAAGGAAAATAGATGAATAAATTTTTTTAAATGGTTTCAATGACTGAAATATTAGTTATCATGACCTAAAAATTAAATTACATTCAGGAATATTTTTGGCTTTGGAAACACATTATTTTTGGAAAATCACTTATGTAAAGAAATTTATAAACTTCTAAAGTGGGTCCTAAATGATGGCATGAATATCAAAGCTCATATTTACCAAAAAAATTAATTAATTTCATAAAAAAATGAAAACCCTAATTGGAAAACAATTTCAAGAAGATGCAGAAGAGATTACAAAAGAGAAAAGGAGGCAGATTCAAGAGGTTGGCAGTGGGCTATGAGAGAGTTTGTTATAGATGTATTTTTTATGGAAGCAAGTTTTAGGCCTTTCCAAAGATTTGTGAATCATATTTCTTGAATTTATCCTTCATATTCCTTTCTACTCAACTCTCTTAATATTGTTCGATACATTTTCCATGACATTCCAAGAACATAGGATAAAAATCCATTATTGTAAAAAGTATATGCAGATTATTTTAAGTTTATATAATTGTCATTGAAATATTGTTGAGGGTTTTTCATCCATCTTTTCTCAGACATTGTTAATATTATTTCATTTTTGATATTATTATTAATTTCTCCCCACAAAGAACTATTCCAGGGCATTACATTAGTGATTTTTCATACTTTGAGTCTAAGGCATGATATTTCAAATCTATTGTCCATCAAAATAATTTTTTAGTTGTAAAAATGAAATCCTCTAAAGTTGTTTGATGACCTACCCATTTTTATTTTTATTTTCGTCTTGCAAATTCATAGTTGATTCTCGATTTACATAATTTTAGAGGGAAAAATATTTGTCGAAAGAAAACTATGTACAATTCTCTTTCATTTATATTTATTCACTTTTATTTCAATGAATAATATTATGTTCTTAATGAATAAATCTTCTAAGTGAGAGATTTGTTGGAAGATATTTTTGGGATTGCTCTTTATCACTCACCCATTGCATTCATCTAGATCCATACAAAGAGTATTCTAATATATCAAGAGAGGAGAACCACCTCTATAAAAATGAGGATATTCTTTCTTTTTACCCACAATATTTTCTTTCAAATGTTGGTCATTTTCCCTTGAAAGAAAAAACGATCAACATTTTTGGTGACCATACTCGGGAGAACAAAAGGCTAGTTTCATAGAACATGACGAATTGAATGACCCAAACATGTACAAATTATCCTCAAATAAAAATTGGACTTGAAGGCTAAATAAGTATTCTACATCAACTGCATAATTTGATGACAATAAGAATTCAAGAAGAGAATTAAAGAACATGGAAAGCCCTTGTTTGTGAAGAAGAAATTGCAAAGGATCAAAGACAAAGGAGACAACAATAAATATTTGAGAACTCAAACTTTACAAATGAATTTTTACAATAAGAAAACGAAGGATTTATGAAAATCAAATTTCAAAATCATTGGTAGACAGAGAAGAGAAAAGAAATGAAGAACAAATCATTCCAAGAAGAAGAAGGTAAGATCTAGTCATTTCAATTCGCATGGATAGTGACATCAAATTCCTACTCTTCTTAAAGGTGTTCTTCCTATTTGTTTTGGATATGGGATCATGGATACCAAAAAGAATTTGGATAAATTGCTTACCATTTGTGATATCTATTTGATTGAGCACGATGATTTGATGGTGAGACTCTTTCTCCAAACATTAGTTGTTCCAACCTATGACTAGTACCTTTCTCTTCCAGAAAACACAATCAGTTTTTTGATGACATGGAAGATGCATTAATGATTTAATTTTCTCTACCTATAACATAGCATACTCTGTTGACATCATTTACTCAAATTCATCTCCAAAATATTGAAAGATTTAGAAATTTTAATTCAAGATTTTTCAAGACTTTACATCGACTTACACAAAATCAATGCCAAAATGATTTAGTCATTTTCAAATGTTATATGAATGAAATGCCTTCAAATGTGAAATAAAAAATAAAAGCATAAAAAATCAAAACTTTGGAAGAAGAAATGAGAAGAATGATTGAAATAGAATATTTCATGATAGAAAGTAATGTTGATCTTGAAATCATTCTAGGTAAAGTTCAAAGGTAGATGATAGATTTATCATTTTCATCTCAAGTTCCATATACTTCAAGAGTAGTTGAAGAATGACGGGTTGGAGGAGGAATATTTCAACAGAAACCCAGACACACAACAAAAATCAAGGAAACAAAATGAAGAAAATCCAAAAAAAAAATTCAAAACAAAGGCAACAACGTCGATAATGAGCAATAGGATATGTTTAGCTAGAAACTAGAAGACCAAAAGGTATAAAAGGAAGTTAATAAAAATAAGAATATAATACACATGAAGGATACTGCTTCAAAGGAAATCAATTTCACAACCTTCAATCCAGTTAGATCAACATAACCACCCGCTATTCGACCTGAGTTAGCAAGGATATCCCCTTCATTGTGTTTCATTGTGGGAAATACTCAACTCTGCCAACTAGACCTGCCAATAGACTAAGTCAAGTCAACTGCAAATTCAGTTAGAAAAGTCGGTCGAACATATCGATTAGAGTCGACTGACCAAGTAGTTAGGAAAGTATAATAGACTGATAATTGTATATCATACATATACATACATATATATATATATGTGTGTGTGTGTCTGGCTATGTAATGGAAAGACAAAGACTATTTTGGCTATGTAATAAAATGCATCAATGGTTCTCCCACTTCTTGTGTATGCTTTCATGTGTCTTTATGTGTGTATGATGTTATAATATGTGTTTCTCTCTATAAGGATATACCGGTAACTTCTCATACTTTCCCTTAGACTACAATGTTGGTTCCATTGTTGGTATTTCTAAACCCGGGCATGTATTAAGAAAACAATTCACATAGATGTTAATCTTGGAAGACACATGAAAATGGTGGGAGCATAAAATTACCAATTATATAAAAAAATACGCTAGAGGAAATCGACTGATGCTAGACGAAGCACGCGCTTAGTTATTTTCAGATATGCACAAACAATTCCTGGAAACCATCAAATACAAGTTCTATATAGAACTACACAACGAGTTCCTTTGCATTTGTAACATCCTCCTCGTTACGGCAACAACTCTTTAATAGGTGCAAAATTTATTTTTATTTTTATTTTTTTGTCTAAGGTGTGTGCACGCGTGTAAAAGGAACATACACAATTGACTTTACGTCGCCACCTGACGACTAAAAAGACGCAACCACGATGATCACAACAAGAAGACAGAAGGCGCACAACAAGTAACTGCAAGCATTGACGACCATAGACATAAGGCACACAACAAGTAACTGCAAACGTTTAACGACATACTGGGTTATGCAATGTACGAACACAAAAGGAAGAATCCATAGTAATAGATTTTACTATTTATGCACATGAAAGAAGGGCGTTTAATCTTAGTTCTCTGCTCTGGAGAGAGAGAAGGTCAGATAGGCTCCTGGCCGACTGCTCAGGCAGAACCTAGTAATCTCCGTCAGGTGTGTCGCAAGAGTGGAAACCCTGCCTTTAAAGGGCTCGAGACTCTTGATACGGCACTGGATTATTTACACAGAAAATAATCACACACACAGACTTATATACTAAGGCTACATGGAGGTGTCTACATCCCGCCCGACATGAACAGACCCAACAATAAAAATGATTACAACCAAGTACAACAAAATTTAACCGACATCCCCGTCCTTTACTGAAGGCGTTATCCAGGGACACCAACAATAATCAACCATTAGTTAAGACTCAGCATTACCTACGACTCAAGGTAACAAGTACAAATCACTTACTTGTCTAATTTCCATTAGTAGACGGGTTATCGACCCAACTTTAAAAAGGAGTACATATAATTAATTTGCAAATTCCCATTTACTAAATCTTGATACATTAAAGTACTTAGATTCAAGGACATTTCATGATATATGTTTATCAACAACCATAATTATTACAACAACATACCATGATTGAATAACTTCAGTACATTTACCTCACTTACCTTGCAATAAGATAGCATCCACATTACATCTTATAGGTTAGTATTAATAATAAAACTACAATGACCTCACCCTAAAGGCTAGCATCATTACATTGTAATATAAAGACTTCGCAAATTAGCTAACTATTTTCATAATAAAACTACAATGGCATCACCATAAAAGCTAGCATCATTACATTATAATATAAAGACTTTGCATATTAACTAACTAATTTCATAATAAAACTATAATGACATCACCCTAGCACAACCATATCATCACCTTCTATATCACAATATCATGGCAATTAAATGATGATGACTTTATCTTTTGTTTGTGCTTAATAACATTGGAACTACCAAGAACCTATCCACAAACAACCAGTGTTTGCCTTTATAATAGAATAGTAGTGTAATTTAACTAAATGGCTTTCATTATTGTCAATAAAATAATCGTTGATTTACATAATAAGTTAATTCCATGGGAAAAATATTAGCATGTAATTTAAACTAATAAAGGCTATCATTACAAGACACCATAAGTAAATTACTCGATGATATCATAGTAACTTAAATTCAAATGGGAACATATTATAAAATGGATAGCCGAGGAATTTCATAACTAAACTTTCCATTCTAAATGATAAATAAAACAACCCTTAAATTCAGCATCCGACATCACCTTTTCAACATTACACACTATCTATTTAAGCATAGGGCAAATGAACTACTTCAATACCTATTTAAATAAAACTGAAGTCATTCAATTTCATAATAACAGACTTACACCACTCGCCACATAACATTATTCGGCGGCTAACAACTGGCAACACCCAATGGCAAAAATTCAGGAAATGAATTTAATTTAGGCAGCGATCAAAGGGAAATTATCAGAACATCAGTTAACTCAGTGGCCATCAATTGGCAACTACCGATATGGCCCAATCGCCTGAATAAGATACCTCAACGCGCATAAATCAAGCAAAACGAAGAAGGGAAAAATACCAAAATATACAAGTAATAAAACTCATTACCCAACAAATCACCGTCATGCATGAGTATCTTTGAAATTGACTTATTTTAACTAATATCTAAATGGGTGTAACAAATAGACTTAGACATGCGTAAAGGACAAATTAATTTCCAATCTAAATCTATTTTGTTTCACATAATTACTGGAAACATATTGAACGTGAGTTGTAATACTTTGGATCTCCAACGTTTTGCTAAATCCATGCTTAATCATACTTAATGCATCCAAGAGATAATAGAAAGAGATTAACGGTTCAATGTTTGAAAGTTTAAAGATTGGTTTCAAAGCACTGAAACATATCAATAACTCAATTGATCCAATACTCTATTTTGTTGATCTAATAGCAAATGGATTGAATATATTCTTGTGAATGCTAAAAAACTTAAAGTTCATATTTGTTTATGATTTCTGAAATTCCTTGTTTAAGGGTTTGATCACTGGTTTAATACACTTTGGCAGCGTAGACATTTAAAAACGAAATGCCCATACCAAACGAATGCCAATACAAAAACGAAATGGTATAAGATCTAGTCTTAAGAAACAGCAGCACAGACATTTAAAAACGAAATGGCCATACAAAAACGAATTCCCATACATTTATAAACGCCCACAGAAGTTATGAACGCCCACAGCAAATGTAAAAACACCCACAGAAAGAAGAAACGCCCACGGCAATGAAAAAAAACGCCCACAGAGAATGAATTTGCCCACAGAGAAAATAAAAACACCCACACTAATTAAAACGCCCCGACAATGTAAAAAAACGCCCACAGAGAATGAATTTTCCCACAGAGAAAATAAAAACGCCCATGCTAATTAAAACGCCCCCGAAAATGTAAAAAAAACGCCCACAGAGAATGAATTTTCCCACAGAGAAAATAAAAACGCCCATACTAATTAAAACGCCCCCGACAATGTAAAAAAAAAATGCCCACGGCAAGGGTAAAAGCACACAACCAGCATATGACATCCACTGCCACAGACACCCACAGTGGTAGCCGTTTTAATGATACAACGCAATAGATGAAGTATAATTTATTCCAGTTTCATCCCTTATCTAATTACAACAGCTGAATCAACATCTTTGCAATAATACAATCATAATCGTCGAAGTAAACAACTATGCATTCTACTCTACTAAATACATGAGCATATCATTGCCTTAACGCTTGCTCCGGGTGTCATCCGCGCGCTCCATGCCGCTCCCCTTGCCGACCTTAGAGACTACACTGGTACCTCCCAGCCAATCGCTAGGGGTACTCTACTTCCCCCTTAGCCCCCTGAGCCGCAAAGGGGCCACACAATCCAGATGGTAAGTCTAGCTTTCCAGCTCACCTCGCAAGGATGAGCTACCACTCCTATCTGAGCTGGAAAAATCCCAACTCTCCACAAGTAATCAGTCAAGTCACAATTCGGCAGCGTAATGTTACGCGTACAACTGGTCCCTTTCTTCCTCATCTCCCTTTTCTTTATAGAGTTTTGAGATCCACCAACTTTCCTAATTCACATTTTAAATTAAGTTTCAATAAAATATTCTTAATATTCTCCATCGCACAAGCGTCATCCATCCCCCTCTTTTCTCCCATAAATATTTTCTTTAAATTTATTAATTGTCTCAAATCTCTCACCCACCTAGAGTCGCTCCTAAATTTACTCCTAGGTGTTCCTAGATCCCCTTACATGTTTTAAATACTTTCCTAAAAAAAAATGTTACTAAATTAGCTCAGATTAGCAGGTTCTTAATTGCAGATTCCTTACTATGTTGACCTTGCTTTTTTTACCTTAAGTTCCCATATTTCCTTTATTAAGTTTCCCCCATCACTTAGTTTCCTAATTCTTATTATTCCCTTCTTTCCCCTTTTTATTAAAGCCCAAAATGGCAGTTGCGTTATTAAATCTTTTCCTTTTATTATTAATTTAATATCTTTGTACTTCCACAAGTTAATGAATAATTTCTTCTTTGAAATTTTTAAATCCACTATTTTTAATTAAATTCTTACTCTCTTCATTTACCCCAAGAATTTTATGAAGACTAAACTATTACTCAAGTGGGTTTTTGTTTAAATTTTTATTTTTATTTTAGGGTCTTTTTCTTAAAGTTACACTAAATTTTTACCCTAAAAAGTTTTAGACTTAGGACTTAGATTCTGAACTGGGCGACACTTGGTTAGGGAAGTTGTTTAAGGATTTCTTAAGGCGTTAATGTCTTAGGGCCATCTAGGTTCGTTTCTTCATCATCATCAATGCGACGTGTCATTCAGGACGCACCACGTGCTCCAAGGGTGCCACTCGCCTCGGTTGTTTCTTTTGCGCGACGTGCCCTTCAGGATGCACCACATGCTCCAAGGGTGCCACTCGCCGACTTGCGTTTCTTTTGCGTGACGTGCCCTTCAGGATGCACCACGTGCTCCAAGGGTTCCACTCGCCAACTTGCATTTCTTTTGCGCGACGTGCCCTTTAGGATGCACCACGTGCTCCAAGGGTGCCACTCGCCAACTTGACTAATTGGTAGACATCTATAACCCTTGGAGTCAACACTCCGCCAGGTGAACTTGTGGGAGACTAAGGGATCTAAGGAATAATGCCCCCCGCCTTATTGCGCACCCCTTAGAATCATCGTGAGAGACTGTCACAATCTGCCCCCACTGCATCGTGGATCCTCTCGAACTAGGTAATCATTAACCTACAGTTCAAGCCACGGCGGGAGTGCTAGTAGGCTGTGGCAGGGCTGCTGTCCACACCTCTCCCTCAACCTCTCTGGAAATCGTGTGTGGCCCCTTTACTCCATATGTGAGTCTGGTCGACAAGCTATCGTCAGCCTGCATCATCAACAATTGTGTCAGAACATGTCAACATCATATCATCAAATCAATGAAATATCACCGTAAATAAATCAACCCAGATAGCACACTCCCTGACTCAATCCGGAGTCCAAGGGGTTCTACCGATGCCTCTGCATCCTCAAGGTCCAAAACCCTGCACACTCAATAAAAATGAGTCAAAGCACCTGTCTACGTCAAAGCAGTAAAACATCATGTCATCCATCATAACGCATCACAATCAAGGATAAATGTTTTAACATCATAAAATTCCAGATCACTTGCAAGCAAGTGTCCTCAAAGAATAAGTTTTCTCAGTGCGCCAGAGAGGGATGTTACATACACCCCCTCTTGGTCTAAAATTCGTCCCGAAGTTTCTCAGTATAAATTGCTGAAATAAAAGTACCACAGTATCATAAGTCTATCTATCAAACAACAATGGGAACTGCTGGCGCATATCATATGCGTCCTCCCAGGTTGCCGAGTGCGAACTATAACTGTCCCACTGGACCTTGACCTGATCTACCGTTCGACACCGTAACTGTCGAACATGGTGATCTAAGATGCAGACTGGCTCAGCCGTGAGCGATCCCTCATCCGATACCTGCAAGGAACTTATGTCAATCACGTGTGTAGGATCACTAATATAATGTCTCAAAATATATGCATGAGAAATATCATGCATACGCCTCAAAGAATCAGGCAAGGCTAGTCGATAGGCCACGGGCCCCTTTCTCTCCACAATCTCGAAAGGTCCCACGAACCTAGGAGAGAGTTTAGCTCCCTTTCCAAATTTGATCAAACTCTTATGCAGTTTAACCCGCAAGAAGACTCAATCGCCGACCTTGTAACTACGGTCGACCCGGTGCGCATCGGCATAACTCTTCTGTCGATCCTGCACTTCTTTAATCCTTTGTCTTATGGTTTGCATTTGCTCTTCCATCTCTTGGATCGCTTCTAGTCCCACCAGGACCCTATCCTCAAGTCGATCCCAACTCAAGGGCATCCGACACGGTCTCCCATAAAGAAACTCAAAAGGTGCCATCTTAATGGTGCTCTGGTAACTATTGTTGTAAGCAAACTCTACTAGAGGCAAGAATTCCTCCCAATGCTTTTGTTGGTCCATCACGTACATGCACAACATGTCTTCCAAGGTTTGGTTCATTCGTTCGGTCTGTTCATCAGTCTCTAGGTGATACACAGTACTAAAATTAAGTTGGGTTCCCAAGGCCTCTTGGAAACTTGTCCAAAATCATCTAGTAAACATCGATCCTCGATCGGATATAATCTTTTTAGGCACGCCATGCAGCCTCACAATCTTACTGATGAAAAATCTAGTTATGTCAGGTGCCTGATACGTCATATGCACAGGAATAAAGTGAGAACTCTTCGTCAGAGTGACTACTACTACAAAAATCGAGTCATGTCTCCTTGCCGTCAGTGGAAATCCAACAATAAAATCCATCGAAATAACTTCCCATTTCGATTATGGAATGGCATGTGATTGAAGTAATCCTGTCGGGTGTTTATGTTCAGCCTTTACCTGCTGATACTCTAGACATCTAGCCACAAAGTTGACTATGTCGGCCTTCATTCCCTTCCAGAAGAATAAGGGTTTAAGGTCTTCCCTCATCTTCGTGACTCCTCGGTGATCCATGTAAACTGCTCTATGAGCCTCGCTCAGGATCAATATCCTCAACTCGTCGTTTGGCGGTATGTAAATCCGACCTCTAAACCTCAATAACCCATCGCTATCAAAAGAAAATCCCTCATATCGTGGTACCATCATTGTGTTTTGTCTGATAAAATCCTCGACTTCTTTGTACCAGTCATCGTCACACTATAAAGTGATAATCTTCTCACGTAGATTCGTCTGAAGAGGCAACACCGAAAAGATGCGTGGTCTCCGACTCAAATCATCAACCACTCGGTTCATTGTTCCCTTTATGTAAGTAATCTTGAATTCGTACTTGCTAAGCAATTCCGACCAATGTCGTTGTCGCGTGTTCATGTCGCTTTGCGTGAAAATGTGGTGCAACCCACAATGATCAGTCTTTAATTCAAATTTTTGTCCAACAAGGTAGTGTCTCCAAACCTTCAAGGTATATACGATGGCTAATAACTCCAAATTGTGCATCGCGTAGTTCTCTTCATGCCTTCTCAGTTTCCTCGAAATGTAAGCAATTACTCGTTCGTCTTGCATCAAGACTCTGCCTAAACCTTCCCTGGATGCGTCAGTGCATACCAAGAAGTTTGCGTCCATGTCAGGGACTTTTAGTATCGGCATTGTTGTCAACAACTCTTTAAGCCTCTGAAATGCTTCCACGCATTTCTCGGTCCAAACAGACTTCTTGTTTTTCTTTTGCAATTTCGTGATCGGATTTGCTATCTTCGAAAATCCCTCAACAAACCGTCGATAGTATCCTACTAAACCCATAAAACTATGCACTTCTGTGACATTCGTCGGTGCAGGCCATTCCATAATAGCCTCAACCTTGGCTGGATCCATGGCGATACCTTCACTGGAGATGACATGCCCTAAGTAGTGAATCCTCGATTGATAAAAAGAGAATTTGGACAACTTCCCATACAATTTGTGCTCTTGTAGACACTGTAGTACCAAGCGCAAGTGCTCGTCATGCTCCTCCGTCATTCGAGAGTAGATCAAAATATCATCAAAGAATACTTGGACGAACTTGTCCAAGTACTCGCAGAACACCCCGTTAATCAAACTCATGAATACCCCTGGGGTGTTTGTCAGTCCAAACGGTAAAATCGTAAACTCGTAATGTCCAAATCTTGTCTTAAAGGAAGTCTTAGGGACGTCATCCTCCTTTATCCATAAATGGTGATACCCTGATCGCAAATCGATCTTGGAGAACACCGTCGCACCCTTCATTTGATCGAACAGATCATCAATTCTTGGTAAGGGATACTGATTCTTGATGGTAGCCTTGTTCAGTTGACGGTAGTCAATGCAAAGCCTCCATGATCTGTCCTTCTTTCGTATGAAAATAACTGGTGCACCCCATGGTGACACACTAGGGCGTATCAATCCCATGTCCAACAACTCCTTCAGTTGCATTTTCAACTCTTGCAACTTCGGGGTCGACATCCGATAAGGCGTTCTTGCTATCGGTTCGGTCCCCAGTTTCAGGTCTATAGTAAACTCCAATTCTCTCTCTGATGGCATCCCAGGTAACTCCTCTAGAAATACGTCCGAAAACTCCTTCACCACCGGAAGGTGTTCTAGACCTTCCGCTACTCCCTTTTCATTTAGCGCAAGGATCGCATAAAGCTTGCACCCCTTGCGCATACTCTTCCGTAACTATAAGGAAGAGACGAACCTCAGGGATACTCCCTGGTTCTATCCTACAATCACACATCTCAGTCCTTCATCATCGACCAAGATCAACCATTTTGTCTTACAGTTGAGTATCACCTCATGCGATTCCAACCAATCCATACCAATCACGACATCATAAAATCCTAAGATCGTGACGTACAAGTTGACCCTCGTGACAAACTCTCCCAGGTTAAGGGCACAGCCTGTAACCTTTCCTCCAACCTTCTGTTTGGCTCCTGAAGCCATTTCTACAAAGCTAAACTCGTCCTGTTCTACTGCCTTTATCTTAATCCTTTTTAGCGCTGCACCAGAAAGGAAACTCTCAGTAGCACCTGGGTCTATCAAAATACTAAGGGTCTGGTCAGCAATAGTACCTGTCGTCTTGAGCACAGTTGATTGGTGCTATGCCTGGCAGTTATTCACCACCACATGAATTCGATGGGTCTTGCCCATATCTCCCACGGTAGCGGGTCCAGCTGATCCAGACACTCTGGTCCTCTCCACAGGACAGTCGAGTTGGTAGTGTGGCTCCCCACACGTCCAACACCCCTTCTTCGGCCTAGTAGTCCTGGTACCTGAAGTAGAAGATGACGACCCACCGACCTGGAACCTAGGTCTGTTCTGCTGAACAGGCCTAAACTGCTACTGCTGCGAGTGAAGTTGCTGTTGATGTTGTGGTCCCCGATAAGGTGCCCACTGTTGAGGCGACGGTCGTCGGGGTGTAGTGAAAGTGGATCCTCTCTGGAAGCCACATTATCCCACCGTATGTCTCGCTGGTGTATGATGCTGTGATGTACCAGATGAACCCTGCCCTACTAGTCTCACGGGAGTCCTGGTCTAACCCCCACTGATAAGCTCCTCCTCTGCTATGAGGGCCTTTTGGACAGCGTCGTGAAAGGTTTGAGGCATCAAGATCATAACCTTTGCACGTAGGTGGCCGTTAAGGCCAAACACGAACCTGTTGACCTTGAGCTTCTCAGTGTTAAGGTGCGGAGCATACTGGAGCAGCTCCATAAAACGTGCCTCGTACTCGGGCACCGCACGACCTCCCTATCATAAAGTGTTGAACTCATTGAGCTGACGCTCAATGAATTCCTCTAAAAGGTACCTCTCTCGGAAACGTTCCTCGAATAGTTCCCATGACATGTCTTCAACGGCCATGTTCAGCTGCGGCAGGAGCATCTTCCACCATAGAAGAGCGGTCCCCTTCAGTTGAAAGACCGCCATGCGGACCTTCATGTTGGAGGTATAATCGCGAAGTGTGAAGCACATCGCTATATTCTCCAACCATGCCTTAGCGGCTGCACCGTCCGGGGCACCAAAGAACTCAGGAAATTTAACCTTCTCGAGTTCACAGTGAATGCTACCTGTAACGATCGGTGCATGTGGTGGAACCTCAGTGGGTGTCGGTGCCCTGGCCTTGTCTCTGTCCAATCGGCTAATCAGTGCCTCGGACATGCACTGAAAAGATCTCATCATACCAACAACGTCTCCAACTGCTATCTTCTCCTGTTCGAGAACCTGCTCGCCTCCCTGGGGGTTAGACCCCTAAGGCGTGGATGCTACCGGAGGCATCATGCCTCCTCCCCTAGCACCCCATCGTCTGCCTCCACGGCGTCCTCTAACCATGATTACCTGCACGCACACAATCAACTCGATCAACAATAGTATAATAAAATCAATCATGTCAACGAAAGTTGTAGCGAATCCCAAGTCACAGGTCAAACCAGCTCTGATACCATATGTAACGTACTCCTCGTTACGGCAACAACTCTTTAACAGGTGAATTTTTTTTTTTTTTTTTTTTTTTGTTTGTTTAAGGTGTGAGCGTGCATGTAAAAGGAACATACACAATTGACTCTACGTCGCCACCTAATGACTAACAAGACACAACCACGATGATCACAACAAGAAGACAGAAGATGCACAACAAATAACTGCAAGCATTGACGACCATAGACTTAAGGCGCACAACAAGTAACTGCAAACGTTTAACGACATACTGGGTTATGCACAGTACGAACACAAAAGGAAGAATCCATAGTAATAGATTTTACTATTTTTGCACAGGAAAGCAAGGCTTTTAATCTTAGTTCTCTGCTCCGGAGAGAGAGAAGGTCAGATAGGCTCCTGTCCGACTGCTCAGGCAGAAACTAGTAATCTCCGTCAGGTGTGTCGCAAGAGTGGAAACCCTGCCTTTAAAGGGCCCGAGACTCTTGATACGGCACTGGACTCTTTACACAGAAAATAATCACACACACAGACTTATATACTAAGGCTACATGGAGGTGTCTACATCCCACCCGACACGAACAGACACAACAATAAAAATGATTAAAACCAAGTACAACAAAAGTTAACCGACATCCCCGTCCTTAACTGAAGGCGTTATCCAGGGACACCGACAATAATCAACCATTACTTAAGACTCAGCATTACCTACGACTCAAGGCAACAAGTACAAATCACTTACTTGTCTAATTTCCATTAGTAGACGGGTTACCGACCCAACTTTAAAAAGGAGTACATATAATTAATTTGCAAGTTCCCATTTACTAAATCTTGATACATTAAAGTACTTAGATTCAAGGACATTTCATGATATATGTTTATCAACAACCATAATTATTACAACAACATACCATGATTGAATAACTTCAGTACATTTACCTCACTTACCTTGCAATAAGATAGCATCCACATTACATCTTATAGGTTAGTATCAATAATAAAACTACAATGACCTCACCCTAAAGGCTAGCATCATTACATTGTAATATAAAGACTTCGCAAATTAGCTAACTATTTTCATAATAAAACTACAATGGCATCACCATAAAATCTAGCATGATTACATTATAATATAACGACTTTGCATATTAACTAATTAATTTCATAATAAAACTATAATGACATCAGCCTAGCGCAACCATATCATCGCCTTCTATATCACAATTTATCATGGCAATTAAATGATGATGACTTTATCTTTTGTTTGTGCTTAATAACATTGGAACTACCAAGAACCTGTCCACAAACAACCAGTGTTTGCCTTTATAATAGAATAGTAGTGTAATTTAACTAAATGGCTTTCATTATTGTCAATAAAATAATCGTTGATTTACATAATAAGTTAATTCCATGGGAAACATATTAGCATGTAATTTAAACTAATAAAGGCTTTCATTACAAGACACCGTAAGTAAATTACCTGATGATAGCATAGTAACTTAAATTCAAATGGGATAATATTATAAAATGGATAGCCGAGGAATTTCATAACTAAACTTTCCATTCTAAATGATAAATAAAACAACCCTTAAATTCAGCATCCGGCATCACCTTTTCAACATTACACGCTATCTATTTAAGCATAGGGAAAATGAACTACTTCAATACCTATTTAAATAAATCTAAAGTCATTCAATTTCATAATAACAGAGTTACACCACTGGCCACATAACATTATTCGGCGGCTAACAACTGGCAACACCCAACGGAAAAAAATCAGGAAATGAATTTAATTTAGGCAGCGATCAAAGGGAAATTATCAGAACATCAGTTAACTCAGCGGCCATCAATTGGCAACTACCGATATGGCCCAATCGCCTGAAGAAGATACCTCAACACGCAGAAATCAAGCAAAACGCAGAAGGGAAAAATGCCAAAATATACGAGTAATAAAACTCATTACCCAACAAATCACCTTCATGCATGAGTAGCTTTGAAATTGAATTATTTTAACTAAGATCTAAATGGGTGTAACAAATAGACTTAGACATGCGTAAAGGACAAATTAATTTCCAATCTAAATCTATTTTGTTTCACATAATTACTGGAAACATATTGAACGTGAGATGTAATACTTTGGATCTCCAACATTTTGCTAAATCCATGCTTAATCATACTTAATGCATCCAAGAGGTAATAGAAAGAGATTAACGGTTCAATGTTTGAAAGTTTAAAGATTGGTTTCAAAGCACTAAAACTTATCAATAACTCAATTGATCCAATACTGTATTTTGTTGATCTAATAGCAAATGGATTGAATATATTCTTGTGAATGCTAAAAATCTTAAAGTTCAGATCTGTTTCTGATTTATGGAATTCCTTGTTTAAGGGTTTGATCACTGGTTTAATACACTTTGGCAGCACATACATTTAAAAACGAAATGCCCATACCAAACGAATGCCCATACATTTATAAACGAATGCCCATACAAAAATGAAATGGTATAAGATCTAGTCTTAAGAAACAGCAACACAGACATTTAAAAACGAAATGCCCATACATTTATAAACGCCAACAGAAGTTATGAATGCCCACAGCAAATGTAAAAACACCCACAGAAAGGATAAACACCCACGGCAATGAAAAAAAACGCCCACAAAGAATGAATTTGCCCACAGAGAAAATAAAAACGCCCACACTAATTAAAACGTCCCAGCAATGTAAAAAAATACCCACAGAGAATGAATTTTCCCACAGAGAAAATAAAAATGCCCATGCTAATTAAAACGCCCCCGACAATGTAAAAAAAACGCCCACAGAGAATGAATTTGCCCACAGAGAAAATAAAAACGCCCATACTAATTAAAACGCCCCCGACAATGTAAAAAAAAACGCCCACGGCAAGGGTAAAAGCACACAACCAGCATATGACATCCACTGCCACGAACACCCATAGTGGTAGCCCTTTTAATGATACAACGCAATAGATGAAGTATAATTTATTCCAGTTTCATCCCTTATCTAATTACAACAGCTGAATCAACATTTTTACAATAATACAATCATAATCGCTGAAGTAAACAACTATGCATTCTACTCTACTAAATACATGAGCATATTGTTGCCTTAACGCTTGCTCTGGGTGTCATCTGCGCACTCCATGCCACTCCCCTTGCCGACCTTAGAGACTACACCGGTACCTCCCAGCCAATCGCTAGGGGTACTCTGCTTCCCCCTTCGCCCCCCGAGCCGCAAAGGGGCCACACAATCCAGATGGTAAGTCTAGCTTTCTAGCTCGCCTCGCAAGGCCGAGCTACCACTCCTATCCGAGCTGGAAAAATCCCAACTCTCCACAAGTAATCAGTCAAGTCACAATTCGGCAGTGTAACGTTACGCTTACAGCCGATCCCTTTCTTCCTCATCTCCCTTTTCTTTATAGAGTTTTGAGACCCACCAACTTTCCTAATTCACATTTTAAATTAAGTTTCAATAAAATATTCTTAATATTCTCCATCGCACAAGTGTCGTCCATCCCCCTCTTTTTTCCCATAAATATTTTCTTTAAATTTATTAATTGTCTCAAATCTCTCACCCACCTAGAGTCACTCCTAAATTTACTCCTAGGTGTTCCTAGATCCCCTTACATGTTTTAAATACTTTCCTAAAAAAAAAATGTTACTAAATTAGCTCAGATTAGCAGGTTCTTAATTGCAGATTCCTTACTATGTTGACCTTGCTTTTTTTACCTTAAGTTCCCATCTTTCCTTTATTAAGTTTCCCCCATCACTTAGTTTCCTAATTCTTATTATTCCCTTCTTTCCCCTTTTTATTAAAGCCCAAAATGGCAGTTGCGTTATTAAATCTTTCCCTTTTATTATTAATTTAATATCTTTGTACTTCCACAAGTTAATGAATAATTTCTTCTTTGAAATTTTTAAATCCACTATTTTTAATTAAATTCTTACTCTCTTCATTTACCCCAAGAATTTTATGAAAACTAAACTATTACTCAAGTGGGTTTTTGTTTAAATTTTTATTTTTATTTTAGGGTCTTTTTCTTAAAGTTAGACTAAATTTTTACCCTAAAAAGTTTTAGACTTAGGACTTAGATTCTGAACTGGGTGACACTTGGTTAGGGAAGTTGTTTAAGGATTTCTTAAGGCGTTAATGTCTTAGGGCCATCTAGGTTCGTTTCTTCATCATCATCAATGCGACGTGCCCTTCAGGACACACCACATGCTCCAAGGGTGCCACTCGCCTCGGTTGTTTCTTTTGCGCAACGTGCCCTTCAGGATGCACCACATGCTCCAAGTGTGCCACTCGCCTACTTGCGTTTCTTTTGCACGACGTTCCCTTCAGGATGCACCACGTGATCCAAGGGTGCCACTCACCAACTTGCATTTCTTTTGCGCGACGTGCCCTTCATAATGCACCACGTGCTCCAAGGGTGCCTCTCGCCAACTTGACTGATTGGTAGACATCTATAACCCCTGGAGTCAACACTCCACCAGGTGAACTTGTGGGAGACTAAGGGCTCTAAGGAATAAGCCCCCCCGCCTTATTGCACGCCCCTTAGAATCATCATGAGCGACTGTCGCAGTCTGCCCCCATGGCATCGTGGATCCTCTCAAATTAGGTAATCGTTAACCTACAGTTCAAGCCACAACGGGAGTGCTAGTAGGTTGTGGTAGGGCTATTGTCCACACCTCTCCCTCAACCTCTCTGGAAATCGTGTGTGGCCCCTTTACTCCATATGTGAGTCTTGTCAGTAAGCTATCGTCAGCCTGCATCATCAACAATCGTGTCAGAACATGTCAACATCATATCATCAAATCAATGAAATATCACAGTAAATAAATCAACCCAGATAGCACACTCCCTGACTCAATCCGAAGTCCAAGGGGTTCTACCGATGCCTCTGCATCCTCAAGGTCCAAAACCCTGCACACTCAATAAAACTGATTCAAAGCACTTGTCTACGTAAAAGCAGTAAAACATCATGTCATCTATCATAATGCATCATAATCAAGGATAAATGTTTTAGCATCATAAAAGTCCAGATCACTTGTGAGCAAGTGTCCTCAAAGAATAAGTTTTCTCAGTGCGCCAGAGAGGGATGTTACAGCATTTCCCCATCCTTGCTTCAAAAATTCCTTTTAGACAATGGAGCTAACGACATCGTTGAATACTGAACCCTTTTGAAAAATCATCCTCCAAGATCTAATTGAAAAGAGAAACAAGAAGAGTGGGAAGATTTTTTGGAATCTAACTACACAGACACCAGAGAACTTTGGGGCTACTTCTTGAAGAAATGAGCATAGAAAAATGATGAACACCGTCGATCGTGAGTAATTCGGGCTTATGTCGGGGGGTTGGATGATCTGTGAGATGATATAATTTGATGTCGAAGTCGAAGCACACCCAAGTTGAAAATGCCAGAAGTCATGAGGAATATAACTAAAGAAAATGCAAAGTATACACGTCGAATGTATACCCATAAACCCTCAACAAATATACTAAAATTGGAGCGAAACAAGAGGAAAAATAGGAGATAAGAGTTGTTAAATGAGAGGGATCTTAGAAATTTTCATAAGAAACATACCTAGGAAATAAATATTATTGTAGCATCCCTTGAGAGGGCTCCAACGCTTCTCAGGAGGAGTGGAATCTTACAATTGAGTATGGATGTCGGTGGTGCCTGGTAAGAAATTGACCAAGTTTATATGGATGTTGGCGACTCGAGACCCGTGGTTCGACTTTCTCCTACAAGAATCCCCAACCCGCATATTGCAGATTTCCTTCAACAAAGACTTCATGTGGATACAAAATCACCAAGGGTGTGGTGTTGAATTGACAATGCTAGTAAGATAAGAGATATGTTGGTAATTGAAGCATAAGAAAAAATCAAAAATAGACCATAGGATATACTCCTTTATATAAGGGATATCACAGAGTCCTTCCACTTGTCGAATCTACTTTTGGAAGATTTTAACTCAACAAAAAATGAAAATGAATCGACATGACCCTTTAGAGGAAGATTCATTGAGTATATAGACAAAATCTGTCAGATAGATGCTCTAAGCCCAAGCAAAGAATGAGTGCAATTAGTGATCAAATACATCCTGACTAAGGACCAAAAGTAGATTGTATTGGTCAACTTGAATATTTAGACTTAGACTCAAGAAAGAATTTTGACTTCTCACTCGACTTCGACCCAAACTCTTGCAATAGTTACAGGTTCAAAAAAATACCAGAAAACAACGACGAGCCTAAATCACATCCTGATCTATGAAGGCGACAGAGATCCAAAATGACATTGGTTTGTTTATGAGATATTCTAGGATGCAACCAATATGACTGATGAGGACAAAAAAATGGAACAATTGGGTGTCTCTCTTCGAGCCAGAGATATTACCTGGTTTATGAATTACACAGACAATCAATAGTGCTAGAAATTAGACATAAAGAAAAATTTCCTCACATTTTTCAAAACGCAATATATAATCCACCTTGCAACACAAAAATTGAAAGATATCAAGAAGAATCTGAGGGAAACTATTCACAAATATCATAAAAGGTTTAAATACCTGTTAAGCCAAATCCATTATCTAATTGACGAAAAAAATTTGGTACAATTGTATGTGGTAGGATTGTTTCAAAATATCAAAGTTCCATTACACATGTGTTATCTCCAGATGTGTGAATACGTAATGAAAACATCCTAGCAGATTGAAATGGACAATGAAAGTGAATCAACTTCACAAATCATCAGGAAAAGAGTAGAATAAAATATTGCATAATTGTTAATAAAAAAATATTCTTATTTCATGCAATGATCTATGGGGCACAATCTTCTCTAGTGAAGGTCATACAACATATTATTGCAAATTAAGCGATGCACTAGAACCTATAATCCATTGAATTCAGATCGAAACATTTTGTGATATATGTGAAGGTGTAACAAATGATGCTACAAGATAATTACCATAGAATATGAGGAATTTGTGACCAAAATGGTGCCACATATGTGAGGAAAACAATCACCCAACACAAGAATGTTACTTGAATGGGAAAAATCAAACAAAAAATTATTAATTTTATCATACACAAATGATTGACCATAATGTCAACCAAGGAAATGGAACCGACTATAGATGTTGAGGTCATGGAGGCTATCAAGGTCGAGGAAGAGGAGGATGATGAAATTTTGGCAGAGGACGAGGTCGAGGATGCTACTACTTCTTCAATTGTTGGAAGGATGACCACATCTGTACGGATTTCCCAATCAAAGATATAATTGATCTCAAAATATGTAACATTTGTGAAATGAGCGACCACTTCAATGAATATTTTCCAATCGTGTTAGAAAAAGTAATGAATAAAAGAAAAATAAATCTCTTGCACACAATGCCAAAATTGGATATTTTAAATTCAAACAACCTCCATGTAGTAACACGTTCAAGAGTTGGTGAAGAAATTTATTCAGAACCACCAATTCGAAAAAGGGGAGGCCAAAACGCATATCCAGACCCAGAACATGAAGAAATTCATTACCTTCATTGTTACGTGTTATCAACAAATCATCTACATATACTACAATATATATAATAATTTTACCAACTTTCTTAACAAATAGAGTTTCATTGTCAAGGTTGAAATGCTTGAAATTCAATTTCAGAAGATGCTTAGTTAACTTTTCATACCAGGCTCATGGTGCTTGTTTCATTCCGTATAAGGATTTGATAAGATTGTGTACTTTCTGTTCTTGTCCCTCCATAAAGAAACCTTATGGCTAAGACATGGAAACATTTTATTTCAAGTCTTCATTCAAGAAAGAAATGTTCACATCCATTTGATGAATTTTCCATCAATTCTATGATGCCATGGAAAATAGAATACATATGGTAGCCCATTTTGTTGTGGGGGGGGGAATTATCTTGATAATAAACACCTTCTTTCTGTGCAAATCATTTCTCCATGAGCCTTGATTTGTGCTTTTCAAGTGAGCCATATGATTTTTAAGTGTTCTTCAATACCCACTTGCAGCTGATTGGTTTGGTTCCAAATGGAGGATCCACAAGCTTCCATGTACCATTCTTGATGAGAGAATCATATTCCTTTTGTATGGCTTCTTTCTACTCATCGTGAGAACTGGCTTCTTAAAACAAAGTTGGTTCAAAGTTAGTAGATAAATTTAATTCACAATCATATGAAGCATGCATGTCATCTACATCACCTAAGTTTGAATTATCTACATCACCTCCATGTTGTCTTGAGGAAATTATACTTCTCGTCTTTCCAACCCACAAGGGATAAATCCCAGAAGAGAGAACTTGAAAGTTAGGTAGAAAATCAAATCAAGACTCCAGAGAAAAACTGACAAATAAAGAGAAATTCTTAGGGAAGCGACATTCAATTGAAACATCCCTGAGTAGTATGGGAAGAAAATGAAGTAGAAATGAATACGATCCTCCCACCTCAAGTGGGAGGGCCCCCTCAAATCAAAAGTAATGAATTCCTCTCCTAGAACTGCAAAGTCTTTGATAGAAATATAAAGGTCGAATCCCTAAGAGACCTCATCAAACTTGAGAAGCCCTTTATAATTCTGCTTCAGGAGACTAAAATGGAGGAATTTGTAGCACTTCTAAGTGGGAAAAAAACAATGCAAAATGGTGATAGAATAGCTAAAAGTTTCACAGGAGCATGACGAGATATTATGACTTTGTGGGACTCACTTCAATGGGAACAAGAAGTATATTTCTATGCAAACCATTGGATTCCTACAATCCTTTGTGATAAATATTCAATTCTTAGATTTTTTATTTTTAATATATACATGGCCAATATATATATATGGATAAAATAGAATGTTGGATTTCCCTATTTTCCATTGAGGATACTTTGGATATTTCAACTATTATAGTAGCTAGAGATTTGAATACAATCCTCCAAAATTTAGAGAAAATGAGTGACAATTGTGTTCAAGACCCCATGTGAGAACATATGGAAGATATAATCTCTTATTGGTATCTATAGGTCATTAATCCTTCTAAAGGGAAATACACTTGGAGTAGCAAGCATTATGGTATCGTTCATACTGATACCCACTTAGATCGTTTTCGCATTCATAGTGACCTTATCCTTCTCCCTTTTTCCATCTCCTCTGGTAATATACCCTTTTCCCCCTCCAATAATAATCCTGTCTCCCTTTCCTTCCCCCCCCCCCC
>ML779994.1:456337-470825 GCA_009831015.1 Picea engelmannii
ATGACTCTAGAAGGTAATAATCGATCCCAAGGGTAACATGTAAGCCTCTCTAAAGCTTACCCCTGGGTTATTTCCACTTCTAACTCTTCCCCCATTGTCAACATTCAAAACAAGCCAATTCCTCACCAAAGGGAAAGAAAAAACGATAGTCTTTGAAAAATTGACACATTATTTGTGGGTCTTAGACTCCTTTCTTATCTAATATTCCATGGTTATATATACTTATGTTGAATCATCATGTTGGGCTCCAGTTTTTCCATATTTTCCGCCATACAAATACATTCATCATTACACCTTTTCCCGCATTTCATCAATAATATACGTCTCATTACACCATAAACCGTCATTATTTGTCGTCATTCACAAGTATACATATATTATGGTTAATACATCGTTTTCTGTGTTTTTAGTGATTAAATGATGATTATATCATGGTTTCTTGAAGATGGTTCGTAAAGTCTGATTCTTATTGGCATGATCAATATTCCTGTACCATTACTGCAATTCAACATTTATGCACTAACAATGCCATTCTGGTACCTGTCTTTATTTGGCATATTCACGCGTTTATAGGAAAATTGGGGACGTGGGTTTTCTATGTAGTGACGTCACCATGCACGCATGTGGGTTGTAATTCACCCAACTTTCACATGTGGACCTCCAACTCAGGGGGAATAATTCAACTAAAATTAATAAAAGTTCTATACATTCAATTTTGGCCTCAGTTTTCGTGCAAATAAAGAATATGAAGAATATGGAACATGGGTTCCTAGCATGGAAAATTAGGTCTCTGACAGACACTTTTCCAAACAAAGGAAAGGTTGAGGAGTTATTGATAATTATTCAACTGACATTTGCATAGATTTCAGGATGTGCACAAGTTTGGAAGAAACAGAATGTAAGACCCATATTTGATGAGTCTTGGTTTAAACATCAAATATTTGGTTGATAAATATAATCTCACATATATTTTGAAGGGAGTGGGTCCAAGATCATCGCTATGCAAAATATTGAGTCAGTTTCTCTTTGTGCATATCGAGATTGAAGAAGACTCTATAAATATAAGATAATTGTTGTAAGCAGGGATCAGATTTTTATTGTCATTGTTTAAGCTGGTTATTGTAATAGAGTTGAGCATCCATTTGTAAGTAGAGGATGGAGTTTATTTAATGAATATTTGATTGTTGAATCCAAAATGTGCATATATAGAAGAGAGATTTACAGAAGCCAAAATGTGCATTTACAGAAGCTCTTTTCCATATATGCACATTTTAGCTTCTGTAAATGCACATTTTTTCCTTCCGTAAATGCGCACATATATGAAAGCTCTCTTCTGTATGTGCGCATTTTGTCTTCTGTATATGTGCATTTACTTCTAGGTCATCCATGACAGGCCATCGCCAACCACACTAATTGAGATTCAGAGCTTCTTGGGCCTTGCCAATTTCTATCGTAGGTTCATGTTGCAATTCTCTCATATCGCATGGGCCCTCAGCTAAGTAACCAGGGGTGGTGATGAGGAAAAATTTGTGTGGGGCCTATCCCAACAACAAGCCTTCGATGACTTGAAGCAAGGTTTGTGCTCATGCCCAGTACTTTCATTACCAGAGCTGCAACATCTCTTTGAGATCGAGACAGATGCTTCATACTATGTTGTGGGCGTCATTCTCACTCAACACGACCACCCCATGGCGTATCATAGTGAGAGACTATCAGATGTTTTCCGTAAGTACCCTACTTACGATAAAGAAATGTACTCCATTGTGAAAGCTTGTCGCTAGTGGAGACACTACATTCTGGGAAGGAAACAGTCATCCACACTGATCACAAGCCACTACAATTCATTCAAACCCAAGGAAAATTGCAGAATGACCTCCATCAAAAGTGGTGCACATACTTACAACAGTTCCACCTCAACATCAAGTATAAAACAAGAGGTACCAACCAATTTGTTGATTTACTCGGCCAACCTCAAGTCGTGACACTCACCACGGTGCTAGACTCTTGCAGCCATGAGACCTCCATATGGCCCCACCTCTATGAGACAGACCCTGACTTCTCCACCACCTACCAAATGTTGGCAACAAACTTAGTGGTCGCTAATTTCCATCTTCAGGATGGGTTGTTGTTTCGTCTAAGCCATCTCTGCATTCCATCAAGAAAGCGCACGAAGCTGATTTGGGAAAATCACTACAGTCAGGTGGCAGGACACTTTGGCATCGAAAATATAGTGGCAATGTTGCAGAAACATTTATATTGGTCGAAACTTCAACATGATGTCGGCAAGTATATTAGGTCCTGCACCACTTGCGCTATTGCCAAATCGACCACTAAGAAATAGGGCATGTACACCCCTCTTCCTACTCCTCACAAACCATGGGAATCCATCTTAATGGACTACATGTCGGCCCTCCCGTCCACCAAGAGGGGCAATGACTGTGTTTTTGTGGTTGTTGATCGCTTTTCCAAGATGGAGACTTTGGCTGCCTGCAAGAAGAACATCACCATAAAAGCCACTACCAAGCTCTTCTTTGAACACGTCTGGGTACACTTTGGGATCCCACAAACCATTGTCTTATATCAGGACAGTCGGTTCCTCAGCACATTCTCGTCGAGCCTCTGGTCACTGTTGGATACCAAGCTCACCAAATCCACTGCCTTCCACCCCCAGACAGATGGCCAAACAGAGGTCGTCAATTAGATGATCGTACATATGGAAATGTTTTTTTTAATGAGAGTAAGAGGTCATAGTTCCAAAGGGATTAGCTCCAAAGGGCGTAGTTCCAGAGGTTATAGTTCCAGAGGCATAGTTCCAAAGATCATAGCTCCACAGGTCATACTTCCATAGGGCATAGTTCCAGAGGGCGTAGTTCCACAGGTGATAGTTCCAGAGGGTGGAGTTCTAGAGGGCCTCTGGAACTATGACCTCTGGAATTATGACTTGTGGAACTATGCCCTATGGAACTACGCCCTCTGGAACTACGCCTATGGAACTATGACCTCTGGAACTACGCCCTCTGGAACTATGCCCTCTAGAACTATGACCTGTGGAGCTATTCCCTCTTGAACTACGCCCTCTGGAACTATGACCTATGGAACTACGCCCTCTAGAACTACACCTATGGGACTATGACCTCTGGAACTACGCCCTCTGGAACTACGCCCTCTAGAACTATGACCTGTGGAGCTATGCCCTCTTGAACTATGACCTCTGAAACTATGACCTGTGGAACTACGCCCTCTAGAACAATGCCCTCTAGAACTACGCCCTCTGGAACTATGACATGTGGAACTACGCCCTCTAGAACTACACCCTCTAGAACTATGACCTGTGGAACTACGCCCTCTGGAAGTACGCCCCTGGAACTATGACCTCTGGAACTATGCCCTTTGGAACTATGACCTATGGAATTACGCCCTCTGGAAGTATGTCACTGGAACTATGACCTATGGAACTACGCCCTATGGAACTATGACCTATGGAACTATGCCCTATGGAACTATGACCTATGGAATTACGCCCTCTGGAACTACGCCTTCGGAACTATGACCTCTAGAACTACGCCCTCTGGAACTACACCCTCTAGAACTATCACCTCTCGAACTACACCCTCTGGAACTATGCCCTTTGGAACTATGACCTGTGGAACTACGCCCTCTGGAACTATGCCCTCTGGAACTATGACCTGTGGAACTACACCCTTGTGAACTACGCCCTTTGGAACTATGACCTGTGGAACTATGACCTGTGGAACTACGCCCTCTGGAACTATGACCTCTGGAACTACACCCTCTGGAAATATGCCCTTTGGAACTAATCCCTCTTGAACTATGACCTCTGGAACTACGCCCTCTGGAACTATGACCTATGGAACTAGGACCTCTAGAACTATGCCCTATGGAACTATGACCTTTGGAACTATGCCTTGTGGAACTATGCCCTCTGGAACTCTGCCTCTGGAACTATAATATCTGGAAACTATGCCCTGTGGAACTACGCCCTCTAGAACTATGACCTGTGGAACTACGCCCTCTTGAACTACGCCCTCTGGAACTATGACCTGTGGAACTATGCCCTTTGGAACTACACCCTCTCGAACTACACCCTCTAGAACTATGACCTGTGGAGCTATGCCCTCTGGAACTACGCCCTCTCGAACTATGACCTATGCAACTACACCCTCTGGACGTACTCCCCTGGAACTATGACCTCTGGAACTACGCCCCTTGGAACTATGACTTGTGGAACTATGCCCTCTGGAAGTATGCCCCTGGAACTATGACCTCTCGAACTACACCCTCTGGAACTATGACCTATGGAACTACGCCCTCTGGAACTACGCCCTCTGGAACTACGCCTATGTAACTATGACCTTTGGAACTACACCCTCTAGAACTACGCCCTCTACAACTATGACTTGTGGAACTACACCCTCTGGAACTACACCCTCTGGAACTATGACCTGTGGAACTATGCCCTATGGAACTATGCCCTCTAGAACTATGACCTGTGGAACTACGCCCTTTGGAACTACGCCCTCTGGAACTATGACCTGTGGAACTACGCCCTTTAGAACTACGCCTCTGGAACTATGACCTATGGAACTATGCCCTCTAGAACTATGCCCTCTAGAACTATGCCCTTTGGAACTATGCCCTCTGGAACTATGACCTCTGGAACTACACCCTCTGGAACTAGGCCCTTTGGAACTATGACCTCTAGAACTATACCCTCTAGAACTATGCCTCTGGAATTATGACCTCTGGAACTTTGACCTGTGGAACTATGCCTTTGGAACTATGACCTATGAAACTACGCCCTCTGGAATTATGACCTATGGAACTATGCCCTCTGGAACGACGCCCTCTGGAACTACGCCTCTGGAACTATGACCTCTGGAACTATGACTTGTGGAATTGTGACCTGTGGAACTGTGACCTGTGGAACTACACCCTTTGGAACTACGCCTCTAGAACTATAACCTTTGGAACTACGCCCTCTAGAACTAAGCTCTTTGGAACTATGACCTCTGGAACTACGCCCTCCAGAACTACGCCTCTGGAACTATGACCTGTGGAACTAAGCCCTCTGGAGCTATGACCTATGGAACTACGCCCTCAGGAACTACACCCTTTGGAACTATGACCTGTGGAACTATGCCCTCTGGAACTATGACCTCTGGAACTATGCCCTCTAGAAATACGCCCTCTGGAACTATGACATGTGGAACTACGCCCTCTGGAACTACGCCCTCTAGAACTACGCCCTTTGGAACTATGACCTGTGGAACTACGCCCTCTGGAACTACGCCTCTGGAACTATGACCTCCAAAACTACGCCCTATGTTTTCCGTAAGTACCCTACTTACAATAAAGAAATGTACTCCATTGTGAAATCCTGTCACTAGTGGAGACACAAAATTCTGGGTAAGGAAACAGTCATCCACACTGATCACAAGTCACTAAAATTCATTCAAACCCAAGGAAAATTGCAGAATGACCTCCATCAAAAGTGGTGCACATACTCACAACAATTCCACCTCAACATCATGTATAAAACAAGAGGTACCAACCAATTTGTTGATTTCCTTAGCTGACCTCCAGTCGTGACACTCACCACGGTGCTAGACTCTTGCAGCCATGCGACCTCCAGATGGCCCGACCTCTATGAGACAGACCCTGACTTCTCCACCACCTACCAAATGTTGGGAGCAAACTCAGTGGTTTCTAATTTCCATCTTCAGGATGGGTTGTTGTTTCGTCTGAGCCATCTTTGCGTTCCACCAAGAGAGCACACGAAGATGATTTGGGAAGATCACTACAGTCACATGGCAGGACACTTTGGCATTGAAAAGATAGTGGCAGTGTTGCAGAAACATTTCTACTGGCCGAAACTTTGACATGATGTCGACAAGTATATTAGGTCCTGCACCGCCTGCGCTATTGCCAAATCGACCACTAAGAAATAGAGCCTATACACCCCTCTTCCTACTCCTGACAAACCATGGGAATCCATCTCAATGGACTACATGTCGGCCCTCCCATCCACCAAGAGGGACAATGACTATGCTTTTGTGGTTGTTGATCACTTTTCCAAGATGGAGATTCTGGCTTCCTGCAAGAAGAACATCACCATAAAAGCCACTACCAAGCTCTTCCTTGAACGCATCTGGGTACACTTTGGAATCCCACAAACCATTGTCTCAGATTGGGATAGTTTGTTCCTCAGCACATTCTCATTGAGCCTTTGGTCACTATTGGATACCAAGATCACCAAATCCACTAGCTTCCACCCCAAGATAGATGGCCAAACTGAGGTTGTCAATTGGATGATCGTACATATGGAAATGTTTTTTTTAATGAGAGTAAGAGGTCATAGTTCCAAAGGGATTATATCCAAAAGGCATAGTTCTAGAGGTCATAGTTCCAGAGGTATAGTTCCACAAGTCATAGTTCCACAGGTCATAGCTCCAAAGGGTGTAGTTCCAGAGGGTGTAGTTCCAGAGGACCTAGTTCCACAGGAGATAGTTCTAGAGGACGTAGTTCCAGAGGGCCTCTAGAACTATGACCTATGGAACTATGACTTCTGGAACTATGCCCTATGGAACTATGCCCTCTGGAACTACACCTCTGGAACTATGACCTCTCGAACTACGCCCTCTAGAACTATGACCTGTGGAGCTATGCCCTCTTGAACTACGCCCTCTGGAACTATGACCTGTGGAACTATGCCCTCTGGAATAACGCCCTCTGGAACTATGCCCTCTGGAACTATGACCTGTGGAACTATGCCCTCTAGAACTATGACCTGTGCAACTACACCCTATGGACGTACGCCCCTGGAACTATGACCTATGGAACTACGCCCTTTGGAACTATGACATGTGGAACTACACCCTTTGGAACTATGACCTGTGGAACTACGCCCTCTGGAAGTATGCCACTGGAACTATGACCTATGGAACTACGCCCTATGGAACTATGACCTGTGGAACTACGCCCTCTCGAACTATGCCTCTGGAACTATGACCTCTAGAAATACGCCCTCTGGAACTATGCCCTCTAGAACTATGACCTCTGGAACTATGCCCTCTAGAACTACATCCTTTGGAACTATGACATGTGGAACTACGCCCTCTGGAACTATGACTTGTGGAACTATGCCCTCTGGAACTACGCCCTTTGGAACTATGACCTGTAGAAATACGCCCTCTATAACTATGACCTCTAGAACTACGCCCTCTGGAACTATTCCCTTTGGAACTAAGCCCTCTAGAACTATGACCTATGGAACTATACCCTTTATAACTATGACCTATGGAGCTACGACCTCTGGAACTACGCCCTATGGAACTATGACTTGTGGAACTATGCCCTGTGGAACTACGCCCTCTGGAACTATGCCGCTGGAACTATGACCTCTGGAACTATGCCCTATGGAACTACACCCTATAGAACTATGACCTGTGGAGCTACACCCTCCTAAACTACGCCCTCTGGAACTATGACCTGTGGAACTACACCCTCTAGAACTACACCCTCTAGAACTATGACCTATGTACCTACGCCCTCTGGAACTATGACCTGTGCAGCTACGCCCTCTGGAACTATGACCTGTGCAGCTACTCCCTCTGGAACTATGCCCTCTGGAACTATGACCTATGGAGCTAAGCCCTCTGGATTAACTCCCCTGGAACTATGACCTCTAGAACTATGCCCTTTGGAACTATGACTTGTGGAACTACGCCCTCTAGAAGTACACCCCTGGAACTATGCCCTCTCGAACTACGCCCTCTAGAACTATGACCTGTGGAACTATGACCTCTAGAACTACACCTATGGAAATATGACCTCTAGAACTATGCCCTCTAGAACTACTCCCTCTACAACTATGACATGTGGAACTACGCCCTCTGGAACTATGCCCTCTAGAACTATGACTTGTGGCACTACGCCCTCTGGAACTACGCCCTCTAGAACTATGACCTGTGGAACTACGCCCTTTGGAACTACGCCCTCTGGAACTATGACCTATGGAACTACGCCCTCTGGAACTATGCCTCTGGAACTATGACCTATGGAACTACGTCCTCTGGAACTACTCCCTTTGGAACTACGCCCTCTGGAACTATGACCTCTGGAACTACGCTCTCTGGAACTATGTCGTTTGGAACTATGACCTCTAGAACTACACCCTCTAGAACTACACCTCTGGAACTATGACCTCTGGAACTATGACCTCTGGAACTTTGACCTGTGGAACTATGCCCTTTGGAACTACGCCTTTGGAACTATGATCTCTGGAACTACGCCCTCTGGAGTTATGACCTATGGAACTATGCCCTCTAGAACGATGCCCTCTGGAACTACGCCTCTGGAACTATGACCTCTGGAACTATGAACTCTGGAATTGTGACCTGTGGAACTATGACCTGTAGAACTATGCCCTTTGGAACTACACCCTATGGAGCTACACCCTCTGGAACTACGCCTCTAGAACTATGACCTCTGGGACCACGCCCTCTGGAACTATGACCTCTGGAACTACGCCCTTAGGAGCTACGCCCTCTGGAACTATGACCTGTGGAACTACGCTCTCTGGAACTATGACCTCTAGAACTATGCCCTCTGAAACTACGCCCTCTGGAACTATGACCTGTGGAACTACGCCCTCTGGAACTACGCCCGCTAGAACTACGCCCTTTGGAACTATGACCTGTGGAACTACGCCCTTTGGAACTACACCTCTGGAACTATGACCTCTGGAACTACGCCCTCTATAACTATGCCCTTTAGAACTATGACCTCTGGAACTACACCCTCTGGAACTACGCCTCTGGAATTACACCCTTCGGAACTATGACCTCTAGAACTACACCCTCTAGAACTACGCCCTTTGGAACTATGACCTGTGGAACTATGCCCTCTGGAACTATGACTTCTAGAACTACACCCTCTAGAACTACGTCCTTTGGAACTACGCCCTCTGGAACTACGCCCTCTTGATCTACGCCTCTGGAACTATGACCTCTGGATCTACGCCCTTTGGAACTATGACCTCTGGAACTATGCCCTTTGGAACTACACCTCTAGAACTATGCCCTTCAAAACTATGACCTCTAGAACTACGCCCTCTGGATTATGACCTATGGAACTACGCCCTCTAGAACTAGGCCCTCTGGAACTATGACCTGTGGAAGTTCTATATATGGAAGAGATCTTCCATATGCGCATTTTGGCTTCCGTAAATGTGCATATACGGAAGCCAAAATGCATATATATGAAAGCTCTCTTCCATATATGTGCATTTTGGCTTCTGTATATGCGCATTTACGGAAGGAAAAAATGCACATATGTAGAAGCCAAAATGCACATATATGGAATATAGCTTCCGTATATGTGCATTTTGGCTTCTGTATATGCACATTTACGGAAGTCAAAATACGCATATACGAAAGCTCTATGTACAGAAAAGATCTTTTGTATATGCGCATTATGGCTTCTGTAAATGCGCATATACAGAAGACAAAATCCGTATATACGGAAGAGAGCTTTCGTATATGCACGTTTACGGAAGGAAACAATGCGCATATACGGAAGCCAAAATGCACATTTACGGAAGCTATCTTCTGTATATGCGCATTCTATCTTCCGTATATGCGCATTTTGGCTTTCGTAAATGCACATATACGGAAGCTCTATATATGGAAGAGAGATTTCGTATATGCACATTTTGGCTTACGTAAATGTGCATATACAGAAGCTCTCTTCCGTAAATGCACATATACAGAAGCCCTCTTCCGTATATGCACATTTTTCCTTCCGTATATTCGCATTTTGGCTTCCGTAAATGCGCATTTACGGAAGCCAAAATGCGCATATACGGAAGCGAAATTTACGGAAGCCAAAATGTGCATATACGAAAGCTCTCTTCCATATATCTTCATTTTGGCTTCCATAAATACGTGTTTTGGCTTCCGTATATGCACATTTTTTCCTTCCGTAAATGTGCATATACGAAATCTCTCTTCCGTATATGCGCATTTTGTCTTCCGTATATGCGCATTTAGGGAAGCCATAATGCCAATATACGAAAGATCTCTTTCGTATATAGAGCTTCTGTATATGTGCATTTTGGCTTCCATAAATGTGCATATACAGAAGCCAAAATGCACATATACATAATCTCTCTTCCGTATATTCGCATTTTTGCTTCCATATATGCGCATTTTTTCCTTCCGTAAATGCGCATATACAGAAGTCAAAATGCACATATATGGAAGAGAGATTTCATATATGCACATTTTGGCTTCTGTATATGCACATTTACAGAAGCCAAAATGCGCATATACGGAAGCTATCTTCTGTATCTGTGCATTCTATCTTCTGTATATGGGCATTTTGGCTTCCGTAAATGCGCATATACGGAAGCTCTATATACAAAAGAGAGCTTCCATATATGCACATTTTGGCTTCCATAAATGCACATATATGGAAGGCAAAATGTACATATATGGAAAAGAGCTTCCATAAATGCGCATTTTTATTTTCCATAAATGCGCGTTTTTTCCTTCCGTAAATGCGCATATACAGAATCTCTCTTCTGTATATGCACATTTTTCCTTCCGTATATGCGCATTTTGGCTTTTGTAAATGCGCATTTTGGCTTCCGTATATGCGCATTTTTTCCTTTTGTATATGCACATTTTTCCTTTTGTATATGCGCAAGAGAAGACAATGCATTTTAAACCCCATTGTAACTAAACAAAGGGTCAAGTGTGAAGGCCTAAGTTTCGATGGAAGAGGGAAAAATATCATGACCATGAAGACCACTTTGTGAAGGTGAAAGACATGACAAGTTGGCCTAATCATGCGAATATAGAGCAGCAGTACGTGAAGGTGGAAACCCACTACCTTCTCAGCCTTCTTGTGGTGGATTGCAAAAGAACAGTGATGAAGAAAGTTCAAATACTCAGCCTGCTTTAACACTTAGAGGAAGTGATAATCCAATTGTCTAGAGAAAGAAGGAGAAGAAGACTAAGAGGTCTGCATCAAACAAGACATCCCTTTTTTGTTATAGAGCTTTTGTACATGCACATTTTGGCTTCCATAAATGTGCATATACAAAAGCCAAAATGCGCATATACGGAAGAGAGATTTCGTATATGCGCATTTTGGCTTCCGTAAATGCGCGTGTACAGAAGCCAAAATAAGCATATACGAAATCTCTCTTCCGTATATGTGCATTTTGGCTTCTGTAACGTCTATGCCCTCTAGAACTATGACCTCTGGAACGTCTACGCCCTCTAGAAATATGACCTTCGGAACTATGACCTATGGAACTATGATCTGTGGAACTGTGACATGTGGAACTATGACCTATGGAACTATGACCTATGGAACTACACCCTCTAGAACTATGACCTCTGGAACTATGACCTCTGGAACTATGCCCTCTGGAACTATGACCTCTGGAATTATGCCCTCTGGAACTATGACCTCTGGAACTACGCCCTCTAGAACTATGACCATTGGAACTATGACCTGTGGAACTGTGACCTATGAAATAATGACCTCTGGAACTACGCCCTCTGGAACTATGACCTCTTGAAGTACACCCTTTGGAACTATGACCTCTGGAACTTTGACCTGTGTAACTACGCCCTCCAAAAGTATGACCTCTGGAACTATGACGTATGGAATTATGCCCTCTAGAACTATGACCTCTCTAACTATGACCTTTGGAACTATGACCTATGGAAATATGACATGTGGAACTATGACCTGTGGAACTATGTCCTATAGAACTACGCCCTATGGAACTATGACCTATGGAACTATGACCTGTGGAACTACGCCCTCTGGAACTAGTTCCACATGTCATAGTTCCAGAGGTCATAGTTCTAGAGGGCATAGTTCCACAGGTCATAGTTCCAGAGGGCATAGTTCCATAGGTCATAGTTCCACAGGTCACAGTTCCACAGGTCATAGTTCCAAAGGTCATAGTTCGAGAGGGCATATTTCAAGAGGTCATAGTTCCAAAGGGTGTAGTTCTAGAGGTCACATCTTCACAGGTCACAATTCCACAGGTCATAGTTCTAGATGGTGTAGTTCCAAAGGTCATAGTTCTATAGGTCATAGTTCTAGAGGGCATAGTTCCAGAGGTCGTAGTTCCATAGGCGTAGTTTCTCTATTCTTCTAATTTAATTTACTTTAATGCTTTATCATTATTAATACCTTCTTATTAATTTAATATTTTTAATTATTCCATTCTTAACAACCTTACTATCTTAGTTTTATTTTTATTGATGACCTCACTATCTTAGTTTTACAGAATTAATTCAGAATGGTTTCACATCTTAGCAGTGTTTCTATGGTTTTTCGGGTCCCAAACTTCTTGGGCTGTTTTGAGGCCCTAAACGACGTATTTTTTGCTTAACGACACCTAGCATGTACCACTAAGTAGATGCTTGGTCAAACGAAATGTGAACTCCTCAACTAGACGTTTCTGACGAGGTATCAAGCACCCCAAAAAATAAGCATTATGTATGGGTATGTGTATGTAATGGTTGTGATATCAAAGAACATATATGTAATGCACATATACAGGTCATAGTTCTAAAGGGCCTAGTTCTAGACGGTGTAGTTCCGCAGGTCATAGTTCCATAGGGCGTAGTTCCAGAGGTCATAGTTCCAAAGGGCATAGTTCCACATGGAGTAGTTCCAGAGGGCATAGTTCCACAGGTTGTAGTTCCAAAGGGCGTAGTTCCAGAGGGAATATTTCCAGAGGTCATAGTTCCAGAGGGCGTAGTTCCATAGGTCATAGTTACATAGGTCACAATTCCACAGGTCATAGTTCCAGAGGGCGTAGTTCCAGAGGTCATAGTTCTAGAGGGCGTAGTTCCACGGTATAGTTCCACAGGTCATAGTTCCAGAGGGACTAGTTCTGGAGGGAATAGTTCCATGGGTCATAGCTCCAGAGGCCGTAGTTCTAGAGGTCATAGTTCTAAAGGGTCTAGTTCTAGAGGGCGTAGTTCCAGAGGTCATAGTTCCAGAAGTGTAGTTACAAAGGGCGTAGTTCCATAGATCATAGTTCCAAAGGGCGTAGTTCAAACAGAATATGAACTCCACTAGTGACAAGATTATACAATGGAGTACATTTCTTTGTCATAAGTGGAGTACTTATGGACGGTATCTGATTGTGTCTCACTATGATAGGACATATGATGTATGTGTTGAGAGAGAATTGTGCCCACAGCTGTTAAGCCCTAATATTGGCTCATTACCCCTTAATTGGGGCATATTAAATTAGTAATGTTATTTTATTTATGTCGGCTTTAGTCCATTAGTTGTAATTATACCCCCTAGTCTACTATATATACCAAGGAGACGTTTTCATTTTGAATCATCTTGTACTTGAACATTTAAGTGGGGTAAAAGGAGGTTGCCCCCTTGAAGAGGCTTATTATCTGAAATTCTCTTTTTTTCAAGGCATTGAGTACTTTTTCTGAGGATTTTCTATGCTATATTGATATTTGGTTCTTAACATATGGTATCAGAGCTCAAGGTCTTGGGGTTTCGCTGCTACATCTGCGACACCTTGGAATTTTCACTATAAATTTTTTTCTACAATGTTTCAGAAGGAACGGCTTGGAGGATATTTAGTAGACAGATCAAGGCATGTTGGGTTCAAAATTCATCTCTTGAGGCCTTATACTTTCATAGATACAACCTGTACAAGATAGGGTTCTGGAATCGTCCTGAACTGAGTCATTGCGGAATTTTCACTATAAAAAAATTTCAGTAATGTTTCAAACCCTGATATCCATAGGATATTTACATAAATTAGTAAGGTATTTGTGGTAAAAATTTCATATTCTGGGTCATCTTAAATTTGTAGATACACCCTATGTAAGATAGGGTATCTGACTAGTCTCAAGAGTATTGGTGTTCCAGGTAAAACAATCATAACTTCTTCCTAGAGTATCAAAATTGCATGGGACTGGTTGCATTGGATTGTGGACAGTCTATAATATTTTGGGTGTGATTTTCAAAATTTAATATCCATTATTTTTGTGCGGGGCACACTATACAAGTGAGATCTCCTGGAAAGGCCAAAAATCAGCAAGTTGTGGGGAAGTTACCGTAAATTCCACTTGGCACATCCAATTTTGATCAGACCTATGGCATTGCAGAGAAGAAATATCAGATAAATACATAAGAGAAAGTTTCATACCCAGAAGGGCCGAAACTTGGGAGATACAATAGAAGAAATATTGTCTAGCAGAAACACCTCAAAATCAAGGCTCAAAAGTGATACTTGGCCAACATGCCACCCAAAAAGTGAACTTCTACACCAAATAAGCCTCCAGAAAATCCTATTTGGACTCTTGATGAAGGTGAAGAAATGCGTAGGGACATAAATGAACTACAAAATAAGATGGATTCAATGGAAGCTAAGATGGATTCAATGGAAGCTAAGTTGGAT
>ML779994.1:511703-543735 GCA_009831015.1 Picea engelmannii
GTCCGTTTCAGGGTGCATGACGTGCTGCGTGACTTGGCAATACAAATTGCTGAGCGGGAAGAAAATTTCTATTGCCGCGCAGGTAGGCGGTTGACAGCGTTGAATGAAAATGAATGTTCAGGTTGCACTCGCATCTTCTTGAATCAGAACGAATTGAGTTCGCTTCCGGAGTCATGGAGAGCTCCAGAAATCTGCTCATTGTTAATGATTCAAAATTTGAAGATTCCAGAAATTCCAAGAAAGGTGATGGGGAGCATGGTCTCACTTAAGGTACTTGATTTGACTGACACGTCCCTGAAATCATTGCCAGCGAGTGTGGGGTGCTTGAAACAGCTGTTGTGCCTAAGATTAAGAGGCGTGCCCATAACAAGGCTGCCTGCATCGCTTACAAATCTCGTAAGTCTAGAAGTCCTTGAAGTTTCTTGGTCTAACATCACTGAATTGCCATTCAACATCCACAAGTTGACATCTTTAAAGTATCTAAACCTCTACAGTTGCAAGGGTCTACATTGTCTACCTCGGAGTCTCTCCCAGCTTACCTCTCTGCAGTACTTAAACATCAGTGATTGCAAGAGCGTGTGGACCACCGGTAAGCAGAAGAAGAAAAGCAAAAACGTGGCCTCCATCAATGATTTGAGCACTTTGATACATTTAAAAAGGTTAGTGCTACAAAACAATGGAGAGACAATCCGGGAGGGTACATTTGAGCGTATGGGTGACATGGAGACACTGGAATTGACACTTACAATGATGGAAAGTTTACCTGAAGATATGGTTCACATGTCAAAGTTGAGAAAGTTAATCTTAGAGTGCCCTGAATTGGTTAAAATGGTGAGTACGTCGCTTCATTTTCAACATTTGAGTCATCTTAAATTGCGGGATTGTTGGAGGTTGGAAGAGCTTCCGGATCTACATAAACTTAAGAGTTTAAGAACTTAAGAGTTTAAGGCAATTAGATATTTGTTATTGTCCTAAGTTAAAGAATTTTCCTAAAGAATTTGGTCAGCCCGGGGCATTTTCTTTATTGGAGGTATTTTCATTAGCTGAGCTTGATGAGTTAGAAGAGTTGCCAATAGTAGAAGAGGGTGCAATGTCTTCACTTAAATTATTTACCATAATGAAATGTGAAGCATTAAAGACCTTACCAGAAAGTTATGTAAGTTTTAGTAGACTTCAAAAATTAAGAGTATTTGGTTGTTCAATGATATTAGAGAATTTAGAAAAATATAAGAAAGTAAAGAAAAATGTGGAAGTTGTAACATTATCTACCATAGAAACTGAAGAAGCTTCAAAAAAATTCAAAGAATTTATATTTACTCCTCAAGCTTGGTTTTATGGTGAAGTTAGAAACAATGAACTTTTCCTATTTTTGGAAGAGATATATAGACCTTTATAAAAGTTCTATAATTTGTAATTATTTTTCTTGGAAGAGAGGTTTAGAACTTTATAAAAGTTCCATAATTTGTAATTATTTTTTTTGGAAGAGAAGTTTAGAACTTTATAAAAGTTCCATAATTTGTAATTATTTTTCTTAGAAGAGAGGTTTAGAACTTTATAAAAGTTTCATGATTTGTAATTATTTTTTGGAAGAAAGGTTTAAAAATTTATAAAAGTTCCATCATTTGTAATTATTTTTTTGGAAGAGATGTACAGAACTTCTTAAAAGTTCTATAAATTGTACAATTATTTTAAAAAATATTAAAATGTTCAAAAGTTCTACAATTTTGATAAAACAATATTAATCATTTTAGTGATTTATGTTTTTTTTTTCTATTATGATGATAATTTTTATTTTAATAATTTGAAATTATAATGTTTTTATTTTTATATATCATGATTCATTGTTAATAAAGCATTAATGTGATTTGTATAGGGAAAAAATAAAAAAACTAATTATTTTTTTGGAAGAGATGTATAGAACTTCTTAAAAGTTCTATAAATTGTAAATTTGTTTTAAAAAATATTAAAACGTTCAAAAGCTCTACAATTTTGATAAAACAATATTAAAATGATATTAATCATTTTAGTATTTTAGTGATTTATGTTTTTGTTTTTTCTATTATGATGATAATTTTTATTTTAATAATTTGAAATTATAATGTTTTTATTTTTATATATCATGATTCATTGTTAATAAAGCATTAATGTGATTTGTATAGAAAAAAAACAAATACAAAAGCAAAAGTTGCAACATCATTCTTATAAATAATCAATTATAATAAACAAATTTTAGAAAATAATTCAAAATAAATTTAACTCAAAGAATTAACTTTATTATAAATTAAAAATAATAATAAGAGATATCTTTTATTTTTTATTTTTAAATTATGATTTATATTTTTATGGTAAAAGTAAAAGTAAAAATTGTAACTATATTTATCATTGATATTAAAGAAGTTTTAATTTAAAGGGTTATTTTAATGTGTTGTTATTAATTTGCTTGATATTTGGCTAATGTGTTACTAATGTTGCTTGAAAGCTAAAAACTTGGACATATGTTTGAAAAACTTGGTTAAAAACTTTAAATAAATATTTGTGTATATATTAGATAAAGCTCAATAATTTTAGTTTAAAAAAAAATATTGCTTAAAATCTAAAAAGTTCAAAAGGGTTAATCTCTCCATAAATAACGGAACCTCCAGATTGGATTTGTTCTCAAGAAGGACCATGCAGGCCATATCTTATGACCCCAACATGGGTGTATTAACTACTATTATTGTCACCATTGTTTTGTTTAGTCTTCTATGGTTTCTTTTATGCACAACCTTCTTCACAAGAACATGATAATATCTCATCCCAATGTTGAGACAACCATTAGATAGGATGAATAGAAATGATAAGAATAATAATTGTAGGATGGTGGATCTTAAATACAATAAATACAAGAATCACTCGATCATGGATGCAAGATTGGTGCAGAGGAAGAGTAGTTGAAAAGGTTAGTCATGTGATGCAATGGAGTTTAACATTCACATAACTAATAATGGAGGAAGAGTAGTTGAAAAGGTTAGTCATGTGATGCAATGGAGTTTGGTTAGTCATGTGATGTAATGGAGTTTAACATTCAGATAATTAATAATGGATGATATTTGAATCTTTAATAAATGTTGGATGTTGAGTCCTTTAGAAGTCAAATCATTTTCCTTTTACTTTTTTATAGCATTGTAGATAGATTTTAAAGGGTTTCATAGGGCATGTACAAAGAGTTTTAAAGGGGTTGCATAGGGTATATTTTTGGCTGCCATGAAACAGAAGAAGAAAAAAAAGAAGGAAAAAGATCCAAAAGAAAATCTAAGGGTAAAATAAGTTAATATAAATACTTACAAGTTACTTGGAACTTAATATAAGTTCTTTGTACAAACATGATTCACAAATTACAGGTTGAACCTTTACCTTTATGCTCCTCTCTCCCAATCAAAGTGGAGAAAATGAGGGAAAATGAGTGATGGGTTGATTGGCTTCTTTATAGCAGTGAATATAAGTTATCAAGTTTCACTTGAAATCTAATCCATTGGATAACTACACCAAATATGACTATCTAAATACTCATGCAAAAACCAACATTTCATTTCACATTGCCTTGACTTATCTAGCATCTCGATTTGAAAACCCAAAACTTGAAAGCTAGGTTGTTTAGCATCCCATTCCCAATTCCAAAACATGAATGATGCTATAGAAATTACAATCATAAATGCAAGTGAAATTGTGAGTTCAAATTGAAATTTAGTGGTCAAGGAGAGTTAATACACTAAGCCAAACTCTACAACAAAACAACTAATAAGTTATTTATGTTCTAAGACTTTTGCGACCATTGTTATGATGAGACAATTCTTTTGGATTCATCACATTGGTTTTTTATTTTCGATGTTTCGGACCAAACCAATGCGGTCCATCATGAGGAAATGTTTTGGAGATATGAAGGAAAAATGATAAATCAAGTGTATAAATACATGAAAAGTTTTTTATGAAGATCCAACTTATTAAAATATGAAATCTAAAAATATAGAACCTAAAAAAAAATATTATTTATTAATTAATTTCTAGAATCAGTCCTTGTGGTTAGTGTTGGGATCCAATTCTGACTAATTTTCCATCCGTCGTCTCTGTTTAGATTGTTAGTTTTTTTTTTCAATTTCGATGGCTTCCCTAAATTTCCTATTGTGATAGTGATCTATTTTGGAAATAATTTTGGCATCTTCAATACACATGTGATGTTTAGTTTTGTGTCAATGTTCTGCTAAAGCTGAGGGACAAGTGTGTTTGTGCTTGATATCAGTGGCATGTTCTTTGTTTGACAACACAGGTATTCCAACAGAGGACAAACACCTTCAGTAACCACTCACATAACCAGATCAAAGATAAACACACCGATGTTTTCACGTGGTAAAACCCCTACAGGGAAACCTCCACGAACCCAACCAATGCAACCACTTGGAGCAGTTTATTAATGAAAAAGAAAGAGATTACAGAGAGATTTTACAAGAGAGTTTATCAAAATCTATCATCGACAAATGACCCTCGATGCTCTTTAAATAAAGATCATGGGCCAACCGGGTGTTAAGCCACGGATCAATGGCCATTAAGATCGAGGATAATATGAACCGTCAGATCACTCTATGTAGGGAACATATTGTGATCGTCGGATTTCCTAACTACAAATGCATACTAATGCATACTATAAAAACACACTTTTACCTAATGACACATTAGCCCAAGTAGATCTTAACTAACTCCTAAGTGTCTAAATATCATAATACCCCCCCTTAAGAAAACTTGGGATAGGATTGACGGAGTTACAATAGTGACACAATAGGGGAAGGAAAGAGGCATTAGAGCCTATCCCCACTTAATGAAAACTTCTTGAACTCCTAACATAGATCGAAGTTTGGAAAAAATTATTGGATTACTGAGACGAGGGGTGAATCAGTAATAGAAAAATCTAATCCTTTTTAACCATATAATCCAAGTGTTATATCAATGTAGCATTATCATCCAATAAGTGCAGAGTAAATAAGCAATGAACAAATGAAAAATCATACACATACACAATACACCAATGTTTTACGTGGAAACCCAAAGTGAGAGAAAAACACATAATACTTTTTCTTATATGTCTTGAAGAATTACATTCATTGGAAGCACCAACTTCCTTTGTTTTCTAGCTGCAACTGGAAGGAGGCTCCAACCCCCTAGTTTCTCAGGCTACAGCCCGAGGGAAGCTACAACTCCCCAATTCTCTGGCTACAACCAAAAGGAGGCTACAACCCCCTATGATCTCCGGCTACAACCAGAAGGTGGCTACCACCACCTGTCCTTGCCCCATTCAACCGCACTGAAGTAGAAGTAGAATGATGGAACCACTGTCACACTATCACTGAGAGATATACTGATGTAAACATGTACCAATAAATCTACACCAAACAACTTGTACCAATAAACCTGAACCATGCATCAACCATGCATCAACCTATACCTCAACCTATAATCAACCTGTACCATAAACAAGTGCATCAACCATGCACCAACATGTACCAAATAACCTGTAATCAACCTATACCTTAAATTAGTGCATCCAACCATGTACCAAGTATGTACCAATCATGTATCAACTACTCATAAACTATGACTCATAAATATGTACCAACATCATCATCTATACACCTCATGTATGTGGTAACTCATCAATTACTTGTCTCAACCATGTACTCAACATGTACCTCAACCAAAATCCCTCATCAAATTCATCATCCAAATCTAATTTGTAACTCTGTAATAGACTTGGTGTATATGATCACATACCTGCAAACCTTCCTTAACTTTAACAACAAGAGACTAGCATTTTCATCAAACTTTTTTTTAGTCTCACATGACTAGTTTTGGATTAGTCAACAACCCTAACTTGAAATAATCTTAACTATGTAACTATAATGAATAAATATCTGAAAATAGTACAAAATGTTCTTTAGTGTTTTTTATGCAATTCCTCTAGGTGTCACTACTTGGAACCTCTCAGGAAAGGAGTTATAGCAAAAATGGCATACCTTGTTGAATTTTGGCTTATTCTAGAGAGAGAACTTCTAGAGCGTGCCCCACACAGATTTTTTGTTGTATGGATCTGAATATTTTACACAGAATACTACATACGGTGCTCTGACCAACACATTTTATCTTACCTAATTTGGATTTGTTATGAAGAAGTTATGACGTTTTTACCCAAAACACTTGTTTTAGACTAGTTTCAGAACTAGCCACAAATCTTATTTTCCATGGAGTGTAACTCCAAAAATACAACAACCCACAAGATGAAATTTGTACCACAACTACTTGGATATGTTTTCTCAATGGCCTATCAATTTCACAGTCTGAATCATTTTAGAAAAAAATTTATTGCACAAATGGTGAGATGACCTATAAATAACATAGCTTAGAAAGCATCATCAAAAGAATTTATCCTCCCTTGAATTTCGACCTCCTTTACTTCACCTTCTCTCTAAAATTCATCTTAGATATCCTTTGGTTACCTTAGTCACCTGTATATATTCAATATGCTCAAGTGTGATTAAAATGAGAAAGCCTTTCCTCTTATTTATACTTTCATTTAGCTTTCTCAAGGGGTTACCTTTCAACCATCTTAACCCATTTTCCTTATTTTAGGGTTAACCAAATTCTAACCACTTGTCCAATTACTAATTTATCCATTAAATTTATTATTTAAATAATTTATTATGTATCCACTTTGACTTATAGTACACTCATCACTTCACTTTACCTCAAGGGGTTACCTTCTAGCCATCTTAAACCACTTCCCTTATTTTAGGGCTGACCCACTTCTAATCACTTGTCAACTTAGTAATTTATCCATTAACTGTATTATTTAAATAATTTCTTTTGTATTCACTTTGAATTATAGTACACTCATCACTTCACCTTATTATTTACCTTCTAAAAATCTCTTAAACCACTTTGACTACTTTGACCTTTTGGGGCTTCTAGATGACTCATGAGGGTTCTTTAACTTCACATGGCCATAAATCTCTAACCGTGAGGAGTTATTTAACATTCCACATACCATCGAAATTGACATGACATGTAATACCTGTATATAATAGTATTACCTTCAAAAATATTGAAACTCATACCATTATACATCAAACAAACTTGGTTCCATTACCCAAACTTTTGTGTTACCGAACTTTCTTCAAAGGTTGACATCAATGAAAACCAACCTTAATCAACAATCTCCCCCTTTGGCATTGATGGCAATACTCTGATGCAATAATGAAATCATGTCATGAAATATTGAAGTTATATTGCTCATTCTCCCCCTAGAACCATGCCTCTGTCCTCTGCATCTGATAAATATCTCCCCCTTTGTCATCAATGGAAAAGGTATTTTTCCATCCGGGGTTTCTCCCCCTAACTGAACTATCCTCTTTATGGTGCTTCCTCATGTACATATAAGACATATAAGATAAGCATTCATAAGAATTCATTTTGGAGTATAAATAACTCCAAGTCTCTGATGAAGATACTCAAAGGCTTCCTGTGGAAGTGGTTTTGTAAATATGTCTGCCACTTGTTCTTTTGTGCCCACATACTCAACTCTGATGTTCTTTTCTGCAACATGTTCCCATAGAATGTGATATTTTATTGGACTGTGCTTCATCTTGGAGTGCATCATTGGTTTCTTTGAGATATTGATGGTGCTTGTATTATCACAATATATTGGAATGGGATCATCATACTCAACTTGTATATCTGTCAGAGTGTTTTTCATCCAAAGAACCAGTGTACATGTTGCTGCTGAAATATACTCTACCTCGACTGTAGATAAAGATATTGGTGATTGTTTCTTGCTTAGCCATGATACTAAACACTCACCCAAGTGGAACGTTGCTCCACTGGTGCTTCGTCGGTCATCAATACAAATTTCCCAATCTGCATCCCTATAGGCAATAAGTGATAGATCCTTTCCTTTTAGATACCATAATCCAAACTCTTATGTTCTTTTGAGATATCTAAAAATCCTCTTCACTGCTAATACATGTGATTCCTTTGGTGCTGGTTGAAATCCTACCACTTGTCCAATTGCCTGCATTACATATGGTCTAGATGTTGTCACATATAGTAGGCTACCAATCATTGACATGTATTGCCTTTGATTTGTAGACTTTGAATCATCATATTTTCTTAACTTGCAACTAGTTTGCATGGGAGTGATAATTGGTTTGCAATCTTCCATTCCAAACCTCTTTAGCATTTCTCTGATATACTTGGTTTGAGAAATAAAAATTCCTTGGTTTCTTTGATGTATCTGAAGTTCCCAAAAGAAGGATAGTTCTCCAAGTAATGACATTTCAAATTCATTCTGCATATCCTTTGCAAATTTCTGCCTTTACCTGTCATCATCACCACCAAAAATAATATCATCTACATAAAATTCAATTAATAAAATACTATCTTGACTTACCTTGATATAGAGGTTGTTGTCTGCACTTGCTTTTCTGAACCCTATCTGTTGTAGATATTTATTCAGTCTAGAGTACCATTCTCTAGGAGCCTGTTTTAGACCATACAAGACCTTCTTTAATTTACACACATAATCCATGTTCTCTGACAACTAAAATCCTTCTGGTTATTCAATGTAGACTTCTTATTCAAGTTCCCCATTAAGAAAATATGATTTTACGTCCATCTGATACACTTTAATATTTTTGGAGCATGCATAAGCTAAAAGCAATCGGATTGCTTCCATTATGACAACTAGGGCAAATGTCTCTTCAAAGTCGATTCCTTCAACCTATGCATATCCTTTACATACCAATCTATTTTTATTCCTTGTAACCTGTTCATCTTCATTCAATTTATTCCTGTACATCCACTTTGTGTCGATCACATTCTTATCCTTTGGTCTTGGAACCAATTCCCAAGTGTCATTTTTATCTATTTGATGCAATTCTTCATCGATGGCCTTATTCCAAAATTAATCCTTGCCGGCCTCTTCAAAACAGGTTGTTTCAATCGCAGATGTGAGTTATAGGTGTGTTTGTTTTGGTGAACGCATTCTTCTTGTAGTCTCAACTCCTGCATCTTTGTTTCTGATAATCTGATATGAAGGATGATTCTTATGTTCTCGTCTACTAGGTGTCTTTGGAGTCACTTGCTAGACTTGTTCTTCTGCTTCTGTCAGATCCTCTCCATATTCCCCTTCTTTTTCATCTTTTGTTTCTTCTTCGTTAAGATGTTTCATTGATTCATTTTCTTCTTCCTTCAATTCTTGTTTACCTGTTTCATCAGCTGTTATGTTGATGCTTTCCACAACTTTGTTCAATCTTAGGTTGTAACACTTGTATGATTTTCTTGTACTTGTGTAACCAACAAGTACTCCTTTGTCCACATGAGAATAAAACTTTCCCATTCTTCCATCTTCTCTTTTGATGTAGCATTTGCTTCCAAAAACTCTGAAGTGCTTCACATTTATAGGTCTTCCTTTCCATAGCTGACGCACGCGCACTCGCAAGCATGTCCTCTCATAGGATCTTCCCTTTTCCACGGCCCGAAGAACTCTAATGTCCTTCTATTTCCCTATCGGGAAGTCCGCACCCACATAACTCTTCACGCGATTCCTTCTCTTTACTTATCGCGATTTCAGCGCTTGCAGTGTCGAGCAACTCGATTTATCGAACCCCGACTCCCGATACGCTGAAACTCTGATGCATGCATGGGTTGTCTTTTCAACGGTCCCTTTACTCCATCGGCCTTTCGGAGTTCACCAAATAGCGAATCCTTAATGCCTATATTTTGGGCCTTCTCCTTCCCCGAATTTCCGAAAGGATGGGCCACTTGTCCACCTACCGATACCTGTGGCCCCACACTGTTCCTTTGGCCTGTCGGGATATCGTGTTTCACGATTCAAAATTGCAAAAGTATCCTGACCTCAGGACCTCGGAAACTCCAAACCCCGAGTTCACCAGGTCTTCCGACATGCGTCCCAAATGACGGATGGTTCAGATTGAACCTTGGGCTTCACTAAGCGCAAATTCAAAACCATTCACCTATATGAGCCCCGATGACCAAATTCCCGATATACCGATGACTCCTGATTCCTATCACCTGTCCCAACAGATGGACAACTCTGAGCTTGTCGGGATTTCCACGAGGGATTTACCCGATCTCTGATCCACGAGATTCCCAATTTTCCCAACCCCGATGCCTCAATATCCCGATGCCTTCTCGGGGTTTCCACTCTGTTCACGAGGATTTTAGACCCTGCGCAACTCCTGTCAAATGGACGGTTGACGGGTAACTGTTTGATGATCCAACAGTTCATGATCCCTAGAGCTTTCACTCCGGATGTAGGCGTAACTTCCCCACTTCTTTAACAGATCAGACGACTGGTAGGATTTCACAAATCCTCTCCAAAAGGTCTTGACCGTTTGTCTTTTCCTTCTCAATACTTTCGCGAATTGAACCAAGGATTCATTCCCGGACTTAATCACGTGTGCCACAAAACTCCGACGCCTTGAGTCACTCGGTATGCACCAACTCCTTATGCTACCTTCAATATCTTCAAAGGTTTTATCCCTCCTGAGCCTTCCCACGACTCTGATTCTTAGAGAAGATTCTTGCACACACTCCTTGCGGCAACTCTCAGACACTTCTAAGTGTTGAATACCTTCAACTCTGCGCACTCCTGCGGCAGCAGTCCCTCACACCTTACTCAGGTTCACAACCCTGAGACTTTACCTTACCTACGCACTCCTTGCATGGCTCCTGTGCCCAACTGCACTTCTGGGGAAATGAGAGCAAAATTAAAACTGTCTGAGCTTCACAGACACAACCCTGAATTCTTGTCGATGCAGTCCTTGCGGACACTTCCATGGCACTCCTTGCAGGAATTCTTACTCAGATAGAGAAACAATTGAAACTCATTCCCTCTTCCTTTCAGACTTCAACTCAGAACATGAAATCATATACATAACATATCAAAGAAAATGCATAACAGGAAGCAAACATTCATGAGCATAACATTAATACACAGAGAACAACACAAACCATGAATTTGAACCAATTCTTCTATTAATTCAAATATCTGTACATGGGTGTTCTTACATAGTTCTCTGCATGATCTTGCTCTTCTCCCGCTTCTCTAATAATATTACAATGCACAATGAGGGTGTCTATATCCCGTTTCCCTCTTTCTTTCTAAAACTTTCTAATCTAGAATTAAATTCTATCTACCTGCATTAACTATCTATAAATGTCGTCTACCTACTAAGGACGAGAGCAATCCGCTCAAGGTCCATTTACATTATACAAGTGCGCTTCATTAAATTTTCACATTAATGTTCGCGCATCAAATCCGAAGTAATTTCAAAATTTGTGTTGGCTTGTCCAGCTATCCCTTGCATTCCGCGCTGGCTCGCTTGACGTGGGAGATGCTCCTGCATCATACTCCTTCACTTGAAAATTTTCATGGGCTCCTGTCCATGAGCTCGTGCACGGTATGTCCATGCTTCTGTATCTCCACTTCAGTCTCCTAGCTGGCATCTTCAACTAGATGGCCTTTCCATTTGACCAGATACTCAAAATATTCCTTTCGTCTGGTCCTTTTGCTCACTCTCTTATCCAGTATGCACTCCATCTGCGGCTTCTCTGCAACTGGCATCTGTTTCATCCACTGGATCACTAGCTATTCATCTCCAGTCTGTGCTTCTCTAGCTCTATATGGGTACAAATCCGAGATATTGAATATCGGAGAAATTTCGATCCCATCGGGTAATTCAATCTCATAAGCATTTTCCCCACATTTCTTCAAGACCCTACATGGTCCGATTTTCTTGGTCTTCAACTTATTATATGTTCCTCTTGGGAACCTTTCCTTTCTCAAATGTGCTAGAACCAAGTCACCAACCTTGAACTGAAGTTGTCTTCTGTGCTGGTCTACCCTATGTTTATATTCTTGGTTTGATTTCAGCAGTCGCTCCTTCACCTGGCTGTGAATTTCTTTCATCGCTTTTGCAAATTCCTCTACACTAGCACTCCTAGTAGAAGTCTGTTTTGAATCCCTCAGTTCAGAAATTCCTCTCGGCTACATGCCATAGACAACTTGAAATGGACTCTACCCCGTGCTCCTGTTAACAGAGTCATTATAAGCAAACTCTGTATGTGGTAATATGTTGTCCCATTGGCTGTGGTGTTCTGTCACCAAGCTCCTCAGCAAGTCTCCCAGACTCCTATTTATGACCTCTGTCTGTCCATCCGTCTAAGGATGATAAGCCAAACTATAAACCAAGTTAGTTCCCAGCTTCTTCCATAGGTCCTCCAAAAATGCCCTATGAATTTGGTGTCTCAATCCGAAACTATACTTCTCAGCAACCCATGAAGTCGGATGACCTCTTTGAAAAATAGATTTGCAAGGTGAGTTGCATCACTGGTCTTCTGACATGGTATGAAGTGTGCCATTTTAGAAAATCTATCCACCACCACAAAGATTGAATCAACACCTCTTTGTGTTTTTGGCAACCCCAATACGAAATCCATGCTAATCACATCCCATGGCCTTTCCAGTATGGGCAATGGTTGATAGAATACCACATTCTGTTTCCTTCCCTTCGAATGTTGGTAAATTCTACATCTGTCCGCAAATATCTTGACATCATCTCGCATCCCCGGCCAAAAATATGACTCATTCAGCTTCGTGAATGTTTTGTCATGACCAAAATGTCCTGCTAATCCTCCACTGTGTTTCTCCTTCATCAAATTCTCCCTCATGGAGCATTTCGGAATACACAGTTGATTGCTTCTGAACAACAATCCTTCTTGGATCATGTATTCTATCCATGGGCTTCTGTCTTTGAGAAATGGATTCTCAGCTGCTTCATATGCCTCCTGAAAATCTGGATCATCTACGTACATGTCCCTCAGATCATCAAAACCCAGCATTTTGACTCAGAACTCCTGCAAGAACAAACACTTCCTGCTCAAAGCATCAACAACTTTGTTAGTTGCACCTGAAATATGTTTAATCACAAAAGTGAAATTCTACATATACTCAACCCATTTGACATGTTTTTGATTCAACTTCTCCTGTTGAGTCACAAACTGCAATGCATGATTGTCACTGTACAAGACAAACTCTTTCAGAATCAAGTAATGCCTCCATTTCTTCAGTGCCTGGATGATAGCATAAAATTCCTTATCATAAGTGGAATATTTCAACTTCGCTTCATTCAAATTCTCACTGAAGTATTCTATCATCCTGACTTCTTGACTCAATACTGCCCCGATTGCAAATCCGCTTGCATCACATTTCACCTGAAATGTCTTCTGGAAATCCGGCAACACCAAAACTGGTTGTTCCGTAATTTTCCTCTTCAACAGATTGAAAATTTTCTCAGCCTCTGCTGTCCAGTGAAAAGACTTATGCCACTTCTTCACTGTATCCATCATTGCTGCACTAATTCCACTGAAATTCCTGATGAACTTTCAATAGAAACTAGCCAATCTGTGAAAACTTCTCACCTCAAATACATTCCTTGGTGATGGCCAACTCTTGATTACTTCCACCTTATCTGGATCCATCCTCAACTCATTTGCTGAAATAACAAACCCCAAGTAAATGAGCTCTATCTTCATGAATGAGGATTTCTTCATGTTTATCAACAGCTTCTCCTGCTGTAGTTTCTGCACCACTGTAGCCAAATGCTTCAAATGCTCCGCTGTTGTTTTACTGTAAACCAGTATGTCATCTAAATACACAATGACAAATTTTCAGATGAACTTCCTCAGGACTTCGTTCATCAACCTCATGAAGGTACTTGGCGCATTTGTTAAGCCAAATGACATAACAAGCCATTCATACAAGCCCTCGTTAGTCTTGAATGTTGTCTTCCACTCGTCACCTTCTCTCATGCGAATCTAGTGATAACCGCTTTTCAAATCAATCTTTGAAAAATACTTAGCTCCATTCAAGGAATCCATCAGATCATCCATCCTCGGTAATGGAAATCTATACCTGATGGTTATCTTGTTAATTTCTCTTGAATCAGTACACATTCTCCAACCTCTGTCTTTCTTCGGACTGAGTACTATTGGAACAACACATGGACTCAAGCTTTCCCTGACTAATCCTTTGTCCAACAAATCTTGGACTTGCCTCTTAACCTTTTCATTCTCCTGTGGCGTCAATCTGTACGCAGATTTGTTTGGTAAACTGGCTCCTGGTATGAGATCAATGTGATGACTCACACTCCGGATCGGTGGCAACGAACGAGGTAATTCGTCCACTACAATGTCAATGAACTCTTCCAGCAGTTCCTGAACCTCCTCTAGTAAATCATCCAATCTTGTGCTAGTCAGAAAACTCCTCGGCTTCCTGACCATAATGAACTGTGGATCCTCCTTCTTCTTAACCTCTATAAGAAGTTCCTTCCCACTCATGAGAAGTATTGTGTTTCTTACTTCCGGTTTTACCTCCTTATCCTTTATCGGAAGCAACATGTGTGTCCTCCCATTCTTCTCTAGGGTGTATGTGTTCATTCTCCCATCGTGAATCACATTTCCGTCATACTTCCATGGTCTACCCAGCAATAGATGACAAACATCCATAGGAATGACATCACATAAGATCTTATCATTATATCCTCCTATCTTAAATTCAACTAAACATTGTTTTGTGACAGTTACCTAGTGTCCTTTCTGTAGCCATGAAACTTTTTATGGGCTTGGATGATCATTCGTCTCAAACTCCAGCTTCTCTACCATCTCCATAGATACGATATTATCTGTGCTACCACTTTCTACAATGACCTTGCATACCCTGTCCTTGGTCTTGCAAGAAGTCCTGAAAAGTCTGGTCCTTTGGACTGAACTTTCCACCTCCTTCTCAGGTGTCAAAAGGACTTTTCGCATCATCAACAATCTTCCGCCTTCAGTGTCTTTGGCCTCAACATCCCACCTCTGTGCTTCAGAGATGTGAGCTTCTCCAATGGCCTTATTTTTCTCTGGACACTCGTAAGACTCGTGTCCATTTTTCCCGCATGTGAAGCATGCGATTACTCCACCTCTTCCTCTTCCTCTACCTCTGGTTCGAGGAAAAGTGTTGTTGTCAGCATAATCTCCTCTTTGCTCATTATGTTGTCCTCTATGTTCAACATATGGTCCTCTCTGTGAGGTCCCACCTCTCTCAATTCTACCCTGAGGTTTCTTCCATTCCTCCTTGGGCTTCTGGTATTTATCTTGGGCAACTGATTTGCCTCTGGGATGACTTCTACCTCGGCCCCTTTGACTCTGCTTTTGGCTCAACTTCTCCTCAGCTTTCAGAGCCATCTGATAAGCATCTTCCATTGTTTGGATGGTTACCATGCTCATCTCATCCTGGATATCATATCTCAGGCCATTCATGTTTCTGGAAACTTTTTCATCATTGCTCTCCCGATGACCTGCCCTGATGTTCAGTTTGTAGAATTCCTCAGTGTATTCTTTCATTGTCATCAGCTTCTGTCTCAGGTTCTGCATACTCCTGAACAGAGTAATTTGATAATCCCTCGGGATGAATTTCACCTTCATCTTCACGATCATTCGATCCTAGATCTTGATATTCTGCTTGCCCTTGCAGCGTCTATCAGCTTGTAGTTCATCCCACCACAATGCTGCATGTCCCTTCAATCTTGTGACAACATGCTTGACCTTCTTGTCCTCCTCAACATCTTCATAGTCAAAGTATATGTCTAGAGCTCTAATCCAATCTAGAATCTCTTCTGCATCCAAGTTTCCCTCATAAAATGGAATGTCCATCTTTTCTCTTGCACCCATCCTGACAATAGATTTGATCAAACGCTCATTTGATGCATCTTCAGCTGCAACTTCTTCCTCGTGTTCAGCCTCAATTTCACTTTCGGAATCACTGAGATCCCCTGCACTGGTTGTGCGTCTTTGCACTATCTCCATGTCTTCGATTCTAGCTCGGAGATCACGAATCTCTCTCTCCATGACTGGATCTGTCATTTGCTTGCCTCTTCTCCTCAGCATTTCCCTATCCTCTGGATTGGGTGTCTGCGCATCCCTTCTCCTGGGCGGCATGGTGAATTCTCTTCTCTGCTATAGAAATCAAAGAACCTTTCTGTGTTATGATACCACTTGGTGTGTATCAGAGTGCTCCTTACCTATTATGCCTCCCTCACCAGAAATATACAGACAAGAATCAGGCTCTGATACCACTTAATGCACGCACGCTTGCAAGCACGTCTGTTCACAGGATCTTCCCTTTTCCACGGCCTGAAGAACTCTAATGTCCTTCTATTTCCCTATCGGGAAGTCCGCACCCACATAACTCTTCACATGATTCCCTCTCTTTACTTATCACGATTTCGACGCTCGCAGTGTCGAGCAACTCGATTTACCGAACCTTGACTCCCGATGCGCTAAAACTCCGATGCACACGTGGGTTGTCTTTTCAACGGTCCCTTTACTCCATCGGCCTTTCGGAGTTCGCCAGATCACGAATCCTTAATGCCTATATTTCGGGCCTTCTCATTCCCCGAATTTTTGAAAGGATGGGCCACCTGTCCACCTACCGATACCTGTGGCCTGTTGACGGGCGAAACAGTCCGTCCATCAACTGGGAGAGTGGAACCGGTCCGGGGTTGTCTAAATAACCCAATCCGTTTGGAATGGACCACCCTGACGAGTTTAACGGCTCCGTTGGCCGCTCTAAGGTCTCCTAAGAAAACCAAAGAGAGAATTGATCTGAGCTAAGTAATCTAAACTAAGGAAACTAGAAACTAATAAAACAAGCTAAAATCAACTAAAACTAACTAACTAACTAAATAAAAGAAATTAAATTAATTAACTAAAACAAACAACTAATATTACACTAATATACTTAAAACAAACTACTAAATAAACTAGGACTAAATACAACTATTCTAACTACTACATACACTCTACTTATTACTATAATAACTCAAATCAACTATCTAATTATCAGCTGCAATATTACTTATTCACCAATGTACACTATAAACAACCTACAGATTTATTTAAAACCTGCAAAACTGATATGTTTTCTGCCCTAAGACAACCAAGAATCTTTTTGATTTTTTATATTTTATGAAAAAGAAATAAACATTACTGCAATTAAACAACCTAATATATTTTACTGAAATTAAACAATCTTATATAAATCTAATTAAGATTATATCTAAATTAAACTATTTAATGAAAACAGTAAACAAAAACTAATTGACCTGGAAACGCTCCAAGTCTGCCCTGTGTGTGATGACTTCTAAGCTGGTCGAAGGAAGAAATTCGCACCGGTTAATCCCCAAAGCTTCTCGTAAACGATTTGCTATGCTGCTTCTTGAAGTGTTTTACAGGACAAACAAGACATAAAAGAAAATCATAACAATCTTATGATTATAAATTCATGCAATAAGGGAAACCTGTTATGCAAGAAACTTATATATAACAATTCAATCTATGAAGAATATAAACCTGTCATTCACAAACTGAATTCACAATTGTTATGTCTTTTATCTATTTGGAAGAAACGAGAGATGGATAACAGTGGTCAAAATTATATCATTTGCATTTGATTTAGATAGCTAAAGTAGTCATAAATCATACACAAATTAGATATACAAGACATGAAACAAAATGTTGATATATTGAAAAGCTAAAGCTGTGACAAAACATCAATTCTGCTCCAGTCTACATTAGAGTTCCATATCCTTGTTCTCCCACGAATGAGGATGAACATTATTACAAAAATCATAGGTTTATATAAGTTTCTCCACAGGGTAAAACATCCCTGTGGATAATCATCAAACAGTTTTACATAATCTGGGAAAAAATCCCAAAATCTACTAAACTAAGCAATCTAAAATGCAAGTGAAATCCTTGAGATATCCTCCAACTGCTCATCAACTCATTTGCAATTCGAATTTACCTACAATAGGACACAAATATCAAATTAGAAGGATATTTCAGTAACAAAATACAAAAAAATTGATCCTACAGACTTAGCTACAGAATCATTTGATTCTGTAGCTAGTCAAAAATAGCATATAGAATCAAATATCAATCAAATAAAATCTTAAAAGAAATCAAATCCAATTTAATTTTCTTTTCATCATCAAAACGAATTACTAATAATTCAAGTGAAATTACCTTTTAAATTAAACAATATCAAAATAAATGCAATCAAAACAGAGTACAGAATGCTCTATTTTCAGTTACCATAAAACATGGTCAAACATTGACAGGCCTGTTTCTATCAAACGAAATTAAGCAGAGAATCAAGTGATATGAGATACGATGTAATCGTAATCAACTCAACCATAATCGAACATAATCGTATACAAGATATGATATGCCACAACATAACTAAAATCGATATTAATTGAACACAACATATATGTTACAGCTGTAGCAAATTACATAGATTTCATGTCGTTTCAATCCATAGTAAAGATAGACAGGTTGTAGATTATGCATAAGATTCATTCTGTTGTAATCAAATATGGGAAGGCTGTTACGATATACTCAAAACGAAACATGCGTAACAATATTGACCAAAAATCACCATCGATTTCAATTGCTGGGTGTAACACAGTCAAAATCGAACAACATTGATAACCATAAGCTAGACAACAATCAAATGAAATCGGGTCTGGGTTAATTATAGACAAATTCATCATCCTGAGTATGATCATTTTGTTTTGCAAACCCATTCATAACTGAAAATACATTGTCATTCCAATTCAAAATAGAACAGGGTCGATTTAGTCAACGGACCACAACGAATTGACTGGTTGGGAGTTGTATGACAGTTACGATTTGTATCACTTCACGATTTGGCAAATATAAAACAAAACCCTTTTTTTTTTTAAACATGATCCAAATCGTATCAGGGCTGATCAAAGTCATATAAAATTGCAACAGACAACCATCGTATATGTGCATCATAACCAATTCAGATCACAGCATAGATCGTGCTTCAAAATTTGAAATGCAAAATAGCTTGCCTATAATAGATGCAACAGAGAATTCAATCACAACTAATTTAAAACAATCAAATCTATGATATGATTACTAGAATCAAAACCAAATACAACTAAACTCAAATGATAACAAAATTTGATTTACCAAAACAAATCATATACAGTAGTGCATGTTTATGTAACAGAGCAGGTCGATGATGTACACAGAATTTATGAATGTGTCGTATAAATGGGTGAAAGTTATACCAGCGAGGTTGTTGAGGCTATGTCAATTTCGAATTGACAATTTCCATGGCTGGCTCAACATTCTTGAACAGAATTGAACCCGTTGTTCGCTGGTTCTTATCAGTGGGTTGCACCTTCACATTCTAACCGGTGAGTTTTGCCACTTGGTCTTCCAAAGCATGGATTCTGGATTGCAAAATCGGCACATGTAGGTAGTATCTCTCCAACCATAAACTACACTGATCGCATGATGGAACAACTAGTTGAGCAGAAGAGGGTTTCGATGAGTCACCGAGGGTTCCACGAGGTAGTTCAATGCCAGGAAAATTAGGATCATCCCGCAGACAAGGTGGTAAATTCTTGACAAAGTCATAAGGAGGTTTGTCACACAAGCCTTCTGAGTAAGGATACTCGTTTGCGAGAAAACGTTCAATCTCTGAATCAGAATCTTCACTGACCACAATAGGCTCAAGGTTGGCAGGAGTTCTAGGTTTATTTCTCGCCATGCGAGAGATTAACCTAGCATTTTTCTTGCCTTTAGAATTAGCATTAGTTTTAGCTTTAGGTTTTCTGGTTGTGGGTTTAGCAATTTCGACCTGTTTGGTCACAGCCATAGGCAAGTTTGTAGGTGGGTCGGGTAGAGGTTTGGGTAGTAAAATGTTGTAAGGCACAGGGGGGATAGGTTTGCTTTCGCTCACCACAGGTTTATCAACCTGCGGTGGGTTTGAGTCTTCAAATCCATTACGACTGAGAAAATCACCCCAATAGTCATGACGTAACCCCAACTCATAAACTACAATCATTTTAATCAACCCCAAATAGAAGAGACTGGTATCGGCCTGGCTGTGTTTATACCTTTTAGCCATTTTAAACAAACTCCTATGCAGATAGTGAGGCATATTGAGGTCGTAGCCTATAAAAACCATCAATAGACGAAGGTTAAACAAGAAAACAAACCCGTATCTGCCCTCGCAAGTAATGAATTTCTTGATTATCATTAGGAGATCATGCCAGCGTGGTTTTAACATTTTTGCAGGCAAGCCTTTGTCGCAGGAGTTCACCATTCAAGATTGGAATAAAAATGTCCACGGGACATCATCCACCTTGCAACTCTTCGACCACTTATGTCCAATAACAGGCAGACTGGTTGCCGAGCTAAGAAATTGCTCATTAATCTCTAACTGCACATCCCCAATTTTGGCTCGGCAGCCATCGAATGATAACGCAAATTGTCGAGACACGACAGGGTTATAACCATCGAATTTTCTTATAAATGGGAGCCATCCACATTCCTCCAAGTCGCTATGAGCGCTATCAAACATGAGCAGTGCTTGGCAACCGTTAGGCTCGGCCCTTACGACAGGAGCCATGGCCTCTGTGCATAGTAGGGTTTGAATTGAACAAAGAAATACACAGGGATGAAAAATGGTTACGGCTAACAGCTGCACAGCTCAAAGAGGAAAGGATTAATTGTATGCGTGCGAAGGTGGTGGGATTACCACTGCCATGCAGGATAATAATGACATAGTATAGTGTTGTTCCATCCACATAATGTCATTTAAACCATATGAATCAGCCAACTGAATAATTTGGGCGGTGGTCAATGCATCAACTTGCCATACCATATACTATAACAATGCGCCATTGCATAACTTAGAACCATTAAACCAAAATCCAAATTTGATCAATGCACCATTGTATAACTTCAATGCTATTTCCATCAAACTCTTAAAACAGTCATACTCCACGTAAGGATTTAAATCATAAAATCAAAACCCAAAGTCAAATGTTTATCCAATCGTGATTTCATAACTTCAAACCTTTGCCTTTGAAATCGAAACTCATATATTGATCATGTGCTCATAGCATAATATATAATCAAAGTTATAACAAAAGATATCATAAAATCGATAAGTCAAAGGTTTATGAAAACAAGGATCGCATCACATAAAACTAGATCAATCATGACCCTTATAAAATAAAAAATAACCCATAACTTAATATGCTCAAAGTCTCATTAATCAAAATGCGCAATCAAAGTAAGAGTATATAAATGGATATAGTTTGAAAGAACCTTTTGCAGTCATATGATAAACTAATGATAAGGTGCCCTCCAGAAAATTAATGAAAGACAACGACAGTCCAAACAACGATGGAGGGGTTTTCACACTTTCAGTTGTGAAAACTGAATTGAAACCAAATTGCAATTGTCGCATGAAATAAAAAGAATATCTTCTTGCAAAATGCGACGATGACTTGAGGTTCAAGAGACAAAGGTGTAGGTAGCTTATATGACAATTGAAAAAATTGAATTAGCTGCCAACATGGCCCCACACTGTTCCTTTGGCCTGTCAGGATATCGTGTCTCACGATTCCAAATTGGAAGAGTATCCTGTCCTCAGGACCTCCAAAATGCCAAACCCCGAATTCGTTAGGTCTTCCGACATGCGTCCCAAATGACGTATTGTTCAGATTGAACCTTGGGCTTCGCTAAGAGCAAAGTCAAAACCATTCACCTATATGAGCCCCGATGACCAAATTCCCGATATACCGATGACTACTGATTCCTACCACCTGTCCCAATAGATGGACGGCTCTGAGCTTGTCGGGATTTCCACGAGGTATTTACCCGATCTCTAATCCACAGGATTCCTGATTTTTTGAACCCCGATGCCTCAATATCCCGATGCCTTCTCAGGGTTTCCACTCTTCTCACGAGGATTTTAGACCTTGCGCAACTCCTGTCAAACGGATGGTTGACGGGTACCTGTTTGATGATCCAACGGTTCACGATCCCTAGAGCTTACACTCTGGATGTAGCCGTAACCTCCCCAGTTCTTTACCAGATCAGATGGCTGGAAGGATTTCGCAAATCCTCTCCACAAGGTCCTGACCGTCTGTCTTTTCCTCCTCAATACTTTCGTGAATTGAACCAAGGATTCCTTCCCGGACTTAATCACCTGTGCCACAAAAATCCGACGCCTTGAGTCACTCGGTATGCACCAACTCCTTATGCTACCTTCAAAAGCTTCAAAGGTTTTATCCCTCCTGATCCTTCCCATGACTCTGAGTCTTAGAGAAGATTCTTGCACGCACTCCTTGCGGCAACTCTCAGACACTTCTAAGTGTTGAATACCTTCAACTCTGCACACCCCTGCAGTAGCAGTCCCTCACACCTTACTCAGGGTCACAACCCTAAGACTTTACCTTGCTTGCGCACTCCTTGCACGGCTCATGTGCCCAACTACACTTCTGGGGAAATGAGAGCAAAAGTAAAACTATTTGAGCTTCACAGACACAACCCTGAATTCTTGTCGACGCACTCCTTGCAGACACTTCCACGGCACTCCTTGCAGGAATTCTTACTCAGATAGAGAAACAATTGAAAATCATTCCCTCTTCCTTTCAGACTTCAACTCAGAACATGAAATCATATACACATCATATCAAAGCAAATGCATAACAGGAAGCAAACATTCATGAGCATAACATTAATACACAGACAACAACACAAACCATGAATTTGAACGAATTCTTCTATTAATTCAAATATTTGTACATGGGTGTTCTTACACAGTTCTCTACATGCTCTTGCTCTTCTCCTTCTTCTCTAATAATATTACAATGCACAATGAGGGTGTCTATATCTCGTTTCCCTCTTTCTTTCTAAAACTGTCTAATCTAGAATTAAATTCTATCTACCTGCATTAACTATCTATAAATGTCGTCTACCTAATAAGGACGAGAGCAATCCGCTCAAGGTCCATTTACATTATACAAGTGCGCTTCATTAAATTTCCACATTAATGTTCGCACATCAAATCCGAAGTAATTTCAAAATTTGTGCTGGCTTGTCTAGCTGTCCCTTGCCTTCCGCGCTGGCTCGCTTGACGTGGGAGATGCTCCTACATCAATAGCTCATAGGGATTTCTGTCAATGTTGTTTCTGAGTATTACTCTGTTTTGAATATGAGTTGTTGTATGCACTGCCTATTTCTAAAAAATATCTGTCAATTTGGAATCCATTAGCAATGTTCGATCCATTTCTTGTATTGTCATGTTCTTTCTTTCAACAACTCCATTCCGTTGAGGTGTCCTAGCAACGGAGAATTGCCTTTTTATTCTATGAATGTTACAGTAGTCCATAAATTCCTTTGAAGTGATCTCTCCTCCATTATCAGATCTCAATAATTTGATTTTTGAATCCATTTAATTTTCAACCATTTCCTTGTAGATATTGAAGTTTTCAAAAGATTCTGACTTATTCTTGAGAAAGAAAATTGTTGTCATTCTTGTATAATCATCAACTAATAACATAAAGTATTTCTCACTTTTTAAACCCTTTGTTGTAGTTAGTCCAACTAGATCAATATGCACAATTTCCAGTGGTCTTGTCATTGAATATTCCTTTGATTTGAACCTAGTCTTTGTTTGTTTTCCTTGTTTACAACGCTTGCATAAAGTGTTGGTTGGTTTCGTGATCTGGGAAATTTCTCTGACTGCTTCTCTTTTGTTGAATTTGACAAGGTTATCAAAATGTATGTGACCCATTCTTCCATTCCATAGCCAACTTTCATCTTCCTTTCCTAGACAACACTTTTGATTTCCAATTTCACTTAACACATATATGTTGCTTGAAGTTCTCGCAGCTATAGCAATCAATTTTCCTGAACCTTCTTTTCTTATCTCGCACTTTTGTGAATCGAAAGTAACTTTATGACCTTGGCCAGACATTTTAATCACACTTAGAATATTATGTTTCATATCTTATACTAGTAGAACATTTTATGCCTTTGTATTCTTGTTCCCAATTTTGACTGTGCATTTACCAATGATTTTAGTTGAATCATCATTTCCGAAGGAGATTGATCCATCTCTTTCCTTTCTTAATGTAAGAAACCTATCTCTATTTCCTGTCATGTGTTTTGAACAACCACTGTCAACATACCAACCACATTTCTTCTTCTTAGCTTGTAGAGAGGGTGTGCATTCTCGATTTCCGTATTGATTCTACTTTCTTATCCATGTATTTTTTTGAGGTTCTTGTCTGTGATTGTTATTGTTCTGTTGTGGTTTTGTAGGAGGGATTGTCATTCTGAAATCTTTGGACATGTGTCCAAATTTTTTACACTTTTATCATTCCACTTCAGTGCTCAATGATTCAAACATGTTGTGATTTCTTCTCTGTGTTTCAATAGGCCTTCTCGGATAACCATTTTGTGTATGACTTTCAAAGTTGTTTATGTTCCTGTTGTTAGCTGTGCAATTCAAAGATTTATGTCCAAAATTATTACTTGCATAACATAAACAAAAAAAGATAGTTTGATACCTAGGAGTTGAAGATCTTCTGAAAGTAGTTTCTCTTATGAATCCTTATTCTTCCTGAGACCTATTTGTTTCTATTGGTTGTTGATTATGAAATCTGAATCTTCTTGGTGCAGGAGTGTCCCTGTAATTTGTTCTGTATACCTTCCTATCCCCTTTGATTGTTTCTGCATAAATTTTTGGATATGTTTCTTATTCTTTTGTTTTGGAGATTGATCCATTTTTTGTCTGATTGTATCCAAGTCTAGACTTGTCATGATTATGCCTTTAACTGTTGATAATGTCATTCAAAACTTTTGAATTGTTCTGCATATTTTTCTTTTGAAGATCCTTTCTTAATGTGACAATATCTGCTTCCAAATTTTCAATGATCTTGTCTCTTTCTTCTAGTTGTTCTTTGAGTGCTTCTTCAATTATTTTATCTTCTTCAATTTGAACCTTCAAATTTGTGTTCATTTGTTCTAATTCCTAAGTGTCTTCTTTCTTGTCTAGTTCCACTTGTAGCTTCTTGTTTTTCCTCTTTTATCTTCTGATAACTTCTATGACACTCATTAATTCCTCTCAGTAGTCAACTTCTACCTCTTCAATTTCTTCTTCGGCTTCTTCATATTCTACTTCGACTTCTTCTTTATCAGAGTCTTCTACTGCCATGAATAGAACCCTTTATGTCTCACTGTCACTAACTTCATCTTCATCTAATGATGAGATGTCTTCTTTGGTGCATAAGCTTTTCTTGAAAACTTTCTTTGTGGTTCTTTTTTCTTTATATGTTTTTCTTCTTTTTGAGTCACCTTCATCATTTATGTTTTTCTTATGAGGACATTTGTTAGCAAAATGACCAATACCATCGCAATGAAAACAAATTAAAGGAATCTTACCTCTATACCTATCGTCGGTTCCCTTGTTTAGTCTTCTGACAAAGTTGGCCACTTCTTCATCATCTTTTAAGACACTACTATTGTTGCTATGTTCTTTTTCTTATTTCTTTCCCTTTTGCTTTAATCTTTTGGATGCTTTGAAGGCTTCTTATTTTACATCTGTATTTTCCTGTTCAGTTCATAATTCATATGCTGTGAATATTCCATGTAGTTCGTCCATGCTTATTGAGTTTAGATATGTTCTTTCTTCTAGTGCTGATATCTTAGGGTCAAATCTCATAAGAAGAGATCTTGGTACCTTTTGAACAATTACAGATTCTTGAATTTCTTCTCCCAATCCTATGATTGCATTTACTATTTCATCGAATCGTAAGAAGTAAGCTGCAATATTCTTATTTTCCTACATCTTTAGTTGTTCGAACTGACCTCTGTAAGTTTGAATCTTTACTTCTTTTACTTTTGAATCTCCTTCATAACTATTTCAAAGTTTGTCCCAAATATCTTTAGCGGATTTACAATGTGCAACTTTGGTGAATACCATTTCACCAAGACCGTTTAGAAGTGCATTTTTGGCTTTGGAGTTATTCTGACTGATTTTTACTGCTTTGTCATTTGTTGGAGAAACTGTTGGTCCTGTGTATCCATCTAAAATTGATTGTCAAATTTCAAATCCTTGTGCCTATATATATGTCTTCATACTTATGCTCCAAAATGCATACTTTTGTCCATCAACCTGTGGTATTCCATTTTTATACAAGTTCTTTCTCTGCATGATCTACTTTTCAGTGGTTAAACTGATTTCTGAAGGAACCATTTCTGATACCAATTGTTTGATTACTGAGAGGGGGGGTGAATCAGTAATAGAGATATCTAATTCTTTTTAACCATATAATCCAAGTGTTATATAAATGTATCATTATCATCCAATAATTGCAGAGTAAATAAGAAATGAAAAAATGAACAATCATACATATACACAGTACACCAATGTTTTACATGGAAACCCAAAGCAAGTGAAAACCAAGGAATGTTTTTTCTTATATGTCTTGAAGAATTACATTCATTGGAAGCAGCAACTTCCTGTTAATATTATGGTAGCTTCGGGAGGTATGAACCTCTATTGTGACCTATGATGAGATTAGAATATTTTGGAAGGAAGCAAAGAAGTGAAGGAAACCCTAGACAAGTTGTCAGTTGCACAAATATATTTAATATGAATTTATTAGTACCCAGGAGGAGAATTCGGCCCTAGTAAGCCTTCCTAGACTACTATAAATACAGGGTGCCATTTCTCATTATTCACATCTCAGCAGTTGTAGAGAGAACTGGATCTGCGCAACACAATGGCAGTCTTGTGCGCAAGTCTCTGGGAAAGTGTGCGCTAGCTTCTGGGTGGGAATATCTAATCATCTTGGTTTCTATTCTTTCTTGGTGCATTAGCCTCTATTGGCTATTGGATTGCTACCAGGATTCTCTTCTCTATCAAGATCAAGGTGCTCGGAGGGTGGTTTCAACCTATGGTTGGGTGACAAGGGTATCGTCAATGGTAAAACGAGCACAATCTTCTATATTCTAACAAGTTATGGGCCCACACCTCCTTCATTTAGCCTAAAGTGTTGGAAGGAAGCATAGATATTGATCTCATTGAGGAATTGTCGCTAGGGTTACTAGCAGGAGCAACTTCCAAAACACTCAAGTTAGGGCTACTAGCAGAAGCAGTTGCAGAAACCCTAATTCTCAGATTCGACACCTTGTGATGGAGCATCTTGCTAAGGAGAAGATATTCATATTCACCCTAGTTCAGCACACCTTTTGGCTCTCTCAGAAGATAGAAATGATGAAGTTGAAGTTTTGGATCAAGGCATGACTAGTTACCAGTCAACCAAAGACATGAGCAAAACGATTAGTCTCTTACACTGCTCAGCACTCACTGGAATGATTGAATATGACATGTGGATAATCGATAGTGGTGCTTCTAGGCACATGACGGGAGATCAATCCAGACTCTCAAATCTAAATGAGAAGAAGACATCTTACAAAGTGGATCTTGGAGACAAAATCACTTACCCCGTCGAGGGATTTGGACAAGCCTCTGTCAAGTTGAAATCAGGTAACCATGTTCACTTAAGCAATGTTTTATATGTACCTGGTTTAGAAAAGAATCTTGTGTCGATATCATGTCTAGAATACAAAGGAAACAAAATAGCCTTTGTGGATGGAAAAGTGTTATCATGGCATAAGAACTCCAAAATAGAGAATGGTAGGGTTATTGGAAGTCGTGAAGGAAATCTGTATAGACTACTAGAACAAAATGAAGAAGCTCTCATACATGACAAAGTCAACCCTAATGAGATTTGGCATAGAAGGTATGCTCATATCAATTATCAAGCATTACCTTTTCTTAGAAGAATGGTTGAAGGAATACCAGAATTGAAATCTACACATGAAGGAATCTGCAAGGGATGTTCCCTTGGGAAGAATATCAAGAAACCATTCCCATGTAGCAACAATAGATCTAAGGAGATCCTATATCTAATACACTCAGATGTTTTCGGTCCAATGCTAGTCATATCCCTAGGAGGATATCTTTACTACGTAATCTTCATAGATGGCTATTCAAGAAATCCCTGGCTATACCTATTGAAGACAAAAGACAAAGTATTCAACAAGTTCCAATAATTCAAAGCAGAAATAGAAAACCTCACGAACAAGAAGAACAAGACATTAAGAATAGATAATGGAGGAGAATACACCTCGAAGGAGTTCGTTTCATTCTGCAAATTGGCAGGGATTAGGAGGGAGCTGACCGTTCCTCATAATCCTCAACAAAATGGTGTAGCAAAAAGAAAGAACAGATCTATCGAAGAAACCGTAAAATCCTTATTGAATGATCAAGGTCTATCCATGTTCTTATGGGGAGAAGCAGAAATGATGGAAATATATGTGCAGAATAGAAGTCCTCATCGTATATTGAAGGACATGACACCAGAGGAAGCCTTCTCAGGTAAGAAGCCTAACGTGGAAAACCTAAGAATATTTGGATGTCCAGTTTACTCTCATATTCCCAAGGACAAAAGAAATAAACTAGAACCGTCAGGAAAGAAGGGGATATTCGTGGGATATAGTGATTCAGCCAAGGCCTATAGAATATATATTCCAGAACAAGACAAGATCAAAGTTAGAAAATATGTAACGTTCAATGAAAGGATGGACTTCAGGAAATCCATTGAAGAAATTATAGAAGAAGAAGAGCTTGAAGAACCTAATGCAGAAAACACAGAAAACGAAAATGACGAAAAGGATCAACCTAATCATCCTATGGAACCATGTGAAAACACTAATTCAGATATCATACCAAAGACCAAGAAACGACCATATTGGCTTGAAGCTACATTACAAGATCTAGAAAGACTTAAGGTTCCAGAAGGAACATTCAGGAAGAGTAAAATACCAAAAAGATTCTCAAGTTATGCAGCATACATGACGAAGCTTCTAGATGAAGAACCTACCACATTTGAAGAAGCAGTTCAAAAGGGAAAATGGAAATAAGCTATGACAGAAGAGCATCAATTCATTATGAAAAATGAGGTATGGGAAATTGTACCTAGACCTAAAGAAAAATCTGTGGTAACCTCAAAATGGGTATACAAGATCAAACTTGCAGTAGACGGAAGCGTGGATAAATACAAGGAAAGATTTTTTGGCCAGAGGGTTCTCCCAGAAGGAGGGAGAAGATTATGACGAAACCCTTGCTCCGGTGGCTAGGTATACCTCCATCAGAGATATCATATCTCTTGTTGCTTCCATGATATGGAATCTACATCAAATGGATGTAAAGACAGCTTTTCTGAATGGAGCAATTGAAGAAGAAGTATATATTGAACAACCTCAAGGGTTTGAGGTACATTCCAGAGACACTCACGTTTGCAGATTGAAGAAATCTCTATATGGACTCAAGCAATCTCCAAGGGACTGGTATGCCAGAATGGACAACTATCTAACAAGATTTGGTTTCTCCAAGAGTCATGCAGATCCAAACCTTTATTACAAAGTCATGGATAATGCACCTGTGATTCTACTATTATATGTTGACGATCTATTCATAAAAGGTGAAGAATCTCTCATTATCCAGTGCAAGAAGGAATTAGCTTCTGAATTTGATATGAAAGATCTAGGTCTCATAGATTATTACATGGGACTAGAAGTATGGCAGAAGCGTGGTGAAGTATTCCTTGGACAAGTAAAGTACGCAATAAAGATCCTTCAGAAGTTTGGAATGATGGACTGTAAGTCCATGGACACTCCTATGAATGCGGATATAAGAAAAGTGAAATTCCCAGATTCTGATCTAGTAGATCCATCTCTATATCGACAACTAATTGGATCATTGATGTATTTGGTAAATACTCGACCAGATATTTTCTTTACTATAAATACATTAAGTCAGTTCTAGGTGGAACCAAGACAAGAGCATTGGATAGCTGCAAAGCATGTCCTAAGATATATTCATGGGACAATAAACTATAGCTTGAGATATACCACATCTAGTGATATCCAACTTCATGGATTTACAGACTCTGATTGGGCAGGAAGTGCAGAGGATAGAAAGAGCACTTCAGGTATGTGTTTCAGCTTGGGCTCCACTATGATATCTTGGGGAATCATGAAATAGAAGTTTGTCACACTCAGCACAGTAGAAGCAGAGTATATGGAAGCATGTGAAGCATGCACAGAAGCAGTATGGCTAAGGAAGTTAATCTCCGATTTATTTGATCAGATTCTAGAATCGACCATAATATATTGTGATAATCAGAGTTGTATAAGATTATCAGAACATACAGTGTTTCATGAAAGGTCGAAACACATTGAGATAAAATACTACTTTATTCGAGATAAAGTCCAGGAAGGAGAGGTAAATCTCAAGTATATCCCCACTGATGGGTAGACAACAGACATCCTGACGAAACCTCTATCCAGAATAAAGTTTTCATATTTTCGAGAGAAGATGGGGATCATGAAAATAACTCCCTTAGATGAAAGGGAACACTCTCCAGGTTAGGAGGGAGCACTGAAAATATTATTGAAGAATTTATAATTATTTGAAAAATAGTCCAAATTGGACAGATTCTTTCCTGTTTGGAAAGTGGATTGAGATTTCTGACGGACAGTGACTTCCCATTGTGGTTAACATGGGAAGTAGTATGATTGTTGATGTATCATAGACAACAAATTCCCATTGTGGTTAAGATGGGGAGTAGTCTAGGGCAGTCTCTCTTCTTGAGGGTTACTCAAGAAGACTGGCCCGCCTTGCCGGAAAGCGATTTCTCATTGTGGTTAACATGAGGAATGGTCTGTTTTGGAGGTTGATACAGGATAGTCTTTTCCTCTTGTGGTTAACAGAGGAAATGGTCTGGATAGTCATTCCTTAGGGTTATACATTCTCTCCAGGGTGCACTTTGATTAGTGTAGGAGGAATGGCCCAGGGTGGGGAATGGTCCAGGCTCAGCAATCAGGGACAGTTATTCTTCAGTGTTTTACATTCTCTTTAGGGTGCACTCTGATTAGTGTAGGAGGAATGGCCCAGGGTGGGGAATGGTCCAGACTCAGACATTCCTTAGGTTTTATACATTCTCTCCATGATGCACTTTGATTAGTGTAGGAGGAATGGCCCAGGGTGAGGAATGGTCCAGTGTTGTGAGGTATTGTACCCTACGGACTAACAAGCTAGGGCTTTAACTTGTACGCAGATCATGACCCTTAAGACATAACTTTTGACCTTCTACCTGAAACCTCAACCCCTTTTCTCATGCACACATGGGAAGAATCAACTAACCTTTTTATCGACGGTTGAAGTAGATCCTCCATTGAGCCTTTATCTCCTTGCTGCTGGTGCTCCTTCCACAAAGCTTTCCTGCAATCAAGACAAAACTACACATACATGCTATTGATCTACTAGGGGGTTATAGATTAAACACAAATCAAATAACATAGATAAGACTCATGTATTCGGGACGAGAAAAGTATTTTTTTCATTAATCTCAATACGAATCAACTTACAATGATTTCCGAGACCGGCCATCGTTCCTCGATCCTGATCCTGGGCTCCTCCTCTTCTTTGTCCTCCAACTGCTTTGCTTGAACTTCTCCTAAAGCTTGAGGAAAGGCTAAAGGGTTGGGACAATAATGGACTTGGAAATTTTGGCAGAGTTTCCTTGCTATGATTTTTCCTCCTTTGAATAGTACCCCTACCCCTCCTTTTATAGGCTAGAAGGAGCTAGGGTTTTAGGCGAACTCTCGTCCATGCATGGCTGGGAGTTCCAGTTAACTGACAAAAAGCTCTTCGTCCCAACGGAAACTTTCCTGATTTTTTACTTTGTTAGGTAAACGCGGGCTATAGTGGGTTAGCCCGCGGTCACCCGCGTGCAGTAGAAGGCCAGCAAGCGGTCCACCGTGCCCAATGAGAGGTTAGGGCGCGGGTTTCTTGATTTAAGTGGTTTTTTGAGGTTTTGTTCAGCATGGCTTTGGCTAGGAAGAGGCATGAGTTGGCCTGATGCCAGGTAAACCTGTGTGGTGCATTTTAGGGTTATAACAGATGCCCCCT
>ML779994.1:548134-567767 GCA_009831015.1 Picea engelmannii
TTTCAAAAGAAACGAAAGAAAGTAATAGCACAAAGACTATACATATGTTACAAAAAGTTACCCACAGTGACCCTATGAGTAGTACTTCTTGAGGTAGAGCCCATTTCTAGGCTCCGCCAAAGCATTCCCCTCAAAATCGACCAAACGATAAGTGCCCTTCTTTAGCACCTCCTTAACAATGAAGGGTCCGAACCACATGGGTTTAAAATTTCCTGCCCCCAAGGGGTCCTTATCTTGGTCGTAAACCAGGACAAGGTCGCCCTCAGAGAAAACCCGAGGATGAACGGACCTATCATACTGACACTTGAACCTATTCTTATGAGCCTCGTTGGCCAGGGCCGCATCGCGACGCTACTCATCAAGTTGCTCAAGGTGTACTAACCGTTCTTCTAGCGGAGAAGTGTCTGGCAGTAACTATACTGCCAATTTCAGAGATGGAATTTGACATTCGATGGGCAAGACTGCCTCCATCCCGTAAACGAGTTGGAAAGGTGAGAAACCGGTTGCAGTCTTAATTGATGTTCGGTAAGCCCATAATGCCGAATATAACATCAAATGCCAGTTAGACTTGGCTGAGTTGATGGTTCGCTGTAGCATTGTCTTAAGCGTTTTGTTAACAGCTTCCACTTGCCCATTGGCTTGGGGGTAGTAAGGTGATGAGTGTTCCTGCCGTAACCCAAGATTTGACGTTAACTCAGTCATCATTTGATTCTGAAAGTGACTGCCATGGTCAGTGACAATCTCTCTCAGGACTCCGAACCATACTATAATCTGGTTAAATAAGAAGAGAGCTGCAGTCTCTCCATCATCTTTGAACGTCGGCATGGCTTCAACCCACTTAGTAAAGTAGTCGACAGCCACAATGATATAGTGGTGCCCCCGCGTTGATGGGGGGTTGCAAGTAGTGTAATCAATCCCCCACTTGGTGAAGGGACCGACGGTGATAACAGGAAACATCGGAGCTGGATGTGCCCTCATCTTCCGTGAGAAGATTTGGCACAGATGGCACTTCTTGACCGACTCAATACAATATTTAATAAGCGTGGGCCAGAAGTAACCTGCTCGTAAATTTTTTTGGGTTGTTGCCAACCCAGATAAGTGACCGCCACAAGCTCCTGTATGACAATCATTGAGCACTATGACGGCCTCCTCATGAGTGAGGCATCAATGCAAAATGAAATATACACCTCGCTGATACAAAGTATCATTGAGTATCAGATAGTTCTTGGCCTGATGGCGTATCCGCCGACGCCCATCACGAGAAGTAGAGTTAGGACACTTCAAAGTCTGGAGATAGATCAGTATATATCCATACCGGGGATCAGATGATTCAATCAAAAACATATCACCCCGGATAGGCGATTCCTCAGGCACAACGTCACCTGACTCAAGCGAAAGTTCCGAGATAAGTTCTGCGAAGACCAGTGACTTTTTGGACTTCGCTGAAACGAAATCTAAGTCAAATTCTTGGAGAATGACCATCCATCTACTGATTTTTCCGTCGATAACTCGTCGTGTCAACATGTACTGAAATGGATTCACGACGGCAACAACAGTGGTCTTATGAAACAGAACATAGTGACGGAACCGTTGCATAGCATGGACTGCTGCCAACGCAAGTTTTTCGAGATGTGTATAATTAAGTTCCGGTCCTACGAGGCCTCAGCTCAGGTAATAGATCACGTATTCAGAAAATGAATCATCTTCCTGAACTAAAACCATGCCTATGGTTGACTCTGCGGCAGCCAGATATAATAGGAAATCCTTGTTATAATTCGGTGGTTGTAGCAGAGGTGCGGTTGTAAGGGCGTGTTTCAATGCATCGAAAGAACGCTGCGCGGCTTCGTCCCAGAGAAAAGGAACTTCTTTCTTTAGTAAATGCATGAAGCCCTTGGTTATCTCGGCATAGTTGGAGATGAAGCGTCGTAAGAAGTTCGCCTTGCCTTGAAGACTTTGAAGTTGTAAAATTGTGCATGGGGGGGGCAACTGTACTATTGCCTCCACCTTAAGAGGATCAACCATAATCCCCATTGTTGAAACAATGAAACCTAACAAACGTCCTGACGTGACGCAAAAGATGCACTTGTTGGGATTCAAGCGAATCCGGAAGTAGCGACAGCGTTCGAAGATGAGTCTGAGGTGCGTAGGATGATCTTTTCTCTTGCGAGAGCGTGATGCTAAATCATCTAGATATGCCTCGACTATATGTTTGAGGTCGTGAAACGCAAAAGACATGGCCCGCTGGAAAGTGGCTCCAGCATTCTTGATACCAAAAGGCATTTTTCGATAGGCGAATGTACCCAATGGACAAATGAATGTCGTTTTGTGTTGGTCCTCAGGTTTGATTTGGATTTGGTTATAACCCGAGAAACCATCCATGAATGAAAAGGCTTCACAATCGGCGCACTCATCAATGATCTGGTCGATGAATGGGGTTGGATAATTATCTTTCGGACATGCCTTATTCAAATCACGGAAATCGGTACAGACATGAATCATGCCCTATTTTTTATCGACTAGCACGGGATTTGACACCCATTCAGTCAAGTGGATAGGGTATATGAACCTTGCCTTAAGCAATTTCTCAACTTCAACTTTGATAGTTGCTTCCTTCCTTGGATTAACTGGATGAAGTTTCTGTCGAACAGGCTTTGCGTCCGGATACGTAATGATCTCATGTTCAACTATTTTCAGATCGATGCCTGGCATTTCCTCATAAGACCAGGCAAAAACATCGCGGAATTCTTTGAAAATATCCGTGTAAATATGAATCTCTTCGGGGGAGCAATCCGCTCCGATGAAAACATTCTCCACGAGGTCGGGGGTTCGGGAGATATTGATAGGCATCGTTTCAGCGATAGTCGCCATGTTGCCCTCAACATAAATATCCTGCGTAGCTAAGAGGTTAATGGGACAAGGCTGATCTCCCGTCATGGTGATAGTGAATTCTCCTGCCTCAATTCGGTGTAACTCCAGGAGGAAGTATGATCTGTGATGAAGATCTTCCCAGGGTTTGTCCGGACCAGTCATTGCTTTGATTATAGCTTCGTCGGAAGGCAGGACTAAGTCTAACGAATCGGTGTTGACAAGAGAATCCTGAGCCCAAATAGGCTCAAGGAGTGGATCCAACTCTGGTGCTGGAATCGGATCAGGAGTAGCTGAAGTTTGCTGAACCAAAGAGTATGCTACTTCAGCGGTCGACAAGGGCGTAGACATGCCCGCATGCCCTGTCGCATCCATCGTGTCTGATGGGGAAGGAAGAGTCCACGGATCCTGAAAGTAAGTCGTGCGAAACGACGAAACATGGAAAATCTCAGCCTTGTGGTGAGTCGATATAAACTTGACATCACCTTACGGAGGTGGGTAATCGAAGGTACCCATCAAAGATGGGCACAAACCAACTCCTATGTTGACGACACCGGCTTGAGGATTATCTACCATGGGAACTGTGGATGCCCCCAAGGCTGGGTCAGGTCGAGAGAAGGACAACTGATCAATAGTCACTATCCGGCCTTCATGTGGAAACAATAGGACTCGGAAGATTGTAGCGACCACCGCTTGCATTGCATAAGTCCAACTACGACCTAACAATAGATTGTAGTCGATGGGGGCATCGACTAACTCTACTTCGACGCACACAGTCTTCCCTCCTAACTGCACAGGGAAAGAGGGGATGATGCCATGCGGTCAGAAAGAACGACCATCGAATGCAGTGAGAAGAGTAGGTGACGGAGACAACTCAGGTTGACCAATGGCTTTCCAACATGCTAACGACATAACACAAGTTGAAGCACCCTTGTCTACCACCGTGCGGAAGATGTTTCGTGTAAAGGTTTTCGTGGGGTGAGCCACTACTATCTGAAACGCGACGTGGTAAGACAAACGAGGTTTCAAGTCAGTCGTATCTAACATGATCGTTCCCGGGTTACAAGTCTTTGTAGAGCCTAAAGCAGTCAACAACGCTTTTCTCTAAGCAGGGCAACTTTGGAGGACTTCCAAAGTGGACATAGCACAAGGGGTTTGTGACAAATCTTCCACCACAGAGTAGTTCTGGGCAGCCCTTGCGTTTGGATTATGTGAAGCTCGTTTAAACGCACCTTTTGGGATGCGAGTCATTGTTTCACCCAACGTCTTCTCGATTTGTAGAGGAAGAGATGGGATCTCGGCCTCTTTGCCCTTTTCAGAGGTGCTTGGTTTGCTATAATCGTGAGCCCGAGTCGCAATGAAAGTGTCACTTTTCATCATGTATACGTTCGCAGAAGATGGATTGTGTGGGGGAGGGCAGTTTTCGTGACTACCCCCCTCCGTACTTGCAGAGGCTTGAGTTAGATTCTGCCCATGCTGAAAGGGGTTAGTCAACACAGCTTGCTGTTGCTGCGTGACAAACTTCCGGGCCTCTGCAAGTCGAGGGAATAAATGGGTTGGGTGGTCTTCCGCACAAAGGTTGCACGGATACCTCACCTTCCTCTTTTCGGTAGTGCCCTCGCCAGCGTTTTCATTTTGTTTTTTATCCCCCTTACTCTTCTTGTGTTGTTTTTTCATCTCCTCGGGCTGCTGGTTGCCCTTTGGGTTAGTCGTCTGTACGGAGTGTACTTCCGACGTTTGAGTAGGAGAAGCAGCCAAAGAAGTAGTCTGGCTGGCCACTGAGTGTTGGATGGATAACTGATGCAATTGTTTTGTCAATTGCTCAGCGGGCTTAGTTTGTGCCGAATCAACTATACCATCGGCATGTGGTCTGGCTCTCTGTCTGGTTTTGTCCAGAATCGATCGTGGTGCATCCGGCAGGATGTTGTACAATAGACCAGACTGAGAATAGATAAGCTCAAACTGTTGATCTCTCATGATGGCTTCTTCCTCTGAGAAAACCCCTGAAGTTGCGACGTCTTTGGATAACTGCAGAACTAAAGACTTAAGGAACCACTCTAGTAGGAATGTTGGTGGGACAGGTACCTTGATAAGACTCTTTCAGTGTCGCCACTCTCGAATATGATCTGAGTTATGGTCCGCTGATGTCTGCTCGAAATTGGCTAGCAACTCTGTGTCGGCGTCGTATCTCACAGGTAACTGGAAATGGTTAAGGAAAGCCATAGCCAATTCGCTGAAAAAGGAATATTGTGAGCGGTCAAGCTCTATGTACCATTTCACGGCACTCCCAATAAGAGTGCGTTGAAACAATCGCAACTGGATGGAGTCATCTTTCAGTGAGTTAGATGAACACCATAAGTGGAAAGTAGTCACGTGATCACCCGGATCTTCATTGGGTTTGGCCTCAAACTTTGGGATGTCCGAAGGCAACTTCATTGGCATAGGAGGCCAACGCGGATCGTGACAGATAGGATCATTCAACAACTGTGTTAAATCCGGCAAGTGTAACGTCGCCAAGAAAGGTAGTTTAGGTTGTTGCTGATAGTCGGGATAAAAGGGTCCTGGGGTTTGACTGGCACCAGGTTGCCAAGAAAAGTTTGGTTGCTAGCCAGGGTTTTGGTAGAAACCGTGGCCCTGACCAGTGTAAGGGTTTTGCATTTGTGGGGACATCATTGGCTGATTCCCCTAAAAGGACATAGGTTGTTGGGAATTCATCATGTTTGGTGGACTTTGGGAAGGATTACTCCATGCCGGTCCTGTTGGGAGAGGCATAGTAGTTTGTTCGGGGTTCCATTGATTGTGGAAAGCAGTACCCCAGAACGACATTCCCGTGGTGGGATTGGATCCTTGTCCTGAGTTCCAAGGTCCTGGTATATGTGCCCCCAGCATGGGAATAGTACCCTGTGTCGGATTAGACTGTCCAAAGATGTGTGTTCCCCCAGGTGGGAAAGCAGCGGGTGTGAGTGTGTTGTTACCAAACGCCCCGTTCCAAACAAACGGTGACGAACCTACCGGCAAAGTTTGCGCAGGTTGTCCTTGACTCCCGGCTCCAAGTTAACTTGTGTGTGCAGGCTGCCCGACGAACTGCTGATGCAATCCACTAAGTGAAGGGGACGAAGGAGGTATATGACCCCCAGTGTAAGGAAAAGAATTGAAAAGGAAAGGAATGCCCCCAAGTTGACCTTGCAGGGGAGCGTTGGAGCTCCCTGCCCCCAGACCCAAAGTCTGTGAAATGGAAGAAGTGAGTGCAGGAATTGTTCCTGAACTAGGCATACCGTATGAAAACGGAGGGTCGGTCGCACTAGGTGTGTAAGGAGGTGTGGCCGCCGCGATAGATGGCATTGGACCACTGTGCGACGTAGTTGCGGCCGAGACCATGATGGCCCATACCGTCGACAAAGGCAAGTTAGGAGAAGCTTCTCTTGTGGTAAAAACAGTGATAGGAATGGAAGAAGTCCCAGTTGAAGTGATTTGTTCCATAACTGGGTTAGGCGCTGATAAGCGTTCGTAAAATTGAATTGGAACAATAATGTCCAACCCAAAATCAACGTTTGAGGTTTCAACCAATCCAAGATTGGCGGTCGATTCCTCGGGGGGTTTTTCAGGATCGAAAGCCCCGGTTGCTTCGAAAGACCCAAGATGGTCTAGCTTCCGCCTCAGTGGTGGCGGGGGTGGCTCCAGGATAACCGGCGGCAGGCCCAGAAGCCTTCGTGACCGGTGGAGCTCTAAATCCTCCACTGTGTGAGAAGATTCACGACACGCTAAGGTATAATACATGAACAAAAAGTAACATGCACTACAAGAAAGCCCCTAAAAGATAAATCAAGCAAGCACTATATTAGTAGGAAGAACAGTTACAACAACCAACACTAGAGTACCTTACCGGTGCAAGTGCAACTCGAATACGGAAGCACCCTCCGGGTCTACTCTGCAAAGCGTTGGTCCGATGTCCGTCCTAGGTACCGCGGTATACCCCTGCAGTCACCTGTGTATGTCCCTAGAAAATATTGGCAACTAGTTTGCCAGCACGTGAACAGCTATCAGGCGGGTACAGTTGACAGTCGGGTAGACCACAATGAGCAGGGTTTCAAGCCCGAAACCTGTCAAGGGTATCGAGAGCAAGTGTTCCGGAAGACGACTGAGGACCTCGAATGGATTCAAGACCCACGAAGCCCCGTGGCAAATGCTAACGACATAATCCCTTAACAGATCCTCTATATGTGTTCTCCACAACGCTCGGTCCAGCTTTGGAGGGGTTATCTCCGCTGCCTTTCCTTACGCGACCTCGTGTTTAGCCCCTGTGTTAGAGGGGGGTCCTGAATAACTTTCCGTAACTGGACTTATACACTCCTTATTGACAGACTCCAATGTTTGGTTTGGGTGGCCTTGGAGAATTTTCTCTCCAACCTATTCCAAGGCCCTATTCTTAAGCTAGTGCATGCACCCTACAAACAGAAAAGTCTACTTGATTTTATTTAGCGTTGTTTTTAATGGGATTTTTAAATCTCAAGGAGCGGAAGTGAAACTGATGGTGTGTAAAAAGACTCAAAGAAAAAATGAACAAAAATGTTTGGAAACAAAAACTTTTGATAAAATGCAAAACCAACAACTTTTCAACAAAAAAGACTTCTTTTTCTGAAATTACTAAGATTTTATGCAGTAAATATGACGGATTTTCACTCAGATCTGCGAGCTACTTATACTAGACATGCACTGCAAAAACTTATGCAACAAGACTTATTTCCAAGCTACTGACGCAACAACACAATCCTCAAATCAAGAAGAATTTTTTATTTATTTTTATTTCGTTGTAAAATCACAACAAGGAAAAATGATGACAAGAACAAAACCAAGAGAGTGAAAAGAAAAATCTGGCTTAAATCACAGATCACAAACAGAATCAGAGCACAAAAAATGCAACAAAGCAATCTCAACAGCACCAATTCCAACACTTGCCTAAAAACCATAAGACAAATATTTTTTCTCTTTTGTCTTTTCTATCAAAAAATCAAATAACAAACACAGGCTAAGGAAAAGATGCCCTAACCTGCTGACTGTGTATCCACAGACTCCAAACCCTGTAAGGAGTACTTCTCACCACAGGAGGGGATGACTACCCCACCCAGGCTAAAAGGCAACCAGACAGACCCGCGACTGTCACTAATACAGCACACGGTCAACCGCGTTCTAAGCTAGAACAGCCCGCGGGTACCCGTGCTCAATACTAAAGCAGCCCGCGGGTAGGTATAAAATTTGAGAAAAAATCAAACACAGGCAGCCCAGACCTGAAAGAGGCCTCTGGTATTGACAACCAGGGTCTCTGAAAGTCTTGGATGCTGGTACTTCAACAGAAAAAGAAAATTTGCAAACGAGAAAACAAATGCAAAGAATGACCGACACTATTACTAAGATATGACTGCACAGGAAAGCAGGGCATTCAATCTTCGTTCTCTAGCGTCGGAGAGCCGGGGAGAGAGAATGTCAGATAGGCTCCTGGCCGACTGCTCAGGCAGAAACTATCTCGGTAATATTAAATCCTATTGCCGACACTTGTAAGACAGACTGAAGAACAAGACCATAAACCAACAAGACCCAGACAGGATCCAGAAAGCCCCTTGAGAAGATAAACTTCTGACAGGGAAGAGGGGACTGCCTCTAAAGCCTTCTACAAGCTACACGCTATTGAAACCTCTGCAGCAAGCGGATGACCGCGGGCTCTAGAAGGTTAGGGCGTGGGTTACCCGCGGGCAGGGCTTCTGCAGGCCGCGAGTACCTCTGTGTGTCCCGAGAATGAATGTCAAGCGTCAGTCAAGGAAAACTGGTATTGATAACTAGGTTCCCTGCTAGCATTGACCTAACAGGCAACAAAATAAGCAAAGAAATAGAAACTGAACTTCTTTGAACTACCCAAAAGATCTTTAACCAAATCCGGGAACCCTAAGAGTAAAATTTCCCCAGTGGAGTTGCCAATTCTGTTGTGGGGTATTCTACCCTACGGACTAACAAGCTAGGGCTTTAACTTGTATGCAGATCATGACACTTAAGACATAAATTTTGACCTTCTACCCAAAACCTCAACCCCTTTTCTCATGCACACATGGGAAGAATCAACTAACCCTTTTATCGACGGTTGAACTAGATCCTCCGTTGAGCCTTTATCTCCTTGCTGCTGCTGCTCCTTCCACAAAGTTTTCCTGCAATCAAGACAAAACTACACATACATGCTATTGATCTACTAGGGGGTTAGAGATTAAACACAAATCAAATAACATAGATAAGACTCATGTATTCGGGACGGTAAAAGTATATTTTTCATTAATCTCAATACGAATCAACTTACAATGATTTCCGAGACCGACCACCGTTCCTCGATCCTGATCCTGGGCTCCTCCTCTTCTTTGTCCTCCAACTGCTTTGCTTGAACTTCTCCTAAAGCTTGAGGAAAGGCTAAAGGGTTGGGACAATAATGGACTTGGCAATTTTGACAGAGTTTCTTTGCTATGATTTTTCCTCCTTTGAATAGTACCCCTACCCCTCCTTTTATAGGCTAGAAGGAGCTAGGGTTTTAGGCGAACTCTCGGCCATGCATGGCTGGGAGTTCCAGTTAACTGACAAAAATCTCTTTGTCCCGGCGGAAACTTTCCTGATTTTTTTCTTTGTTAGGTAAACGCAGGCTGTAGTGGGTTAGCCCGCGGTGACCCGTGTGCAATAGAAGGCCAGCAATCGGTCCATCGCGCCCAATGAGAGGTTAGGGCGCAGGTTGCTTGATTTAAGTGGTTTTTTGAGGTTTTGTTCAGCATGGCTTTGGCTAGGAAGAGTCATGAGTTGGCCTGATGCCAGGTAAACCTGTGTGGTGCATTTTAGGGTTATAACAAAGATTCTTTTCTAAACCAGGTACATATAAAACATTTCATAAGTGAACATGATTTCCTGATTCCAACTTGACGGAGGCTTGTCCAAATCCTTCGATTCATCCATTTTTTGTCTGATTTTATCCAAGTCTAGACTTGCCATGATTATGCCTTTAACTATTGATAATGTCATTCAAAACTTTTGAATTGTTCTACATATTTTTCTTTTGAAGATCCTTTCTTAATGTGACAATATCTGCTTCCAAATTTTCAATGATCTTGTCTCTTTCTTCTAGTTGTTCTTTGAGTGCTTCTTCAATTATTTTATCTTCTTCCATTTGAACCTTCAAATTTGTGTTCATTTGTTCTAATTCCTGAGTGTCTTCTTTCTTGTCTAGTTCCACTTGTAGCTTCTTGTTTTTCCTCTTTTATCTTCTGATAACTTCTATGACACTCATTAATTCCTCTCAGTAGTCAACTTCTACCTCTTCAATTTCTTCTTCGGATTCTTCATATTCTACTTCGACTTCTTCTTTATCAGAGTCTTCTACTGCCATGAATAGAACCCTTTATGTCTCACTGTCACTAACTTCATCTTCATCTAATGATGAGATGTCTTCTTTGGTGCATAAGATTTTCTTGAAAACTTTCTTTGTGGTTCTTTTTTCTTTATATGTTTTTCTTCTTTTTGAGTCACCTTCATCATTTATGTTTTTCTTATGAGGACATTTGTTAGCAAAATGACCAATACCATCGCAATGAAAACAAATTAAAGGAATCTTACCTCTATACCTATCGTCGGTTCCCTTGTTTAGTCTTCTGACAAAGTTGGCCACTTCTTCATCATCTTTTAAGACACTACTATTGTTGCTATGTTCTTTTTCTTATTTCTTTCCCTTTTGCTTTAATCTTTTGGATGCTTTGAAGGCTTCTTATTTTACATCTGTATTTTCCTGTTCAGTTCATAATTCATATGCTGTGAATATTCCATGTAGTTCGTCCATGCTTATTGAGTTTAGATATGTTCTTTCTTCTAGTGCTGATATCTTAGGGTCAAATCTCATAAGAAGAGATCTTGGTACCTTTTGAACAATTACAGATTCTTGAATTTCTTCTCCCAATCCTATGATTGCATTTACTATTTCATCGAATCGTAAGAAGTAAGCTGCAATATTCTTATTTTCCTACATCTTTAGTTGTTCGAACTGACCTCTGTAAGTTTGAATCTTTACTTCTTTTACTTTTGAATCTCCTTCATAACTATTTCAAAGTTTGTCCCAAATATCTTTAGCGGATTTACAATGTGCAACTTTGGTGAATACCATTTCACCAAGACCGTTTAGAAGTGCATTTTTGGCTTTGGAGTTATTCTGACTGATTTTTACTGCTTTGTCATTTGTTGGAGAAACTGTTGGTCCTGTGTATCCATCTAAAATTGATTGTCAAATTTCAAATCCTTGTGCCTATATATATGTCTTCATACTTATGCTCCAAAATGCATACTTTTGTCCATCAACCTGTGGTATTCCATTTTTATACAAGTTCTTTCTCTGCATGATCTACTTTTCAGTGGTTAAACTGATTTCTGAAGGAACCATTTCTGATACCAATTGTTTGATTACTGAGAGGGGGGGTGAATCAGTAATAGAGATATCTAATTCTTTTTAACCATATAATCCAAGTGTTATATAAATGTATCATTATCATCCAATAATTGCAGAGTAAATAAGAAATGAAAAAATGAACAATCATACATATACACAGTACACCAATGTTTTACATGGAAACCCAAAGCAAGTGAAAACCAAGGAATGTTTTTTCTTATATGTCTTGAAGAATTACATTCATTGGAAGCAGCAACTTCCTGTTAATATTATGGTAGCTTCGGGAGGTATGAACCTCTATTGTGACCTATGATGAGATTAGAATATTTTGGAAGGAAGCAAAGAAGTGAAGGAAACCCTAGACAAGTTGTCAGTTGCACAAATATATTTAATATGAATTTATTAGTACCCAGGAGGAGAATTCGGCCCTAGTAAGCCTTCCTAGACTACTATAAATACAGGGTGCCATTTCTCATTATTCACATCTCAGCAGTTGTAGAGAGAACTGGATCTGCGCAACACAATGGCAGTCTTGTGCGCAAGTCTCTGGGAAAGTGTGCGCTAGCTTCTGGGTGGGAATATCTAATCATCTTGGTTTCTATTCTTTCTTGGTGCATTAGCCTCTATTGGCTATTGGATTGCTACCAGGATTCTCTTCTCTATCAAGATCAAGGTGCTCGGAGGGTGGTTTCAACCTATGGTTGGGTGACAAGGGTATCGTCAATGGTAAAACGAGCACAATCTTCTATATTCTAACAAGTTATGGGCCCACACCTCCTTCATTTAGCCTAAAGTGTTGGAAGGAAGCATAGATATTGATCTCATTGAGGAATTGTCGCTAGGGTTACTAGCAGGAGCAACTTCCAAAACACTCAAGTTAGGGCTACTAGCAGAAGCAGTTGCAGAAACCCTAATTCTCAGATTCGACACCTTGTGATGGAGCATCTTGCTAAGGAGAAGATATTCATATTCACCCTAGTTCAGCACACCTTTTGGCTCTCTCAGAAGATAGAAATGATGAAGTTGAAGTTTTGGATCAAGGCATGACTAGTTACCAGTCAACCAAAGACATGAGCAAAACGATTAGTCTCTTACACTGCTCAGCACTCACTGGAATGATTGAATATGACATGTGGATAATCGATAGTGGTGCTTCTAGGCACATGACGGGAGATCAATCCAGACTCTCAAATCTAAATGAGAAGAAGACATCTTACAAAGTGGATCTTGGAGACAAAATCACTTACCCCGTCGAGGGATTTGGACAAGCCTCTGTCAAGTTGAAATCAGGTAACCATGTTCACTTAAGCAATGTTTTATATGTACCTGGTTTAGAAAAGAATCTTGTGTCGATATCATGTCTAGAATACAAAGGAAACAAAATAGCCTTTGTGGATGGAAAAGTGTTATCATGGCATAAGAACTCCAAAATAGAGAATGGTAGGGTTATTGGAAGTCGTGAAGGAAATCTGTATAGACTACTAGAACAAAATGAAGAAGCTCTCATACATGACAAAGTCAACCCTAATGAGATTTGGCATAGAAGGTATGCTCATATCAATTATCAAGCATTACCTTTTCTTAGAAGAATGGTTGAAGGAATACCAGAATTGAAATCTACACATGAAGGAATCTGCAAGGGATGTTCCCTTGGGAAGAATATCAAGAAACCATTCCCATGTAGCAACAATAGATCTAAGGAGATCCTATATCTAATACACTCAGATGTTTTCGGTCCAATGCTAGTCATATCCCTAGGAGGATATCTTTACTACGTAATCTTCATAGATGGCTATTCAAGAAATCCCTGGCTATACCTATTGAAGACAAAAGACAAAGTATTCAACAAGTTCCAATAATTCAAAGCAGAAATAGAAAACCTCACGAACAAGAAGAACAAGACATTAAGAATAGATAATGGAGGAGAATACACCTCGAAGGAGTTCGTTTCATTCTGCAAATTGGCAGGGATTAGGAGGGAGCTGACCGTTCCTCATAATCCTCAACAAAATGGTGTAGCAAAAAGAAAGAACAGATCTATCGAAGAAACCGTAAAATCCTTATTGAATGATCAAGGTCTATCCATGTTCTTATGGGGAGAAGCAGAAATGATGGAAATATATGTGCAGAATAGAAGTCCTCATCGTATATTGAAGGACATGACACCAGAGGAAGCCTTCTCAGGTAAGAAGCCTAACGTGGAAAACCTAAGAATATTTGGATGTCCAGTTTACTCTCATATTCCCAAGGACAAAAGAAATAAACTAGAACCGTCAGGAAAGAAGGGGATATTCGTGGGATATAGTGATTCAGCCAAGGCCTATAGAATATATATTCCAGAACAAGACAAGATCAAAGTTAGAAAATATGTAACGTTCAATGAAAGGATGGACTTCAGGAAATCCATTGAAGAAATTATAGAAGAAGAAGAGCTTGAAGAACCTAATGCAGAAAACACAGAAAACGAAAATGACGAAAAGGATCAACCTAATCATCCTATGGAACCATGTGAAAACACTAATTCAGATATCATACCAAAGACCAAGAAACGACCATATTGGCTTGAAGCTACATTACAAGATCTAGAAAGACTTAAGGTTCCAGAAGGAACATTCAGGAAGAGTAAAATACCAAAAAGATTCTCAAGTTATGCAGCATACATGACGAAGCTTCTAGATGAAGAACCTACCACATTTGAAGAAGCAGTTCAAAAGGGAAAATGGAAATAAGCTATGACAGAAGAGCATCAATTCATTATGAAAAATGAGGTATGGGAAATTGTACCTAGACCTAAAGAAAAATCTGTGGTAACCTCAAAATGGGTATACAAGATCAAACTTGCAGTAGACGGAAGCGTGGATAAATACAAGGAAAGATTTTTTGGCCAGAGGGTTCTCCCAGAAGGAGGGAGAAGATTATGACGAAACCCTTGCTCCGGTGGCTAGGTATACCTCCATCAGAGATATCATATCTCTTGTTGCTTCCATGATATGGAATCTACATCAAATGGATGTAAAGACAGCTTTTCTGAATGGAGCAATTGAAGAAGAAGTATATATTGAACAACCTCAAGGGTTTGAGGTACATTCCAGAGACACTCACGTTTGCAGATTGAAGAAATCTCTATATGGACTCAAGCAATCTCCAAGGGACTGGTATGCCAGAATGGACAACTATCTAACAAGATTTGGTTTCTCCAAGAGTCATGCAGATCCAAACCTTTATTACAAAGTCATGGATAATGCACCTGTGATTCTACTATTATATGTTGACGATCTATTCATAAAAGGTGAAGAATCTCTCATTATCCAGTGCAAGAAGGAATTAGCTTCTGAATTTGATATGAAAGATCTAGGTCTCATAGATTATTACATGGGACTAGAAGTATGGCAGAAGCGTGGTGAAGTATTCCTTGGACAAGTAAAGTACGCAATAAAGATCCTTCAGAAGTTTGGAATGATGGACTGTAAGTCCATGGACACTCCTATGAATGCGGATATAAGAAAAGTGAAATTCCCAGATTCTGATCTAGTAGATCCATCTCTATATCGACAACTAATTGGATCATTGATGTATTTGGTAAATACTCGACCAGATATTTTCTTTACTATAAATACATTAAGTCAGTTCTAGGTGGAACCAAGACAAGAGCATTGGATAGCTGCAAAGCATGTCCTAAGATATATTCATGGGACAATAAACTATAGCTTGAGATATACCACATCTAGTGATATCCAACTTCATGGATTTACAGACTCTGATTGGGCAGGAAGTGCAGAGGATAGAAAGAGCACTTCAGGTATGTGTTTCAGCTTGGGCTCCACTATGATATCTTGGGGAATCATGAAATAGAAGTTTGTCACACTCAGCACAGTAGAAGCAGAGTATATGGAAGCATGTGAAGCATGCACAGAAGCAGTATGGCTAAGGAAGTTAATCTCCGATTTATTTGATCAGATTCTAGAATCGACCATAATATATTGTGATAATCAGAGTTGTATAAGATTATCAGAACATACAGTGTTTCATGAAAGGTCGAAACACATTGAGATAAAATACTACTTTATTCGAGATAAAGTCCAGGAAGGAGAGGTAAATCTCAAGTATATCCCCACTGATGGGTAGACAACAGACATCCTGACGAAACCTCTATCCAGAATAAAGTTTTCATATTTTCGAGAGAAGATGGGGATCATGAAAATAACTCCCTTAGATGAAAGGGAACACTCTCCAGGTTAGGAGGGAGCACTGAAAATATTATTGAAGAATTTATAATTATTTGAAAAATAGTCCAAATTGGACAGATTCTTTCCTGTTTGGAAAGTGGATTGAGATTTCTGACGGACAGTGACTTCCCATTGTGGTTAACATGGGAAGTAGTATGATTGTTGATGTATCATAGACAACGACTTCCCATTGTGGTTAAGATGGGGAGTAGTCTAGGGCAGTCTCTCTTCTTGAGGGTTACTCAAGAAGACTGGCCCGCCTTGCCAGAAAGCGATTTCTCATTGTGGTTAACATGAGGAATGGTCTGTTTTGGAGGTTGATACAGGATAGTCTTTTCCTCTTGTGGTTAACAAAGGAAATGGTCTGGATTGTCATTCCTTAGGGTTATACATTCTCTCCAGGGTGAACTTTGATTAGTGTAAGAGGAATGGCCCAGGGTGGGGAATGGTCCAGTCTTATCAATCAGGGACAGTCATTCTTCAGTGTTTTACATTCTCTTTAGGGTGCACTCTGATTAGTGTAGGAGGAATGGCCTAGGGTGGGGAATGGTCCAGACTCAGACATTCCTTAGGTTTTATACATTCTCTCCATGATGCACTTTGATTAGTGTAGGAGGAATGGCCCAGGGTGAGGAATGGTCTAGGCTAAGAAATCAGAAACAATCATTCTTCCTTGTTTGAGAAGAATAGGGCAGATAGCCCATTGTTGATGTTCTATACCGAGGGAAGATATTCTTTTAGATCTCACAGATGTGAGTGAAATATTGGCCCAGATAATTCAGTTTATTCTTAACAATTTTTTCTGTACAGGTTGTCATCAGATGATTTTTATGGAGACTTCCTGTCTCCAGACAGTAGAGATATACTACTGTGGTGGATATGTTCCACTGGTTGTGACTATGTGTCACGTAGTTGTGTAATACTGTGGATAGACACAGTTGTGTTCTATCAATTGATATTGTACCAGTTGTCATAGGAGATTATCCAGTTGGATAATAATGACGGTGCTCGTGATACTACCAGTTGAATGGTCTGTTTTTGCTCAAGACCATACCTCCCTAGCTAGGAGGGAGTGTTAATATTATGGTAGCTTCAAAAGGTATGAACCTCTATTGTGACCTATGACGAGATTAGAATATTCCGGAAGGAAGAAAAGAAGTGAAGGAAACCCTAGATAAGTTGTCGGCTGCAAAAATATATTTAGTATGAATTTATTAGTACCCAAGAGGAGAAGTCAACCCCAGTAAGCCTGCCCAGACTACTATAAATACAGGGTGTCAGTTCTCATTATTTACATCTCAGCAGTTGCAGAGAGAACCGGATCTATGCATCACAGTGGCAGTCTTGTGTGCAAGTCTCTAGGAAAGTGTGAGCTAGCTTCTGGGTGGGATTATCTGATCATCTTGGTCTCTATTCTTGCTTGGTGCATTAGCCTCTCTTGGCTATTGGATTGCTACCAGGATTCTCTTCTCTGTCAAGGTCACGGTGCTCGGAGGGTGGCTTTGGCCTATGGTTGGGTGACGAGGGTATCGTCAATGATAAAACGAGCACAATCTTCTATATTCTAACACTTCCTTTGTTTTCCAGTTGCAACTGGAAGTAGGCTCCAAACCCCTAGTTCTCAGGATACAACCTGAGGGAAGCTCCAACTCCTCAATTCTCTGGCTATAACTAGAAGGAGGCTACAACTCCCTATGATCTCCAGCTACAACCGGAAGGTAGCTACAACCACCTATCATTGCCTCATCCAATCGCCCTGAAGTAGAAGTAGAATGATGGAACCATTGTCACACTATGACTGTGATCCGAAATCGGATCTAGAAGCCTGACAAGGCTTGAAAAATGCTCAAAAATGAAAGTTCTCAGAATGCGAAGAAACCTATGCCATTGCATCTGTCTCGTCTTCCTGATTCCAACGGTATATTTACTTTTTCAAACGGGCTCCGTATGGAGAAGATATCGCGTTCTGTCCGATAAGTCAAATAGGCAAAAAAAAAATTGTTGACTGTGCAGTCCGTACGAACGTTGACGTGGCATGTCCGTACATTGACGTGGCAGGTCCATACAGGTGAAATGTGGAATCTCTAGGAGATGACACATGTCAGTCATATTTGGGCGTACAGGCGTACAAATGGACCTATCCCAAGATGACACGTGTCACCACTATAAGGGTGACACGTGGCACGGGTGACGTGGCATTAATCCGTCAAATGGGGAGATGCCACGTGGCCCAGTCATGGGCATCCACGTGGCACCCAGTCATTAGTTGAAGTGGCATGTTTCAAAAATTATTTTTGGGGTCCATGGGATTTGAACCCATGACCACCACCAAGCCCAACACCTTAAGAAATGGTCTTTTGCCAATACACCAAATTATTGCTTATGATATAAAACCTACAATATGAAATATATTGCAAAGTATTGTATGGAGGGTGGAAAGGGGTTGGGGCTTATCCCCAGCCCATGGTTCAACCCATGGTCTATATGACCAACCACTCAAAGAGGGCGCGGGTGCATAGCGCGCAAGGATAAAATTGTTAGCCATTGGGTCCTATGGTTGCGTCGAGAACCGGGAGCTAGCGCCGAATGGAGAGGGGCCAGCGCTTAGCCCTTTGGGCTAGCGCTTGGCCATATGAATCCATGTGACCCTGTCAAGGGGGAGTGCGCGGACGAAGGGGGTCTTATGTCGAATTATAGTTATAAAGTGGGTTTTATAACTAAATTTTGGGTTTTTAATAATGTTAAACCTATTTTTAATTAATTTTCTCCATTTTTTGGGAGTTATTGGGCAGTTTTGGAGCCTAAATTCTTGGAGGAAGTTGGAGATGAGAAACCAACTTCCAAGATATATAACCCAGGCCATTTTGAGGCCATAGAGGGCATTCAGAGCAGAATTATGCTGAGGAGAAGCCAAGCCAAAGCCATTTTGAGGCAGAGAAGATTTTGAGGAGGAGACGCTGTCGGATCATTTCTGGGAGCTCTGGACGTCCGTTTTGCGTGCCATTTTCTTTGCTGGGTTCTTGAGATCTGGACGAACATGACCAGATTAGTCTTGTATCCATTTAGCATTGTAGCGATGTACTTTTGATATTTTGAACAGAAATAAAGAAGCCTCCCCCACAGAGACAAAGGCCCGGAGACGTAGGCAAAGTTGTGCCGAACTCCATTATCAATCTGCATGTTATGGTTTGTTGTCTATTATTTCATTTCAGATCTGCATATGTGTATATGGATGTCATAATTCCTCTTCTTTCCTCATTCCTTCACTAAGTTTTTCAAATGGTTAATTAACGCATGCAAAATTAAAAGTCAACCATAAGTCATTAAAAAATCCTACGGATCAAGTGGTATCAGAGCTAGTTGACGTTTGGATTTGAGCTTTGCATGTTAACCAGGGAAAATCTACAACATGGTGAAGGTGAGCTTGTTGCAGAGAATCCATTAATTGGATTGAGAAAAAGAGCTTCTCACAGCGAGAATATGGCATCGGAAGAAGGGATTTCTCAAGATGAGAAAGAGTTCAAGAAAACATTCCTTGCCATGTCGGAGATGGTGAAAGTCTTGTACGAAGATTACTTGGAACGGAAGCAACCAGTTTTGGGTGATTCTTCAAAGGGAAAAAGTGAAGAGGAAGAGGACCATCCTTATATTCCTCCTTCACCTCCATCAACACCTCCTTCTTCTCCTTCTTCTTCAAGTTCAAGTTCTAAATCTAGTGGAAAGAAAAATGTTCATAAGAATAAACATGAAATGCCATTGTTAAAACTTGATGTAAAATTTGAGTTGCCCATATATGATGGTGAAGTAAATGCAGAAAAACTTGATAACTGGACCAGGCAGATGGAGGTATATTGCAGTGTGCAACAGATCAAGGATGAGGCCACACAAATCAAGTTGGCATATTTGAGACTTGCAGGTACAACTCTTATCTGGTGGCAAAGCACGCTGCAAAAAGGAACACAAAATGTGGGTAATGTATTTCCATCATGGAAGGATTTCATTTCTGCACTTAGGAAACAATTCTATCCTTTGGGTTATAAAGAAAAAGCAATAATTGAATGGCAATCTTTAAAACTAAGAAAAGGAA
>ML779994.1:568075-616548 GCA_009831015.1 Picea engelmannii
TCTATCCTTTGGGTTATAAAGAAAAAGCAATAATTGAATGGCAATCTTTAAAACTAAGAAAAGGAAAAACAGTGCAAGAATACACCGATGGATTTCGAAAAATGGCATTAATGTTAGATATTCCTTTGCAAACACAAGAAACCATTATGAAGTATATAGGAGGTTTGCCTGTGCATATTAGAAACATTGTTTTCATGTTTGGACCCACTAACCTTGATGAGGTTTTTGTTCAAGCTATGTATATTGAAGCAGGGAAAGCAGGTGTGTCAGGGGAATCGTTGTCTTCGAGGAAAGAGGACAAGAGGAAAAGGCATGGCAATGGAAAGAATGCAAATGCAGTGTCAAAGAAGGAAGGAAAGCCCTCTTGCAAGCATTGCAAGAAAGAGGGACATGATGAGGACAAATGTTGGCAGTTGCATCCCAAGAAGAGGCCAAAGTGGTTCAAAGAAAAGAAGGGGACGCAAACAGTGGCAATGACATCAAAACCCACAAACTTGGGATCAGATTCAGGTGATGAGTCAAATATTTCATTGGTTGGTATGACAGGTAAAAATGGTGAAGAGATTGATTGTACAAGCAATTTGTTTCATATAAGGGTAATCATGTGACACACTAAGATAGACACATTAATTGACAATGGATCTCAATCTAATCTAATCTCAGAAGAATTGGTTAAGCAATTGGGGTTAAAAACACAAACACATCATAAGACTTACACACTTAAATGGATGATCAATCATCATTAGATGCACATAGCAAAACATTGCACAATTAAATTTGCAATTTCATCTAAGTATGTGGACGAAGTAACTTGTGATGTTGTGTCATTAAGAGAATGTGGAATGATATTAGGTAGTCCATACTTATTTGATCGTAAGGCAATCTTCTACAGGACCAAGAATCAATATCAATTCACTAAAGCAGGTCATGATTATGTGCTTCATGCTCATCATGTTAAAGCAAATAAAACACTTCAAACAAGGGAACAATTAATGAATGCAGTGCAAGCATGCAAAAAACCAATAATTGTTTCAAATGAAGTAATTGATCTTAAGCAAGAACAAAATATGGTTGTTGAATGGAAAATAAATCATAAGTTGCTTCAAGATAAGCTCATGTCGTGCAGATATCTCAAGTATATCAATTCATTTGCAGTCGTCTTTTTGATACTGTCATTAACAATGTTTTCTACATGAATGATAGTGGCTTCAGTAAGATGTAACAGGGTTCAAATGGCTAACAATATACTGTCAGTTGTCATGATTGTGTTACAGTTGGTCTTGATGAGACAGGTGCACAGGACATAGTTCAGAGACAGAGAGCAAGTCGGGTGGCCTATCCCAAGCTTGTTGACTGGTCAGTAACCTTTTGGGGACCAAAAGGTCTTATTGTGGGGAGGTGTGATCTAAAATCGGATCCAGAAGCCTGACAGGGCTTGAAAAATGCTCAAAAATGAAAGTGCTTGGAATACGATGAAACCTATGCCATTGCGTCCATCTCGTCTTCCTGATTCCGGTGGTATATTTACTTTGTCAAATGGTCTCCGTATGGAGAAGATATCATATTCTGTCTGATAAGTCAAACAGGCAAAAAAAAAAATTGCTGACTGTGCAATCCGTACGGACGCTGACGTGGCATGTCCATATGCTGATGTGGCAGGTCCATACAGGAAACACATGGCACCTCCAGGAGACAACACATGTCAGGAAAATTTGGGCGTACGGGCATACAGCTGGACCTATCCCGAGGTGACACGTGTCACCACTGTAAGGGTGACACGTGGCACGGGTGACGTCAGCAGGTGACGTGGCATTAATCCGTCAAATGGGGAGATGCCACGTGGCCAAGTCATGGGCATCCACGTGGAACCCAATCATCAGGTGAAGTGGCATGTTTCAAAAATTGTTTTTGGGGTCCATGGGATTTGAACCCATGACCACCACCAAGCCCAACACCTTAAGAAATGGTCTTTTGCCAATACACCAAATTATTGCTTATGATATAAAACCTACAATATGAAATATATTGCAAAGTATTGTATGGAGGGCGGAAAGGGTCTGGGGCTTAGCCCTAGCCCATGGTTCAACTCGTGTTCTATATGACCAACCACTCAAAGAGGGCATGGGCGCATAGCGCGCAAAGATAAAATTGTTAGCCATTGGGTCCTATGGTTGCACCGAGAACCGGGAGCTAGCGCCGAATGGAGAGGGGCCAACGCTTAGCCCTTTGGGCTAGCGCTTGGCCATATGAATCCATGTGACCCTGTCAAGGGGGCATGCGTGGACGAAGGGGGGCTTAAGTCCAATTATAGTTATAAAGTGGGTTTTATAACTAAATTTTGGGTTTTTAATAATGTTAAACCTATTTTTAATTAATTTTCTCCATTTTTGGGAGTTATTGGGCAGTTTTGGAGCCTAAATTCATGGAGGAAGTTGGAAATGAGAAACCAACTTCCAAGCTATATAAGCCAAGCCATTTTGAGGCCATAGAGGGCATTCATAGAAAACTTATGCTGAGGAGAAGCCAAGCCAAAGCCATTTTGAGGCAGAGAAGCTTTTGAGGAGGAGACACTGTCGGATCATTTCTGGGAGCTCCGGACGTCTGTTTTGCGTGCCATTTTCTTTGCTGGGTTCTTGATATCTGGTCAAACATGAAAAGATCGGTCTTGTAGCCATTTGGCATTGCAGAGATGTAATTTTGAGCTTTTGAACATAAATAAAGAAGCCTCCCCCACAGAGACAAAGGCCCGGAGACGTATGCAAAGTTGTGTCGAACTCCATTATCAATCTGCGTGTTATGGTTTTCTATCTATTATTTCATTTTAGATCTGCATATGTGTATATGGATGTCATAATTCCTCTTCTTTCCTCATTCCTTCACTAAGTTTTTTAAATGGTGAATTAACGCATGCAAAATTAAAACTCAACCATAAGTCATTAAAAAATCCTACGGATCAGACTGTTAGATATACCGTTGTAAACCTATACTAATAAACCTGCACCAAACAACCTATACCAATAAACTTGAGCCATGCATAAACCATGCATCAACATGTACCTCAACCTGTAATCAACCTGTACCATAAACAAATGCATCAACCATGCACCAACATGTACCAAATAACCTGTAATCAACCTATACCATAAACAAGTGCACCCAACCATGTACCAAGTATGTACCAATCATGTATCAACTACTCATCAACTACGACTCATCAATATGTACCAACATCATCATCTATACACCTCATGTATGTGCCAACTCATCAACTACTTGTCTCAACCATGTACCCAACATGTACCTCAACCAAAATCCCTCATCAATTTCATCATCCAAATCTGATTTGTAACTCTATAATAGACCTGATGTATATGATAACATACCTGAGAACCTTCCTTAATTTTAACAACAAGAGATTAGCATTTTCAACAAACCTTTGTTTAGTCTCACATGACTAGTTTTGGATTAGTCAACAACCCTAACTTGAAATAATCATAACTATGTACCTTTAATGAATAAAGATATGAAAATAGTACACAATGTTCTTCAGTGTGTTTTATGGAATTCCTCTAGGTGTCACTACTTGGAACCTCTCAAAAAAGGATTTATACCAAAAATGGCATACCTTGTTGAATTTTGGCTTATTCTAGAGAGTGAACTTGTAGAGTGTTCCCCGCACATAATATTTGTTGTATGGATTTGAAATTTTTACACAGAATACTACATATTGTACTCTAACCAACACATTTTGTCTTACCTAATTTGGATCTATTATGAATAATTTATGATGTTTTTAGCCAAAACACATGCTTTAGACTAGTTTCAGGACTAGCCACAAACCCTATTTTCCACGGAGTATAACACCAAAACTACAATGACCCACAAGCTTCAATTCGTACCATAGCTACTTGGATATTTTTTCTCAATGTCCTATCAATTTCACGGTCTGAATCATTCTAGAAAAAAAGTTATTGTGAAAATGGTGAGATGACTTGTAAATAACATACCTTAGAAAACATCATCAAAAGAATTTATCCTCCCTTGAATTTCGGCCTTCTTTACTTCACCTTCTCTCCGAAATTCGGCTTAGATATCCTTTGGTTACCTCAGTCACCTATAGATATTCAATATTCTTAAGTGTGATTAAAATGAGAGAGCCTTGCCTCTTATTTATATTTTCATGTAGCTTCCTCAAGGGGTTACCTTTTAACCATCTTAACCCACTTTCCTGATTTTAGTGTGAACCAACTTCTAACCACTTGTCCAATTACTAATTTATCCATTAAATTTATTATTTAATTTATTTATTTTGTATCCACTTTGACTTATAGTACACTCATCACTTCACTTTACCTCAGGGGGTTACCATCTAACCATCTTAAACCACTTCCCTTATTTTAGGGCTAACCCACTTCTAACCAATTGTCAACCTAGTAATTTCTCCATTAAATTTATTATTTAAATAATTTATTTTGTATTCACTTTGAATTATAGTACACTCATCACTTGACTTTATTATTTACCTTCTAAAAATATCTTAAACCACTTTGACTACTTTGACCTTTTGTGGCTTCTAGATGACTCATGAAGGTTCTCCAACTTCACATGGCCATAACTCCCTAACTGTGAGGAGTTATGTGACATTACACATACCACCGGAAATGGCATGACATGTGCTACCCATAAAGAATAGTATTACCCTAAAATATATTAAAACTCATACCATTATACATCAAAGAAACTTGGGTCCATTACCCAAACCTTTGTGCTACCAGACTTTCTTCAAGATTTGACATCAATGACAACCAACCTTAATCAACAAACTTTGCTTCTGTAAGATAATTTGTGAAAATGTATGCAACTTGATATTTTGTAGGGTAAAACAACACTTCAATAACTTGATCATGAATGAGGGTTCTGATGAAGTGCATGTGTAGCTCGATGTGATTGCTGCGCTGATGTTGAACTAGGTCTTTGGCGAGCTTTGTGGCACTCTTATTGTTGCAACAAAGACTGGTCGGATGTTGCTACTGGAATTCAAAATATGAAAGGATTTGTCGAATCCACAAGGCTTTCGGACTTGCATTTACCACTGCTTGATACTCTGCTTCTGCTAAAGAATGTGAAATAGCTTGTTGTTTCTTACAGGCCCAAGTGACAGGTCCTGAGCCAAGGATGAAAGCATAACCTGTAGTAGACTTCTGATCATCAGGGTCGTCGACCCAATCTGAATCAATAAAACCAACCAATAAAGGATTCCCCCCTGAACTGTAATGTATCTTGACCTGAACTATACCACGAACATAGTGAAGTATCCTTTTAGCTTCTTTCCAATGGCTTTCATGGGGTGTTTGTATATACCGGGCAATAAGACGAACAACAAAGGAAATATCAGGATGGATATGAGTCAAGTATAAGAGGCTACCAACTAATTGATGGTACATGGTGGCATCAACATCAAGAGAAGTACAAGTGGCAGTAAGATTGAATCTAGACTAGAAGGGAGAAGGGGTTGGGTTACAATCATCCATGTGAAAGAGACGAAGAAGGTCACAAGCATACTTAGACTGGGAAAGAAAAATTCCTTCAATGTTTTGCAAAACTTGGAGGCCAAGGAAATAGTGCAAAAAACCTAAGTCTGTCATTTCAAATTTCTTCTTAAGGTTGGTTTTCGTATGGTTTAAAATTTTTGAGTCACTACCAGTAAGGATAAGGTCATCAACATAAAGGACAAGGATTATGAGATGGATTCCTACTTTCTTGGTATAGACATTAGGATCAAAATCGCATCTAGAGAATCCGGTGTCAATAAGAAAGTTTTCCATTTTGGAATACCAAGATCGAGGAGCTTGCTTAAGACCATAAAGAGTATTCTTAAGGAGAAAAACAAGGCTAGAGTCATTCTGGACATAGGCAGGAGGTTATTCCATGTAGATTTCTTCTTGCAAATCTCCATTCAAGAAGGCAGATTTAACATCCATCCGATGGACCTCCCATTTATGTGATGAAACAAGAACAACCATTTATGTGATGAAACAAGAACAAGAACAAGGTGGATGGAATTCATTTTGGCTATAGGGGAAAAGGATTCATTATAGTCAATTCCTTCAACTTGGGAAAATACTTTGGAAACTAACCGAGCCTTGTGTCTTTTTATGCAGGAGCATCGTCAGCAAAGCACATGTGGACAACACAATGATCACAACGCATAGCATGCCTTTTGATTTGTTTTAAATATTGAATTGTTGGCGTATCCCAAGGAAATATTTTTGGAGTGGATTGCAAGTTAAAGAAATATTTAATGAACAGATACTGGATGATTGCTTGAGATCAGAGGAGATCAATTTTCCTTAAATGAAACTGACTGCAATGTAGATCTAGAGCATCCTCCCCTATCTGCATATCTCAGAAAATACATTGTAACATAGGCTTAGTAGTTGAATGCTTTTAATTTGATAGGATAGGTAGTTGGAGGAAACCCTAAGAGTGCTCTGGTATAAATAGATTCTTATGCGCCTGAATGGGGATGTTGAACCTGATGTTGGGAACATAATGTTGTTGAACAGTTTACAACGACACATTAGTATTTGTTGAGTTAGTTGTTATTTTCTTGTATTAGTTGTATCCATTTACATTTGAATGAATATAATAGAGGGATATTGATCCAAATGCATGGAAGTATTGTTGTGTAACTATTCTCTGTTATTATATATTTTCATGACTGTATGAGTTATACTGTGAATGAATGAATCCATGAAGTTTTGAAGAAGTTTCAATCGTTTCTCTTCCTTAAACTTATGCAAGGAGTGCGTTTAACAGAGTCTTTTGAATCAAATCTCAGAAGGGATAGCGTGAAAATTTCATATAAAGAGTGTGCATATCATATGCAAGGAATTCATCAACAGAGTCTTTGACTCAAAAAAATCTCAGGAGGAATAACTTGAGTTTTCTCATGAAGGGGTGCGAATATCTGTTGCAAGGAGTGCACAGATCTGAAAGTCGACTAAGTGTCGAAGAAAACCTCTGAGCAGTAAAGGGTTTGAGAAATGAAGCCCATGATAAATAGCGAGAAGAAATATTCAAAAGGGGGGAAGCTCTTAAGGTTTAACAAGTTAACGGCTAGGATTTCTTAAGGAGGAAGCATAGTCACCCTAGGTCGTCAGATTTGGAAAAGTTGTGAGGTAGTTAGCTGTGGGTTCCTTTGGAAATCCATTGAGTAATGGAGTCTGTCTATTTCATCGATCTGAGGGAGGACATGTGGTTGAAATCCGTGGACTCCAGGTGAAAACACTTCGGGAGAAAACGAGGGTGGAGTGGCTGAAACTCCCAAAGCCCAAATAACCAAAGTGATTTGTAGTCATCGATCTATGGGAGACACACGTCGAAAGATCATTGACTTTAGGTGGAAGCACTATGGGAGAAAGAGAGTGTGGATAGGTTGAAGCTCCCGAAGCCCAAATATCCAAAATGATTTGTAGTCTTCAATTTGTGGGAGACACGCGTCGATAGATCGTCGACTTCGGGTGAAAGTACTCTAGGAGAAAGCGAGAGTGGAAAGGTTAAAACTCGCGAAACCCAAATGATAGAAGTGATTTATAGTCATCGATCTGCGAAAGACAAGCATCAATAGATCAGATACTTCGGAAGCGAGGAGAAAGAAACGCGGAGAAGAGGGTTTCCTGAAGTGGATCCCCACTGTCGAATGCAAAGGACGTGTGTTGCACGATCCTTAATTCTAGAAGAAAATTCTTCGAGAAAAAAGGATGCAGGAACATCCGAAGCTTTTGAACGTCGAAGTCTCGAAGTGGACCTGAGCCATTTATTTAAGCAGATGTGTGGCGCTTGATCTGGAACTCCAAGTACAGAGTACTTAAGGATAAAAGGTTGTCTGAGCATCTGGGACTCTTGAACGCCGAAGTCTCGAAGTTGACCTGAGATGTTTATTTCCGTGGTGCTTGATCTATAACTCCAGGTACAGGGCACTCCGGGGAAAAGTGGAGGTTGGAACATTTAGAACTCCCAGAGCATGGAGTCCCGAAGTAGATCTCAACCATTCATTGTGAAGGTGGATGTGGACCATAGATATGGTTTCAGTTAGAGGATTGAAGTTGTGAAGCACGTAGGAGGTTAAGCCCTAGGTCATAGCTCGAGGTCACATGCAAAGAGGGGCCAGCGGAAGGAGCTAGCACCCAAATTTCAAGTTTATAAAAGCGTTAAAGAAGGGGGGGCACGGGTTCCATAAAACCTGCGCCTAAAGAGAAAATGGGGCCTGTGTAATTTGTTCCAAGGGATATTGAAGGCCCAAAAGAGCTAATTCTACTCAAGGGATTAAGATCGTTGACTAGGAGGTCACAAAACCATTAGGAAGGAAGAGGGGTTTGCATAAAGTGGTATCATAGCCTGATTTTGTTTTCAGGTAGCCAAAAAGGAACTCAAAGTTGAACTCTGTGTGAGAACCAGTCAACACAATGTCGCTGAGGAGACGTGTGGAGCCACCTGTAGCCAATCACATTGTAGAAAGAGAAATAAGAGAGATTTGTGCCAGGTTGGAGGCGATGGAAGTAGTGCAAAGGAGAGCACCTAATGTTGGAGACGTCAGTGATGTAGAAAGTGAAGAGATAGAGGTTGAAGAAGAAGATTCATTTGAAGATGTGGCCGAAGAATGCTTATTGAAAGTTGTTTTGAAGTTGGGAGCTAGAGAAAAGATAGACATTCAAATGTATGAAGGAAATTTGGATGCTGAAAAGCTGTTGGATTGGATAAGGTCCATGGACAAGTACGTTGATTATGAAGATGTTGATAAGGAGAAGAAGGTAAGACATGATGTCACCAGGTTAAAAGGACATGAAGCATCGTGTTGGGATGAACTGCAGGATGATAGGAGGAGTAAAGGAAAGCATAAGATAAAGAATTCAGACAGAATGGTAGCCAAGCTGAAGGAAAAATTCATACCCAAGGATTACCAAATAAATCTGCTCAGGAAGTTGCAAACCCTGAGACAGAAGGAAATGACAGTGAGAGAGTACACGGAGGATTTCTACAAGATGAATATCAGGACTGGACAAATAGAGAGAGATATATGAATTCCTTGAGATATGAAATCTAGTATGAAATCATCATGATGACATTGAGGACAGTGGAGGATGCTTATCATATTGCACTAAAGGTGGAGGGGAAATTGGCCAGAAAATAGAGTCAGGGAAGCAAAGGCAGAAGCCCAAACAAAGGTAAGGGAGTTTCCCATGACAAGGCACATAAAACCAAGAATGAGAGTGAGAAACCACATAGTCACTCTGAAATAGGAGGAATTTCCCGAGGGAGACAAAGTGGTGGAATAAATTATTCTAGAGGAAGAGGAAGAAGCAGAGGAGGAGAGGTAAGGTGTTATGCCTATGGAAAGACACGATACATGTCCTGGGAATGTACCGAGAGAAATAAATAAGGAGGAGGTGAAGCTCACATTTCAGAAGCACAAAAAAGGAATGTTGAAGTCGAAGGTGCAAAGGATGGAAAATCCCTTATGTTGAGGACGGTTCTCTTAAAACTAGAGCCAAAAATTGAAAAACTAGTGCAGAGGAAAAGTATATTTAGGATAGATTTCAAGACTAAAGACAGATTATGCAAGGTGATAATTGATAGTGGGAGTACTAATAACTTAGTATCCATAGAGATGGTGGAGAAATTGGAGCTGGAGACAACTGCACATCCAAATCCATAAAAGGTCTCATGGTTGCAAAAAGGACACCAGGAAATGGTAACTAAACAATGCCTCGTTGAATTTAAAATAGGTGGATATAGAGATGAGATTTTGTTTGATGTAATTCCCATGGATGTATGTCATGTTTTTTTGGGAAGACCATGGAAGTTTGAAAGGAATGTCATTCATGATGGGAGAAGAAATACTTACACTTTGGAAAAGAATAGTAGAACACACATGTTGCTACCAATAGAAGAGAAAAAAGTAAAGGAAGAAGCCAAAACACGCATACTTCTCATGAGTGGGAAGGAAATCCCGAGTGAGGTGAAGAAGGAACAAAAGATGTCATTTTCTATAGTGAGGAAACCCAAAGTTGTCCTTACAAGTAATTCTATGGATGATTTGACTGAGGAAGTTTAGGATTTGTTGTATAATTTTGCTGACATAGGAGTGGAGGAGTTTCCTAACTCATTGGCATCCATTAGAAGTATCATCCATCAAATTGATTTGATACCAGGAGCAATTCTGAAAAACAAAGAAACATATAGATTGACACCTCAAGAGAATGAGGAGGTAAAGAAACAAGTCCAATATTTATTAGACAAGGGTTTGGTCAGAGAAATATTGAGCCCATGTGCAATACCAATTGTGTTGAGTCCAAAGAAGGATGGAGGATGGAGGATGTGTACAGACTCAAGATCCATAAACAAGATCACCATCAGGTACAAATTTCCTTTGCCAAGAATTGACGACTTAATGGATTGCTTAAGTGAAGCAAATTGTTTTTCAAAGGCAGATTTGAAAAGTGGATATCACCAGATAAGGATGAGAGAAGGTGATGAGTGGAAAACATCCTTTAAGAGAAATGAAGGGTTGTATGAGTGGCTTGTTATGTCGTTTGGCTTAACTAATACCCCAAGTACTTTTATGAGACTAATGAAGGAAGTATTGAGAGATTTCATTGGTAAGTTTGTGATTGTATCTCTGGATGATATATTGGTCTTTAGCAAGACTAAAGAGGATCATTTGAGACATCTGAGATTAATGATGAGGAGACTGCAATAGGAGAAGCTATTGATTAACCTGAAGAAGTCCTCTTTCATGAAAACAAAACTCATATATTTGGGTTTTGTGATCTCTTCAAATTAATTGAAGATGGATCCAGAGAAGGTGAAAGCAATCAAATAATGGCCATCACCAAGAAGTATATTTGAGGTGAGAAGATTCCATGGATTAGCAAGTTTCTATAGGAAGTTCATTAGAAATTTCAGTGGAATTTGTGCACAAATGATGAACACGGTGAAGAAAATACACAATTCTTTCAAATGGACAGAAGAGGCCGAGAGGAGCTTCAATATATTGAAGGAGAAAATAACTGAACAACCAATTATGGTCTTACCAAATTTCAAGAAGACATTTCAAGTGAGATGTGATGCAAGTGGAGTTGCAATTGGAGCAGTCTTGAGCCAAGATAATAGGCTTGTTGCATATTTCAGTGAGAATATGAATGAGACTAAGAGGAAGTACTCCACATATGATAAAGAATTTTATGCCATAATTCAATCTTTGAAGAAGTGGAGGAACTATCTTGTTCCAAAGGAATTTGTCTTGTATAGGGATAATCAAGCTTTACAATTCATAACCAGACATGAGAAGTTAAACCAAAGGCATGCTAAGTGGATAGAATTTATGCAAAATATCACTTTTGTCATTAAACATATTTCTAGTAATGCTAACAAAGTTGTTGATGCATTGAGTAGGAGATGTATGATTCTACAGGAATTTCAAGTGAAGACCTTGGGGTTTGAACACCTTAAGGATATATATTGTGATGATCGAGATTTTAAAGAAGCATATGAAGCATGTGAAAATCCTATGCTCAGGGAAAAAATCCATTGGACAAAGTATATGATTCAAGATGGATTTTTGTTTAAAGGTTTCCAATTGTGCATACCGAGGTGCTCGATGAGAGGAAATCTGCTCAAGGAAAAACACAGTGGAGGTCTAGTAGGACATTTCATCCATGACAAGACATTTTCACAGTTGAAAAATTCATACTATTGGCCAAGTATGATTCATACTATTGGCCAAGTATGATAGCAGAGGTGAAGACATTTGTGAACAAATGTAAGATTTTCTAGTATGCAAAAGGAAAGAAATAGAACACTGGGTTGTATTAGCCATTGCCTATCCAAGATAGGCCTTGGGATGAAATAAGCATGGATTTTGTATTGGGATTGCCAAGAACCTATAGGGGAAGTGATTCCATATTTGTTGTGGTTGATATATTCTCAAAGATGTCACACTTTATCCCATGCTATAAGACTAGTGATGCAACACATGTTGCAAATTTGTTTTTCAAGGAAGTTGTGAGACTTCTTGGATTGCCCAGGAGAATTGTCTTGGACAGAGACACTAAATTTGTTGGTCATTTTTGGAGAACATTATGGAAGAAGATGGGGAGAGAACTGTCTTTTATTTTACCATATCACCCTCAGACAGATGGACAAACTGGTGGTAAATAAGAGTTTAGGAGATTTGCTGAGAAGTTTGGTCACTGAACATCATAGCCAATGGGATCAAATTCTACCACAAGAAAAGTTTTCATATAATGACTCACCAAACAAAAGTACAAGAAAAAACCCATTTCAGATAGTGTATGGAATGAATCCAAGAGGAGTATCATAGTTGAGAGATCTGAAGCAGAGTGAATTCAGAAGTGCCGAAGTAGAAGACTTTGCTGTAGAAATGCAAGAGCTTCATAATCGGATCATGGAGCATTTGCAGAGCATAAATGCATAATGTAAATGAAGGGTTGATCAACATAGGAGAGAATTTCAGTTTGAAGTTGGATATGAAGTCTTAGCACACCTAATAGAGGAAAGGTTCCCAAGGGGTACATATAACAAGTTGAAGCTGAAGAACATTGGACCATGCAAGATCTTAAGAAAGTTTGGTACGAATGCCTATGAGTTATAGCTTCTAGGGGATGTGGTTATATCACCCATATTTAACATTTCAGACCTGTATCCTTACAGGGAAGATGACACAGAAAGATCAGAAGATCGGGAGAAGATTTAATGGGAGAAGTAGATGCTTGTAGCAGAAAATCCATAGATGGAGAAGATAATTGATCAGAAGATTGGTAAGAATACGGGGAGAGATACATATTTTTAATATTTGGTAAAATGGAAGGGACACCCAATAGAAGATGCGAGTTGGGTAATTGAAGATGATATCCAGAGGCATGGAAATTCAGTGCAAGAGCTCATGGACGGGATTCCTTGAATTCTTTACCAGAGGAGTATGATGCAGGAGCATCGTCAGCAAAGCACATGTGGAAAACACAGCGAGCACAACGCATATCATGCCTTTTGATTTGTTTTAAATTTTGAACTGTTAGCATATCCTGAGGAAATATTTTTGGAGTGGATTGCAAGTTAAAGAAATATTTAATGAATAGAGACTAGATGATTGTGTGAGATCAGAGGAGATCAATTTTCCTTAAATGAAACTAACTGCAATGTAGATCTAGAGCATCCACCCCTATATTCATATCTTAGAAAATTCATTGTAACAAAGGCTTAGTAGTTGAATTCTTTTAATTTTATAGGATAGGTAGCCGGAGGAAACCCTAAGAGTCCTCTTGTATAAATATATTATTATGCACCTGAATGAGGCTGTTGAACCTAATGTTGCAAACATAATGTCGTTGAATAGTTTACAGTGACACATTAGTATTTGCTGACTTAGTTTTTATTTGCTTGTATCAATTGTAGACATTTACATTTGGATGAATATAATAGAGGGATATTGATCCAAATGAAAGGAAGTACTGTTGTGTAACTATTCACTATTATTATATGTTTTCATGAACACATGAGTTATACTGTGAATGAATGAATCTGTGAAGTGTTGAAGAAGTTTCAATTGTTTTTTTTCCTTGAACTTATGCAAGGAGTGCGTTTAACATAGTCTTTTGACTCAAATATCAGAAGAGACAACGTGAAACTTTCATATGCAGAGTGTGCATATCATACACAAGGAGTGTGTCAACAAAGTCTTTGACTAAAAAAAAGCTCAGGAGGAATAGCTTGAGTTTTCTTGTGAAGAGGTGTGAAGATTTGTTGCAAGCTGTGCACAGATACGAAAGTCGACTAAGTGTCGAAGAAACCTTCTAAGGAGTAAAGGGTTCAAGAAATGAAGCCCAGGAGAAATAAAGAGAAGAGATATTCAAAAGGGGAGAATCTCTTAAGGTTTATTGAGTTAATGAATAAGATTTTTTAAGGAGGAAGCAGAGTCACCCCAGGTCGTCAGATATGAAAAATTTGCGAGTAGGTTAGCCGTGGGTTCCTTTGGAAATACACAAAGTAACGGAGTCTTTCTGTGCCATTGATCCGAGGGATGACACATGGTGGAAATCTGTGGACTTTGGGTGAAAGCGCTCCAGGAGAAAATGAGGGTGGAGTGGCCAAAACTCCTGAAGCTTGAATAGCTGAAGTGATTTGTAGCCTTCAATCTATGGGACACATGCATCGACAGATCGTTGACATTGGGTGGAAGCACTCCGGGAGAAAGTGAGTGTGGCAAGGTTGAAACTCTATAAGCCTGAATAGTTGAAGTGATTTGTAGCCATCGATCTATGGGAGACACGCATCGACAGATCGTTGACTTCAGGAGAAATCACTACGGGAGAAAGCGAGTTTGGAGAGGTTGAAACTCCCAAAGCCCAAATAGCCGAAGTGATTTATAGCCATCGATCTGTGGGAGACACATGTCAATAGATCACGTACTTTGGAACAGAGGAGAAAGAAATGTGGAGAAGAGGGTCGCCTAAAGTGGATCCCCACCATCGAACGAGAAGGATGCATGGCACAAGATCCTTAACTCTGGAAGAAAACACTCCAGGAGAAAAGGTTGCAGCAACGTCCAAAGCTCACAAACACCGAAGTTATGAAGTGGACCTGAGTCATTGATTTAAGTGGATGCGCGGTGCTTGATCTGGAACTCCGGGTATGGAGTACTTTAGGAGAAAAGGTTGTGTGAGCGTCTAGGACTCCTGAACACCGAAGTCCCAAAGTATACCTGAGCCATTGATTTGGAATAACTCTAGGTACAAAGCATTCTGGGGAAAAGTGGAGTTTGGAACATTCGAAAACTCTTGGAGCGCGAAGTCCCGAAGTAGATATCAACCGTTGGTTGTGAAGGGGGGCGTGGATTGCAGATCTGGTTTCGGTTAGAGTCCTAAAGTTGGGAAGCACCTAAGAGGTTAAGGCTTTGGTCACAACCCATGGTCACATGCAAAGAGGATCCAGCGGAAGGAGCTAGTGCCCGAATTTCAAGTTTATAAAAGTGCTAAAGAAGGGGGGCTGCAGGTTCCATAAAGCCTGTGCCTAAAGAGAAAAATGGGCCTGTGTAATGTTTTCTAGGGGATACTGAAGGTCCGAAAGAGATAATTCAGCTCATGAGATTAATATCCTTTACCAAGAGCTCATGGAACCCTTAGGAGGGAAGAGGGGTCTACATCATATTTCAACACTTCCATCGGATGCATAATTAGTTCTGTAGACCCATTTACATATGACAATTTTTCTCCCTTTTGGAAGAGGTACAAGATCCCAAGTATCGTTTTCCATTAAGTAATGATACTCTTCATTCATTGTTGTATCCGAATCTGGATGACCTGAAGCTTCTGCAAATGTCTCTGGATCATGAGTCTCTGAAACTTGAGCCAAAAGAGAAGAGGCTCACTGGAACTATGAATGTGTTCGAAGCTGATCTGAAGGATCATCGACAAGACCACTGGCTGCTTCTCGTGTTGAACAGACCCATCTAGGAAGTGGTGGAACTTGTGGTGCTTCAGGTTCAAAAGACTCATCTGGAGGAAGGTGAGCAGGCAGAGGTGGATTTCCATCCTCACTATAATCATCTAAAGAAGAAACCAGAATAGGAATAGAAGAAGGCACAAACACCAAAGATGGCTCGTAGGCCAAAAAAGGCACAAACGCTGAAGATGGCTCGTAGTCTGAAGAAGGCACAATCACCAAATTAAGCTCGCAGGCCAAAAAAGTTTCATCAAATTTAACATCTCTTCTAATAATAATTTCATTACAATGTGGTTGAAGAATTCTATAACCTTTTACATCTTTAGAATAACCAACAAATATACACTTCTCACTTTTAGGCTGTAATTATTTCCTTTTCTCATCAGGAATGTGAGCCCATGCTATGCTGCCAAATACACATAAGTGAATTACATATGGTTTAATTTTAGTCCAATCTTCTTTCGGTGTTATATTTTTAAGAGCCTTTGTGGGAGTGTGATTTACTATGTAATTTGTACAATTGATTGCTTCCACCTAATACTTTAGACTTAATCCCTTAGATTGGATCATACAATTAGACATTTCTTTTAATGTGTGGTTCTTTCTCTCAGCAACACCATTTTGTTTTGGTGTATATGGAACAGTGTGTTGCATTTGGATGCCCTGTTTAGTGCAGTAACTTGTAAAATTATTTTTCACATATTCGCCTCCATTATATGTTCTTAAACTTTGAATTTGATGTCCAGATTTCTTTTCTACAAGGGCCTTGTAGGCCAAACGCTTGTCAAAAACTTCACTCTTAAGTTTTAAGAAGTAAACCCAAGTATGTCTGGAAAATTCATCAATGAAGGTTAAGAAATAATTGCACCCAGAAAAAGGAGTAGAAAGTGGACCACACAAATCACTGTGAACAAGATGCAAAGGGGTCGAGGCATGCCAAGAGGCAAGTTTGTCAAAAATTTCCCGATGACGTTTGTCGAGAACACAACTGACACAAACACCATCTCTGCATGAAACAAGAGGAAGACTAGTCACAATCTTTTGATTACATAGTTGCTGCAATGAGAGATAGTTTATATGACCAAACCAACCATGCCAAAGTTTGCTCAAGTCATCACTATGAGAAAAAAAAAATGATGAAAAATATGATGACCCAAAGTTGTCAAACTTGTACAACCTGGTAATATCATCATCAATTCCAGTTGCAAGAACATGCTTCGGATCTTTTAGATCCTTGATTACAATTTGGTGAAGTGAGAACTCTACGATTTTACCTTCACATGATTGAGTGATTTGATATACTGATAGAAGGTTACAAGAAGGACTTGGAACACATAATACATCTTTGAAATGACCATTATCTACTTGAACTGTTCCATATCCTACAACACTAAGAGATCTATCATCACCAACAAATATTTTATTGATGTTACATTCATTTAGAGTAGAAAATATGTCTTTATCCTTGGCCATATGATAAGATGCTCCATAATCAATAAGCCACTCATCAAAAAAAGAAGTAGAAGTTGTATTGAAGGATAAACAGGAAGAAGAAAGTGCATGTCCAGAAGAAGAAGAAGTAGAATCAATACTGATGTTGTGATTCTTCATCACTGCTTCTAAAGCTTCCATATTATTGAAACATTTGGACTCATCATGACCATATTTATCACAAAAGTTGCAATGTCTGTGAGTTTTCTTACTTTTATATTTTTCTCCTTTGTCACCATTAGGAGCCGAAGTTGTCTGAGTGGGTTTGGGGCCCTTATGTTTCTTGTTGTTGTAGCGAGAATGTTGCTTCTTTGGATACTTGGGTTTATCTTTCAGTTGGGAAACTATGGCTTTGTTGGAGGTACCTATAGTGTTGATCACTCCAAGTTGTACAAGCTTATCTTCCTCTCTAATCAAAGAATCACAAAAGGACTCAAGAGTGGGTTTTGGATAATCTTTATCTAGAGCCTCTTTCATGGCATAAAAGGTAGATACAAACACAGAATATGCACTACCTAGCTTAGAAAGAATAAGATAGATGCAACACTCTTCCTCCATTTTTATCTCACATTCTTCACATAAAATTTTGAGTGTTTTAAACTTAGATAGATAGTCTCCAAGGCAAGAAAAATCATTTGGAATTAAGTTCGATACTTTATTTTCTAACTATTGTGCTCGAATAATATTGAGTTTACCAAACAAACATTCAATCTTTCCCCAAGCTTCTTCGGGGTCATCAATTTCTTTAAGGTGGAACATTAAATCAGGAGAGATGTACATTCTGATTAGTCCACATGCTTCGTCACTCCTATTATCCCGTTTGAATTTCTTATCATCATCAATGGATGCTTTTTCTTTTCCCAAGGTAATCCGATACAAGCCTTTACTTCTTAATAAATATTCCATATGAGATTTCCATTGGAAATAGTTGGTGCTAGTAAGAAAAAGAATATTGGAAGACAACATATTAAATATGTAGATAATATGGATTTAAAAACTGAAACTAATGATATATATGGAAATATCTCAAAACATTGTGTGGTTTTAAAAAAAATGACACTAAAAACGGACTTCGGATGTGAAAGTTATGCCATTTTTAAAAACGACATAACCGGTATGAAAGGACCATGTGGTGGTGTAAGTTGCTTTATTAAGTGATCCACTTTTATAAAGAGAAGTGTGGATCACTTTTTACAATGAAATTACTTTATAAAAGAAAATCTAACTCTAAAATATTAAAACTACTTATAGTGATTTAGTTTTATACTTGAAGTGAAATACACTTTACAATTTTAGCATGAACTTTTTAAAAAATAATAACAAAAGAGAGGCTTGAACTCAAGACCTCTTACTTAATAAGGCAAATTTTAACCAAATAGTCTAGAAAAACATATTGTATTTTTTTAGGAAGAGGATTGGGGTTTTTTTTGTTGAGGATGGCTTTGGAAAGTGTGCTAAAAAAACCTCTTTTCACACAAGAAAAAAAATTCACTTCTCTATGACAATAAGGGTTAGATCTCGGTTATTTTACCTAGAAGATGCACATTTTCCTATTTGTTTATGATTTTATGAGATCTCACAGGGAACGGGGAAAATATCATACGTATATCTAAAATAGTAGCAACCTAGAAATAAATATTACAAAACCGAAATAAAACCAAAATGAGCAAAAATTTTAAAAAATGTGTATTCGGGCTTTATACCTCCGGATCTGACAGAAATGGTCGTATCTTGGGAAAACAAAAACCTTTTCGAGTGAAACGAAAAGTGTTTATAACTGAAATGAGCGCTACGAAAGCAATGAAACATTCCTATAAGCCCACAAATGTACAGAAATGACAGAAAATGGATACGAGACAACTCGGCCTCATGATCTCGATCTACAACCTGAGTGGGTCTTCAAACGGGCTCTGATACCATGTTAGAAAACACATGTATTCCAATAGAAGATGAAAACCTTCAATAACACTCATATAATCATATCAAAGATCAACACACCGATGTTTTCACGTGGTAAAACCCCTACGGGGAAACATCCACGACCTCACCCAACGTGACCACTTGGAGCAGTTTATTAATGAAAAAGAAAGAAATTACAGAGATATTTTACAAGATATTTTCTCACAATTGATCATTGGAAAATGACCCTCCATGCTCTTTAAATAGATATCATGGACCAATTGGGTGTTTAGCCACAGATCAATGGTTGTTAAGTTGGAGGAGAATATGAACCGTTGGATCACTCTATGCTGGGAACATATTGTGATTGTCGGATATCCTAACTACAAATCTATACTAATGCATACTAAAGAAACACACTAATAAAAACACTTTTACCTAATGACACACTAGTACATATTGCAAAAATTTCGACGTTATGGAAAAAATTGGCCATATTGTTGAAAAATAGAGGATTTTGTTTTTCCATACTTCCCAATAATGTTGCTATTGCCACATTAATGTCTCTGTTTCCACATTTTCATCTCTCTTTCCATGTTGTCTTCTCTCTTTCCATGTTTCTAACATAGTCCTCTCTCTTTCCACGTTTGTAAAATAGTCGTCTCAGTTTCGACGTTGTGGAAACTAGGTTTTCCCCCTCCAGCGGTGACCTAGTATTTGACCAAATCAACTTTGATTTGGTCAATGATAATCAAACCCTCCTTAAGTATTATGTGGTGAAATCAAACATCCTTAAGTATCGAAACCCTCCCATACCTTAACCCCATGCCTTTAGAAAAATTACAAAACCTTTAAGCAAGTATCAAGTCAGTGATAGTTGGAAGAAATTAGAGTGGCGTTGTGATGATCCAAATCAATACAAAAGTGTACCTAACAACTTGAAATAATGTTTCCACCAAACTACTTATCCACAGGAGAAAATTGTCGTTGGCTTGCTCATCCAATGGAGGAGGGAAAGAAGACATATCCTTGTGATATTGTTCACCCACTAGAAGAGTAGTACCATGACATATCAAGGATATCAAGATATCAAAGCTTGGATGTGATATTGATGCTATCAACTATTGTAGAATTAAATCCCTAGGTCAACCAAATATATATTGCTTTAATAACAATCAATAGATTTGAAGACTACCTCAAAGTTAACTTGAATCCTTTCTAGCTCTTATAGCAATAAATTGTGACTTGGGATGACATAATTAGTCACCATAGGTGTGTAGTCCCTTCAACTATGAGAAAAGTGGAAAGAACTAAAACACTCCCTCAAAGCTAACTTGAATTTTTTTCGCTGCTATACCAATGAATTGTAACTTGGTATGGCATTAGTGACTCTAGGTGTGTAGTCCATTCAACTATGAGAAAAATGGATAGAAATAAAACTTATGTTGCACTGTGCATACAACCATTTTAGTGACGATGAAGAGGTTCAATGAATGGTGATCTTTTGTAAATAGGATCTCAAGTAATGTAACAGGATGAGACTAGTGGAAGCATATTGAAGGGATTACAAAGTTATGCCACTTAAATGCATTGAGCGTAGTGCATTGTAGAAACTCAAACAAAGAAATAAACATAGATAAAACAAAGAAAAATGAGATAATATGGATCAACATAGTGATTTTGATTAAATATACATCTATTTTTGGTACAAAATAATGAGATACAAGAATTACAAGGATCAAATCAATGCAAGGAATCACTATAAACCTTGATGGTGAATATAGTTGTAATAGAGTTCAATTCTACAACTAGATCGATGAAAATTTATGTAAGTATAGTGCATGGTGTGTTTGGTAATTAATTTATGAAATCTTGATATATTTTTCCAAGTGATTTGATAGAATCTACCATCAACTTGATCATCACAAAGTTGGCAAGAAGCATATTGAACTCTTGTTTTTTTTGGAAATCCATTTTTCTATGAAAGTGGCACTAGAGTGGACCTCATAAACTTGGTTCATCATAAGTCATAAGCATGCTAACTGAGTCAACTAAGACATTGTATTGATGATCTAAGGAATTTGGTTATGAGTTAGCACAAAGTTATGCATGTTAATCTTTTAGTAATGCAATGCATATGATTTGTTGAACAATGATTTGTGTCATGTTAAGGATTAGGTGTGGATTGTCATTGAGGTGGTTCTAACTTAGAAAAACATTGTTGTAGCAAATTTTATTGTGAGTACTCCTCTGGTTGCACTAAAAACTACGAAGAGCATGTCATGATGTAGACTTGTATCTATGTACATATCAATTCTATTTATGAATTAGTAGAAAATCTTAAATACATAAAAACAATCCAAAATAATATAAAAATTGAAGAAAAATAGAATGGAAGTCAACTTATTGTTGTTTCGAAGACAAAAATTGTAACATTATTTTTAGTTTTTCAACAACCCTCTTTCCTCCTCCATGTGTTTCCTACAAATTCAATACATCTAATGAGTCTAAATTTCATGTAGAAATAGGGGGGACAAGGAAAAAAATCCTCTTATCAATGAAAAATCATTATTAAATTCAACATGGAACCAAAAGATAGGAAGTCAAGAGGAAAAAAGGGGAAAATGAAGTGAAAAAAATCCTAACAACAATGAAAAATTTCTTTCAATTGAATGAAAGAAAAATGGGAAAATAGAACAAAAATTTAAGAGGAAATTTAAAAAAGATAAGGAAAATTTCTCTAAAAACTCGAACTCTGCATTAGAATTGAAAGAGGAGAAAAAAGAAGCAATTGCGAAAAAAATATAAATGAAAATTTTGTTGACAATGAAAATACTCACTTTAGAACTCGAAAACTTGAGGAACTAATATCACTCAATGGTTAGCATGGATTATGTTGAATTTTGAAATCCACGAGCTGGTCTCAACTAACATATATATGGAAAATGATGCTAAAGAGAGCACATTTATGGTTTATAAGCTCCATAAATCCCAATGGATTATATCATGGATATTTCAACATGGTGGATTCCTATGATTATAAAAAATGCATGTTTCTAGGAAGTTTCTCATGAAGAGAAAATAGCTTAGAATTCCCTTAATTCTAGATTAGGGTTGTATCATTCCAATAAATTTAGAGGAAAGGAGTCTCTTCAGCTATGGTTTACAAGTCCCATTATGAAGGTTGATGCAAACATGGATGATCTCAAAGATTATGTTGTCAGGACATCAAAAATCCTTAAGTCTTGAAACCCTCCCATACCGTCAAGGCATGTGTCTAGTCTAACCATGTCGAATTTTGACACATACATGCACATTTTGAAGAAATTTCAACGTTGGCCCTATTCACTTCTCACTATGCAGGGTCAGTGCAAGATGACATTTGTGGTGGGTGAATTGAAGCTTCTGCGACATGAACTCGACTTAATAATTCAATAATCAAACCCTCCTTAAGTATTATGTGGGAACATCAAACATCCTTAAGTATTGAAACCCTCCCATACCTTAAAGGAAACTATCTAGTCTAACCATGTCAAATTTCGATGCATACGGGCACAGATTTAAAACATTCCAACGTTGGCCCCATTCACTGCTCACTGTGTGGGGTCGGTGGAATAAATTTGTTATGGGTGTATTTGAAGTTCCATGTCAAATTTCAATATAGTTCTGACAACGATTCTATAGAAGGGAATGACGAATGATGACAATGAGAGGTGTAGCATGATGAGCGTTGATGCAAATGTGGAGGATCTCAAATATTATGTGGGGACATAATACATCCTTGAGTCTTGAAACCCTCCCATACCGTCAAGGAAAGTGTCTAGTCTAACCCTATCAAATTTCGATGCATACATGCACATATTGAAGAAACTTCAATGTTGGCCCCATTCACTAGTTCTCACTATGCGGGGTTGGTGCATGACATTTGTGGTGGTTGAATTGGAAGTTCCATGAAATTTAAAGAGAGTTCCAATAAATATTCTACGGATGGAAACAATGAAATTCGACAAATATGAGACACCCCATTATGAACGTTGTTTCCATGTGTCTACTCTAACCATACCTTCCTTGATTATTGAAACCCTCCCATACCGTCAAGCCATGTGTCTAGTCTAACCATGTTGAATTTCAATGCATACATGCACAGTTTGAAGAAATTTCAATGTTGGCCCCATTCACTGCTCACTATGCGGGGTCGGTGCAAGATGACATTTGTGGTGGGTGAATTGAAGCTTCCGCGACATCAACTCGACTTGGTAATTCAATAATCAAACCATCCTTAAGTATTATGCGGGGAAATCAAACATCCTAAAGTATCAAAACCCTCCCATACCTTTAAGGAAAATATGTAGTCTAAGCATGTCAAATTTTGATGCATAGTACTGCAAGGTTCTGTAAGAATGTATCACAAGGTTTGGATTAGTACCACTAACCATGTATCACTACAAGGTTCTATAAGAATGTACTGCAAGATTCTGTAAGAATGTATCACAAGGTTCTGTAAGAATATTGTATCACAAGGTTTGAATTAGGCAACTATCTAGTCTAACCATGTCAAATTTCGATGCAGAACCTATACAAAAATGTTGTACCACAAGGCTTGAATTAATATCGTGCCAGGTTTTGTAAGAATGTATCAAGAAAGGACTCAAGAAAGGTGGTCCATCATTAAAGAATTGTCTAGAGAGATATTGGCAATATGGAAATACAAGTTATAATATAGATTATAATATGTATCAATTGCTTATATTATATTAAGTAATATATAATTGATATATATTAATTATATTAAAAACAATAATAATAATAAACAAAATAAAAAAACAAAAAAAATAACAAATTTCAAAAAAAATAACAAAAAAAAACAATTTTGGATTGCATAATGAGCCCGCGCCCATTCACACACATCAACACTAGAGATAAACCCCCCCAAAACCCACCATTCTATCCCAATGAGAGGGAGGAGATCAACGAGAGGGAGGAGACAACCCTGTGCAATGGTGCAAAACCCCCAAAACCCAACCTCCATTCGATTGAGCCCAGCGAGAGGGAGGAGAGAACCCCCGCGCAGTGGAGATAAGGAGGCCCTACACCTGCACACCGAATTATGACAATCCAGTCCATCACACTTGATCAAGTGACGTCGAGAATAAGGTCGAGGGCGAGGATGGTGTGTACCTCTGCACACTTGAATTTACATTGCTAATTCGAGATTAGTAATTTTTTTTACAAGTTTGGTTAGTTCCATTTTTTTGTTGGAAGGAGATGGAAATATCACCTTCTTATCCCCTGCCCATATGCCCTGAGAATACGCCCTAAGAATTGGATTGCCTACGCCTTCTTCTCCCCTTCCCATATGCCCTAAGAGTACACCCTAAGAATTGGATTTCCTAAGAATACGCCCTATGGCATAATGTAACTTAAGGGATCCCTTTGACCCTAATTCTTTAAAATATAACAAGGTATTGATATTTTCCAAAATCTTCTTGATATTTTCCAAAAGGTATTGATATTTTCCAAAATATTCATTACTCACTATGCAGGGTCGGTGCAAGATCACATTTGTGGTGGGTGAATTGAAGCTTCTGCGAAATCAACTTGACTTGGTAATTCAATAATCAAACCCTCCTTAAGTATTATGCGGTGACATCAAACATCCTTAAGTATCGAAACCATCCCATACCTTAACCCCATGCCTTTATAAAAATTAGAAAACCTCTAACCAAGTATCTAGTCAGTGATAGTTGGAAGAAATTAGAGTGGCATTGCGATGATCCAACTCAATAAAAAAGTGTACCTAACAACTTGAAAGAATGTTGCCACCAAACTACTCATCCACAGGAGAAAATTGTCATTGACTTGCTCATCCAATGGAGGAGGGAAACAAGACATATCCTTGTGATATTTAGCACCCATTGGAAGAGTAGTACCATGAAATATCAAAGATATCAAGATATCAAATCTTGGATGTGATATTGATGATATCAACTATTATAGAATTAAAAACAACAAAAAAAAACCGACCTGACTATGAGCACTACACACCGAGGGAAATAAGAGACCACATGAAACCTAGAGAAACTAGAGACCGCGTGGAATTGGGACAGTTCGAAACTGAGGAAAAGAGAGACTATAGTCACTATAGATTGAGGGAAAAAATATACCGCGTGAAACCTAGGGAAAGGAGAGACCACATGAAATTGGGACAGTACGAAACCGGGGGCAAGGAGAGAATGCGAGGGAAACATGACTGTGATATCACTGTAGAAAAAGGGAAAGGAGACACTGTGTGGAGAAACCGAGGGCAAGGAGAGACTACGAGGTCAAGGATCAAGAATGGTGAGTAACTCTGTTGATATGAGGATTGTGATAATTTTATGCAAAATTTTGTTTCTCTAAATTCATATCAAGGAAAGATCAAGTACCTAAACATTTATGAACAGTTTAAGTGATGGACCAGTGATGATATTATTAGTCCAATTATGTGTGTTTTTTCTGATCTATAATGGACCATTCATCTATAAAGAAACAAACCCTCAAATAGTCCTGAAATTATGTCAAATAAATAGTTCCCAATTGGAAGCATACACAGTGTGTTATCCATAATTTTGGTTGTCATGCTGATATAATGATGATGGAGAACTCAAGCTCTTCACTGGAACACTTTCCTGAGAAAAGTTACCTTTGTCTTTTTCCAAAAATCATATTTTTAAGGGAGGTTCGCAGGCTACCTATATATTTACCTGCGAGAATGCATGATTCTCACAGGCTGCATTAAGCTGGGGTGTGAGAAGTTCGCACTGTACCTAACTATCAGGGTATGAACATCTTCTAAAGAGAGGAAAAAGATAAATTCTCGAACCTTCTAGAAGGGAATATTCTAGAAGGATGAGTTGGCGCTCGAATGATCATCTAAGTATTGGCTTTCCTGATATCTTGGGATCTTTCCTATCCAAGTAACAAATCCATTCTCTCTTATAAATTGATGGGTCTCTCATGGAAAAGGTTGGCAACAAACTAGCAAGAGATTTATTGGAGATTTAGTGCAAGATTGTATGAAGGACTGATGCTACAACAACTAGGAACACCAGTAAGGTTATTAGAAGTGGTTGATCTTCTTCATGCATGAGCAAGAGTGTGTGTCAGAGATAGGATTCATCGAAAGGAGATCTACAACATCAAGGCTCAGGTTGTAAGTCTTACTTTCTTTCAATTTAATACAGTAATATGTCCCTTTCCCATAAAGCTGATGTCACTTTATTACATAACTCCTTGATCATATGTATAGATTAGCTATTGAATATATTAAATTGTCTTCACTTCGATTGGTTTGTACTGTTGTGGTCTTGACGGTGTAAGAGCATTGAAGCGAAGCTAGACAACAGAGACCCAAGGAAGCATTCATAAGGTATGTACATGATTTCTTGCCTCTTAATCCATTCACTAGTCTAAATCTAGGGAAAGAGTATTATTCTGTCCTGCTTTGTTCTAGATCTGGGTGGATCTAGGGAGATCGGTTTGTGTCAGCACTTACGGATTAATCCTGAAACAAAATTGGCGACTCCACTGGGGACTTATCCCATTTTTTTGGCGGCTTTTTGTATTTTTCTATGGCCATTTTCTCTAGTTTCGTATTTCTCTTGTTTTGTCAGTCTCTGAGTCCTCAGGGTATCCTGAGAGACCTTCTGGGTCTAGAAGCCTCTGTCACTTTTGCTTTAATTTTCAAAATTTTTGTCATCTTCAGGAGTTCTCACACCATGTTTAACTACAGTCTGCGAGAACCAGTCAGGTTCGCACCCTGCACATAGGGTCCAGTGCGAACACCTCTCACCTTGCTATAAGGTTACCTGCGAGAATTATAGCTTCTCGCACTGTGTACCACTGCTTGCCTGTGAGCAAGATTTTTGAAAATTTTGAAATTAAGTTTTGACTGCTCAGATCAGTTGACTCACCTCGGATAGGCTTATTGGATCAGTGATTGATATAACTCTTGCTTTAGTTTGCATGCTTGAACAGTTTTAGGGTTTCAAGGTTTTTCTTGTCCTTTGTAGCTTGAATTTCTTTTCTTGACTCTTATTGACAAATTTATTCTCTCTGCTTTCAAGAGATGAGTGTGTCTGATTGGTTGAGAACCAGTGATTGGTTGAGAGTTAAGTGCTTGGTTTTTCTCATTTGCTTATGGTTTGAAAAGTCATTTTTCGCTTTGCTTTGAGAAGACTAATTGGTTTTCTCTTTGTTTTTGCTTTCATTGAAAGAGTTTATTGGGTTGTTATTTACTTGTTCATTGATTTGATTTTTATATTCTCATTGGTATAGTGAGAGTTCTTCTTGGAAAGTGAACAACTAGTTTTCTTTCAAGAAATTGTTTTTGTCTTTTAGAAAAAATTGAAAAATCAAATTTTAGAGATTGTTGAAGTATGGAAAAAGACACATAGAGAATTTTTCATTTGATTAATGATTGTTTGCATAGACATTTGAAAGGAAATTGTGCGTTATAATTTGGTTGATTTGGAAAACTTTCTCTCTCTCCCATACATAGGATTCATTGAACGAAAGTGTTATTTTTCATTTTCATTCTTGCATTGTTTGGGTCAGAGTCATACAACATCAGTTTCACTTCCGTTACCTTTGACTAAACAACAACTCTTAAAACCATTGCCTAATCTGAAAATGTATCTAGTAACTCTTTTCTAGGGCTCTTTTACACCAACATTTAGCTAGGCTAGTGCTTTGGAGTAGGAAGAGAGACACACTCTCCAAAATATCAAAACACACAATAGCATCTCGAGTTAGGGAGTGTTAAATTCCATTGGCAACATATTGTTCTGGGAAGCCCTTCTAACACAAGGGTCAAGAACTAGGTCGCATTGGTGTTGGCAGAGTTACTCACCCTGCTTTGTTGACATCAGTGTAGAGATTGCACGTATTATGGGGGTCACTCCGAGGTATACCCACAATAATGAGTGGAAGCCTTTGAGTTGATTTCAGGCTAGATACCCTACCCTTGCCTGTGGATCGGACTAACGACTGTTCCCCCAGACTGTACTGTTGTTTGTGGTGACCTTAGTGGCCTATATCTCTAGGTTCTTACCAAGGTGACTGTGGAGGGGAAAGTCTTCACGGTACCTGGAATCGACGTTGATCAAACTCACTCGGGCTCCTTGGAGGGTATACCCACGATTATGTGTGGGAGCTTGCACCAGGGTGTAAGTCCATTAAGCAAGTCGTCAATGTAACTTTTCCATCCTAGCTCGGCCCCTTCTCGTCTCGTTGTTGCAATGTTGGATTTCATCACCAACTAGTGGCTTCGATATTAGAAGGTCTTGTTTGTCTGGTGATTGCTTCTATATTTTGTTTACTAGTGTGTGTTGTCTGTTTATCGAAGTTGACCATAAGAATTTCTTCGCGGATCTTGTCACTTATTTACAATTTCTCCCCCACGGCGTTCACGTAGAATGCAAGGTTTATCTCCAGAGCATCTGGACAATTCTCAACAATCGCCTACTGATACACCTGAGGGTTCTCCCCATCAGACTGAAGTCCCAGTGGTTACTCCACCACACGGGGAAACAAGTGACGTTCCAGTTGTTACCACACCACCTCCACAGATAGAACGAACTGACTCTCTAGAAGATTTTCGAATTACCAACACTAGAGAGGACTATCGCATTCGTCGTGGTGAACGACCTTTTGTGCAATTAAATTCTTTTGGCGAAACTGTTGTTACATATTCTGAATCAACTGTTGGGCCTTCTTCCGATGTAGTAGGCCAAGATCCTTTTTGGTTAGGTGATTTCCGACGAGTCTTGTTTGGTACTGAGTCACCTCCAGTCTACGAAATCGACCCTCCAGTGTCTTCTAAGACAGAGACTACACTAGAGACTACCACTTATCATTTTGTTCTCCCTCCCAAGATGGCCCATCTCACAAATACTATGAGTGTCCAAACCGGAATTACCGCAGCTACTCTTGCTCCTATCGATACCCAAAGAATGCCTGAGGTCAACCCGAATTTACCCCCCGACTATCATGCATTGAGTGCTTTGTTGAATGCTTTCAATCCAACACCTCCGCAAACCCCAGCCAGTTCTCCAGGTGGTCCTCCTTTTTTTGGGCATCCTATTCCCAGTTTTATCCCGACACTCCCTCAATTTCCTTCTGGTAATCCTAATCCTCGTGGCACTATCCCGACCGTTGCACCCAACTTGCAGATTCCTGTTGGTGGACAAAGTAGTACAGTTCCTTTTCCTTTTCCTGGACTAAACACAGTTACTACACAACCTACGGTTGGCACACAACTTCCGGGTGGAACCATACCCACCGTAGTGGGACCAACCTCACCTTTTGGACAAAATATACCTCCTGACTTGGCCCAGTATTGGAATCACCTTCTACAAAACTTTCCTCAAAATACTGGGGGGTAGAAAACTGTCCCTACTATAGGTCAACCATATCCAGGTGTAACTAATCCTATTTGGTGTTCGGGTCAAACTACTCAACCTCAAGTCCCTACTCAGACTCAAGGTCACAATCCTTGGGGTTACTATCTTATCCAGCCACCACTGAATCAACCAGGGTCTTCCCTCTATGGGCAGACTGCTTATAGTCCTACTGGTTTACTGACAGGGCTTCCACCCCAAAGTCACCAGTACCCACAAGTGAATCGGCAGTTGCCTTTTCTTGCTACTTTGAATTTGCCAGATTTGTCTAGGATTCTCAATGACCCTATTCATCACTCTCCCCAATGGCCTGCTATTCCTGCCAAGCTTCCATCGGATATTCCAAAATTCGATGGCAAGGTGGGGGAGGACCCAAATAATCATGTCATGACTTTTCATTTATGGTGTTCTTCCAACTCATTGATGGATGACTCCATTCGTCTTCGTCTTTTTCAATGCACCCTTACTGGTGCTGTTGCGAAGTGGTATATTGAATTGCCATGAGGTTTATTTTCTGATTTCAACACCCTAGCTATGGATTTTCTTACACATTACCAGTTACCGATCCGTTATGATACTGGGACTGAGATTTTGACTTCCTTCAAACAAACTAAAGGAACTCATATATCGGATGATATTCATGAGTGGCGAAGGAGGCGACGTCTCATTAAACTTGAACTCCCTGATCAGTTACTGGCCGAATGGTTTACGAAATCCTTCGTGAACGAAATTGGTAAAGACATTGCTATGGGAGGTGTTGTTACAGAGGAGCAGGATATTAGTCGTGCTCAATATCTTGATCTCGATTATTCGCAAACGGGAACACTTTACAACTTGCTACCTGAACTACCTCGTCCTGGTACTTCCAGCACTTCAGCTACTCCAGCTGCCTCACATGTAGCTGATGGTGTGATTGGTACTACTCATACCCACTCACACTCTGTTTCAAGTACAACCCCTAAATCCACATCTTCTAATGTTCAAAATGCTCCGTCTCCTGCTCCTCCCGCCGGTAAAACTTCTGAAGTGAACATTGTTCAATCTACCCCGACCGGTAAGAATAAATCTAAGAAAGGGAGAGGCAAGAATAAGGAGGGTAAAAACAATAATCAAACAGAGCAGCCAAAAAATACCCCTGTTGAATATTGGGATAAGCGCAAACCACGCTACCCTTGCCTTATCTGTGGTGACGATCACTACACGAAGTATTTTCCACGACGTGCCGAAGTTACTAAGTTCCTTCAAGGAACGCCCAAACCTTCTACATCGGCTGTCTTGTCCCAACCCTTCCCGTCTCAACAACAGGCTCAGTTGGTCATTCATGATCAACCCTCTACTTCTATGACATCATACGTTTTGATGTGTACCGGTGATTCTAAGTAGAATAACGTTGCACTCGTGACTAGAGCCAAAGACTATACTCCATCTAAGGAGAAGGTTGATGATTCACCTCCTACTTTGGTCCAGCCCTCTCCATCGACTCCACCTATGAACGATCCTCTTCATCTCAAACGATTGAGCCTTGATACAGTTCTGTGACCACCCCCAAAAGATGTCGTTAAGAAATTGGCTTTCAATCCTCATGCCCGTGCAGCCCATAACTACAACATTGTGGAAGATCTGGCCCAAGCACCTTCAGCGATGTCTTCCCTTGAAGTCCTTCAGTCTTGTCCTGCACAACAAAGGGCTCTGTTGAAATCTATAGGTGGAATTGATCCTACAGATATGAACTTGATAGTCTTTGACTTGGAAGATCATATTCCAAGGTTACCCCCTCAGCTTACGTTTCAAATACAAGTTGTTGTCGCCGGCAAGAATATTTGTCGAACTGTTATAGATGAGGGTGCCTCTACGTGCGTAATGTCTCTTGCTTGTTGGAAAGCCATTGGCTCTCCTCCTTTACATGAATCACAAAATACTTTGAAAGCCTTTAATGGCTCTGGTTTTAATCCTTACGGTGTTCTTCCATCGTTTCCCGTTACTCTAGAAGGTAAGACAGTCCAAGTTGAAGTGGAAGTTTTCGACGCTCCCTTAGATTATAATCTTCTTCTTGGATGTAGTTGGATCGATTCCATGCATGCTGTTGTGTCAACACTTTTCCATGTAGTACATTTTCCTCACCAGGGAAAGGTAGTTACTGTTGACCAACTTGCCTTCTTTAACTCTGATACTCATACTGGCAACGTGTCATTTATAGCTAAAACCCCGCCAGGTTACAAGAATGTCGGTGTAGGCCTTTTAAAAGACTCTTCGTTAATGGGTACTTTCCCCATTCCACCACCACCCGATGTTCCACACCTGTTAGTTGCTTCTATCAATATGATCTCCGTTGTACTTCACGAACTTCCTGTGTCTTCTGACCCTTGGATAGTCCCTGACCTTGGATATCATACTCATTTCGGTGAGATCATGTCGTTAAGTCTGGTTGAGTCTGCTTATCACACGATTCAATCGGCAACACCTTCTATGCCTTCTTTAGATGAGTTGTCTCCCGATCCTTTCCGTGTCATATTTCCCACTGACGAGATTATCATGTCTGTCATGGAAGACACCCCTTGGGACAATGGACATCATCGTTCCATACTGTTTCTGGAACAACACACTCTAGAGAACTACCAACAGATTTCGACTCCGTCGACCATTGTGGTCATATCGACCGTTCCCGGATCTACACAAGATGTGTTTTCCGAAGGGAACCTCAGTAATATTTCTCCCACGATTCCGATTGACATATCAGTTAAACCTGGGATAGTTAAAAATGTTCACATTGGAGCTTCGTGTTCTCCAGATGAAATCGTCACTTACACATCTCTGTTTAAAGAATTTCGTGACATCTTCGCTTGGAGTTACAAAGAGATGCCTGGTATCGACCTTGCTATTGTTTTACATGAGATTAAGAAATAACCCGAAACTAAGCCAGTCTGGCAGCACCTACATCCAGTCCACCCACGCAAAGCGACAACTATCAAGCTCGAGGTTGAAAAAATTCTCAAAGCCAGTTTTATTTATCCCGTGGCTCTGATAGAATGGGTTTCCAACCCTGTACCGATTGATAAGAAAGGTGGAAGTATTTGTGTGTGTGTTGATTATAGGGATATTAACAAAGTCTGTCTGAAGGACAACTTTCCAACCCCTTTTGTCGATCAGATTGTCGATGACTATGTCGGCAGTGAAATCTTTTCCCTCATGGATGGATTCTCGGGATATAATCAGATTAACATCGCTCCCAAGGACCAGCATAAAACCGCTTTTATTTGTCCTTGGGGTACTTTTGCCTATAGGAAACCTCCCTTCAGTCTTAAGAACGCGGGCGCTACTTTCTAACGTGCTATGTCTTATGCGTTTCACGATATAAAGCATATTGTTCAACCATATTTGGACGATTTTCCAGCTCATTCTTTACACCGAGTCGATCACCTCACTCATCTCCGAGCAATTTTTGTTCGTTGTCGATTCTATCACATTCGTTTAAATCCTCATAAATGCATTTTTTGCGTAGAATCTGGTCATCTTCTTGGTTTCATTGTTTCACGTCAAGGGATCCGGGTAGATCCTATTAAGGTTGAGGCGATTCTCAATCTTCCTCCTCCCTCATCACTGCACCAGTTACAAAGTTTGTAGGGGAAAGCAAACTTTCTTCATCGTTTCATTCCTAATTACGTCGAGATTACTTGTGGTTTCACTCGGATATTAAAGAAAGATTCTGAGTTCGTCTGGGATTCTATTGCCAACAATTCTTTTGAAGATTTGAAGTTATCCCTCACACGTGATCCACTTATCTTTCCTCCTGACTATAGTCATGATTACTTTCTTTATCTTGCTACCTCCGAGTATACCATTGGCATGGTTCTAGTTCAAGAGGATGATGCACACGATGAACATGTTATTTATTACTTGAGTCGAAGTCTATCATCGACTGAAATCAAGTACCAACATGTTGAAAAACTGGCCTTGGCTGTCGTTCAGGTTGTTCAATGCTTTCGACATTATATCCTTTCCAGGAAAACTACAGTGATTTCGCATTGCAACCCTATGCAACACATTTTGACTCGTCAATTGCTAGGGGGCAAGTACTCCAAATGGATTGTCATTCTCCAGGAGTTCGACTTGGAATTCGATCGCGCCACGTCTAAGAAATCCTTGGTTTTTGCTGAATTGATATGTGATTTCCCCCACTCTGCCACGGAAAATGTAGCAGTAGATTCATTGCTTGATGAATTTGTTTTCCTCATAAACACTGACGATCTTTGGTATGGAGACATCATTATATATCTCCAAACCCAAACTTTTTGGCCTGCCTTGTCTAGTAATGAACGACGTCGCGTTCGTTATCAAGCACGTCAATACATTATCCTCGGGGATACTCTTTACCGTCGGGGAATTGACTCTGTGTTTCGACGTTGTTTGACTTTTGACGAAGTTGAGAAAGCTTTGAATGACTGCCATTCCGAAGCATGTGGTGGTCATATGTCTGGGTATGCTACTGCCTAGAATATCTTACACGCATGATAATTTTGGCCTTCCTTGTTCAATGACTGCATTACTGCTGTTCAAAAGTGTCATTCCTGTCAGACCTACAATCAAAAGATTCGGTCGCATGCTTCTCCCCTTCATCCTGTGGTCTCAGTTGGTCCTTTTTCCAAATGGGGCATTGATTTTATGACATGTCACCCTCACTCAGCCGGGGGGCATGGTTACATCATTGTAGCAGTTGATTATTTTACTATATGGGCCGAGGCGATGCCGACCTTCGATAATACTGGAAAGATTGTAGCGTTGTTTCTTTTCAACCATGTTATAGCTCGTTTTGGTGTTCATCAAGCTATTTTTACTGATCACGGTAGTCATTTTAGGAATTTTATGATGTCTGAACTTACAGAGAAGTTGAGTCTTCATCATGATAACTCAACACCCTATTATCCACAAGCTAATGGCCAGGTCGAAGCGATCAACAATGTTCTTATAACAATGCTTCGACGGATGATAGGAATTCATAAGACAAGTTGGCACACGATGTTGTTTTCAGCATTGTGGGCATATCAGACATCGGTCAAATCTGCTACGGGGTTTACGCCTTTTTGTTTAGTCTATGGCATGGAAGCCATTCTCCCAATAGAATGTGAGATACCTTCTCTGAAGCTAGCTGTCAAACTCTTACCTAATACTTCCGCTGAAGAAGAGAGTTTGTTGTATCTGATGCGATTAGAAAAAACTCGATGTGACGCCACTCTCGTGATAGAAGCCCAGAAGAAACGTGTCAAGGCACAGTATGACAAGCATGTCAAGCCTCGTGTTTTCTCTGAGGGTGATCTTGTTATTCTGTAAGAACAAGATAAAGATGTCTTAGGGGCTGGGAAGTTTGAACCGATGTGGCCTGGTCCTTACATTGTTAGTCGAGTCTTGGAAAAAGGAGTGTATGAGCTAGTTGATTACGATGGTATACCTTTGAGTGAACCCAGGAATGGGTTATACTTGAAGAAGTATTATGCATAAGTCATTTGTGCACAAATACTTGTATTTTATGTATCATACTTTGCGTGTGTTACTTTAGTTTTCTTTTGACGTTATCTGGTCTCTGCCCTTATGTGATGTTGCGTTTGATTGCTAGATGTCGGAGTCTTCACTACCCTATATTGGCTTCGCTGATGGTGCTAGCCGTAGTACTCGGAACTTAGCTTCCGCTGCATGGGAAATCTACGCCCCAACCAACGAACTCATATCTTTACGAGGTGTATGTCTTGGCCATGCAACCAATAACATTGTCGAGTATAGCGTCGTTGTTGAATTATTGGTTGATGCTATCTTGCTTGGAATATGTCATTTGGTTGTGCGACTCGACTCGCAGCTGGTGGTACTACAGCTAAGTAATGTCTACTCTATTCGAAGTCCTACTTTATTACGAGTGTATTTGTGAATTCGCCTCTTGGAACGATATTTTGATCACATTGAATATCAGCATATTCCTAGAAGTCTTAATACATTAACAGATGCATTGGCAAATTATGTATTGGACACACATTTGAACGATTTATAAATCAAACACATTTAAATTCACACAATGAAAAGTAAACCGGTAGAAGCCATGTATTTATAACGATCAAAATAATTTGTTTTTACAAAAAGTTTGTCCGAAGACCAAAATATCAAAAATTGAAGCTTATAGCTTCTACAAGGTGACGTCATGGATGGCGTTCACGGTAACACACTACTTCCCTAGCTACTCTGCGAAGCAGTCGACCCATAGCCACTGACACTCCTACAGTGTGACATTGATCGCGTCGTGGAATCTCTTCCAGAGTCATATCTGGAATGTCTGTTGTAAGACCCTCTAAATTCTGCTCCACAACCTGGTAATCTTCAGCATACTTTGGTAATAATGCTGCTGCTTCTCCTCGTCGCTGGATGGGAGAACTGCCAGCAGGTCTATATGGTCCAACATCTGTGTTATCAACAAACATTTGGTGTTAATCTTCAGATAAATACATAAAACAAAACATTTAATATGATAAAAATTCAAAAACATTTTAAGAGAGAAAATTTGTGTACTTCTTACCGAGGTCTCCCCACTGTGCATCCTTAGGTAGTGCTAGATCCATATTTCCTCGTAAATCCAACCCGACATAGGCATAGTCGTCAACCATCAGCATCTGGTTTTGCAACCAGTCAAAAAAGATATCGTCATATTTGACGATTGGTCCTGCCACATGTCTAGACATAAGCCGACACCATCACACCATCCTTGGATCCCTAGGACCCGGAAAGGCCCACTTAGCCTGTAGTCTGAACACGGGGACTCTCTCTAGGAAGAAAGACACTAACAACGATCTATATCCAAACTATTTCAGATCTCCCCGCCTGCACTTGGTCAGTTGTTTTTTGATATTACGCAATATTGCATCAGCCCAGTTAAATACCCAGGGCTCATTACACTCGATGGCGTACTGGAAATAGCTCTACAATGCCATATGGGGAGTGGCACTTCTAGCCATCCAAGCAATCGTAAAGAGAATAGTGCAGAGAGTCAAGTCAGTTACTCCCTAGATTTCCACTTTCCCTTTCTTTCTTTCGGCCTCAGGTACGCAGTATTGGTTGCAGTATTCACTCATTTTCAACCCGCCTGCTCTACTGCCAGTTAGACTGACATAGGACCCGTGTCTGGATAATCCGGTCAAGAAATATATGTCCTCGATGTCAATGGTTAATGTATGAGCTCCCACGATGAAAACTTGCTAGTCCGGATCCCACATTCGGACTAGATACTCCAACAATCGGACTTGGGCTCTCATGCCCGGGATATAGAAGTATTTTAAGAGACCACAATCTCTTAATGCGGCAATGTTGGGAGGATGATTTTCGACATTTACGTTATCCTCCTCGTGTTCTCATTCCCTCCACTCAAGCACCATGTTTGTGGCTTTTTACCTGCATAAGAAACATACAAAGATAATTAATGATCTTATTCATGAGATGAATCTTTTCCATTGTCTAAACGTTTCAAAAATTTTTGAGGTTTCCGCTATTCACAGGGGCCATATATTGCATAATGCGAACTACTCGTAGGAGGCTTAAGGCCTACCTGTGAGAACGAGTCATTCTCATAGGTCCTGTATGGGCCACCTGCGAGAATGCCTCCACGCGTATAGGGTTCAAAAAACTAAATTAAAACAAAACTTTTAACCAATGAAATGAATATTTTAAACCATGAAAAGATCAGGAATGAAGAACTTACCAAAATTCTACTGACGACACATCAAATGGTCTCTCGTAGCTCCCAGAAATCGACACCGAATGTAGAGGGTAAAATGAAGGTTTTTTGGAACTCAATGGTAAAAATGTGAAATGATATGGTAAATTTAGTTATTTACTCATTTTAATTACTTTTTTTACTATATCAAATTTGGGTTTTTAATGTTTATTTATTCATTAACCCTAATCACTAATATGAAAATGAGTGTAATGACTTGCAGGTGCGAAACATTGATGATTATGAAAAAGATATGGACCTATTTTTCTCCGTTATGGTTTGATTTTGATTGTTTTTTAGGGATTTTACATTAAAACCTTGAGTGTCTTTTTGTCCGTTCTTACGCTCGTAAAATCAAGAGAACGTGATCGAGCATAGTTTTATCTCTTTTTCGGGCTCAACATGGTTATATGAAAAAGGAACCCCCCTGGAGTCCTCTTTAATCTCTTTTCAAACTCTCTAAATATGAAAAGATCGTCGAGCGACCTTGCTATTTTCACGCTTACTAAAGTATTTGAAGTACGCATTTGGTAAGCGATAATTTATCTCTTTTTCGGTCTCGTCCAGACTATATTACGAAAAAGGAACTGAGAGAGTTCTCTTTTAAGTGTTTTTCCAAACTCTATAATCTTGAAAAACCTTCGATTTTACTATCTTTGGACTCGTTAAACAAACATTGACAGACCCGTGATGGGACCGAACCACTCCTTCTTAGGTTTCGTTAAAAATACTCCGAGGGACTCGTCCGAAGGATGAGCTTATATCAACAAGCATATGTGATCTTCTTCAAGCTTGCGTAAAAATAAAGAGGTACTTTCCAGAAATGGTGGGGGAAAATTCGGGAAAGGGATATGTTTCATCTTCGTACTAATTGGCAGTAAGAGTTGCTCTTGAACATGACACCCCCTATTCATCATTTGAATTTGGTTTGGGAAATCCATTTTTCTCTCTTTCGATTGGTTACAAGGTCATTCCATGTGTCATCTTTTAGTCAATGCTGCCAAATCATTGGTTGTGTCATTCATATGTTCAAGAGAAATCTATCTGAAACCTATATTGAGTCGGCCATCTGCAGTTGTCCATTCTCTTTGGTGTTGGCCTTCCATGTGTCCAGTCCAATTGCCACATGCTCTGTTTCATTTTCAAACTCAGTTACTTATTTCGTGTCATTTATGGGGGATACATCAAGGCCCTCCTGTGACGAGTCTTGTTCCGTCGACTTCAGCTCATTATCCAGGATCAAGACATAGAAATTATTTAGTACCTTGGAGCTTGCATGCCTCAATGGCAAGTTTCCTCGCTTTCGACAGTAGGTTTACATCATTGACCTCTGATCGAAAGATTCCATCGGATGTTCGACATCAAATCATTTATTCACACTCGATGGCTTGTACTATGGTACTTTGGGAGTCATTGACATCAATGGTGATTTCCCTCGCACTTGTTAACGGTTACATCAATGACCGATAATCAAGTGGTTTCTACCATGTTCGACTTCAACACATGTAATCACATGGTTAGATTCGTACTTTGGGCAACGAAATTGAAGACCCTGGATATCATCTTTGTAATCTAGGTTGTGATGGAGTATATATGATTTGTGACACATAGATCCACTGTGTATTCAAGTGGCTATGTTATATTTTGACGGCATGGATCCACAGTGTATGATTGGTGGCCATGACTTTGTTTGTGATGTTATCAGTCTATGATCTGAGTATGGGAATGCCTACCTCAGCATTTGATATATATAATACTCTGCAGATGCTTGATTGTTCGCAGGTTTCCGATTAGATGTGCTCCTGGTTCTCGACACACACATGCAGCTTACAAATTCTATCAACTGTCACTGGTTCCAATCTCATACTTTGGGGGGCATTCTGTTATCCATAATTTTGGTTGTCATGCTGATTAAATGATGATGGAGAACTCAAGCTCTTCACTAGAACACTTTCCTGAGAAAAGTTACCTTTGTCTTTTTCCAAAAATCATATTTTTAAGGGAGGTTCGCAGGCTACCTATATATTTACCTGTGAGAATGCATGATTCTCGCAGGCTGCATTAAGCTGGGGTGCGAGAAGTTTGCACTGTACCTAACTATCAGGGTGTGAACATATTCTAAAGAGAGGAAAAAGATAAATTCTCGAACCTTCTAGAAGGGAATCTTCTAGAAGGATGAGTTGGCGTTCGAATGATCATGTAAGTACTGGCTTTCCTGATATCTTGGGATCTTTCCTATCCAAGTAACAAATCCATTCTCTCTTATAAATTGATGGGTCTCTCATGGAAAAGGTTGGCAACAAACTAGCAAGAGATTTATTGGAGATTTAGTGCAAGATTGTATGAAGGACTGATGCTACAACAGCTAGGAACACCAGTAAGGTTATCAAAAGTGGTTGATCTTCTTCATGCATGAGCAAGTGTGTGTGTCAGAGACATGAGTCATTGAAAGGAGATCTACAACATCAAGGCTCAGGTTGTAAGTCTTACTTTCTATCAATTTAATACAGTAATATGTCCCTTTCCCATAAAGCTGATGTCACTTTATTACATAACTCCTTGATCATATGTATAGATTAGATATTGAATATATTGAATTGTATTCACTTCGATTGGTTTGTACTGTTGTGGTCTTGACGGTGTAAGAGCAATGAAGCGAAGCTAGACAACAGAGACCCAAGGAAGCGTTCATAAGGTATGTACATGATTTCTTGCCTCTTAATCCATTCACTAGTCTAAATCTAGGGAAAGACTATTATTCTATCCTGCTTTGTTCTAGATCCGGGTGGATCTAGGGAGATCGATTTGTGTCCACACTTACGGATTAATCCTGAAACACAGTGCTCAAAGGGAATTAAATTGAATCCATGTGTTGGTAGTAAAACCAATAATTTGTAGCAATGGTAGAATAGACTGTGGACTCATAGTATAAATGAAATAAAACCATTAACTTTGCATACAGACTAGTATTGAAAACCCTCAAAGGTGACGTTGGAATAATTAATTGGGTCATTTGGTTACTTCTCCAGAAGGACTAGTACATTTGGGTCAAATAAGTCCTCCATTAATGTCATCATCATTGTCGTCGTCATCACCATTTTCATCGTCATCACCATCACTATCATCTTCATCGTCATTGCAATCATATCTTCGTAAACCTATGACCTCTAGGGAGTAAACTCACGTTCTTAATTGTTACACCCTCAATATAATATATATTAATTATATTATTATAAAATATATAATATATACATTATATATAATTATAATATATCTGTTATATATAATTATAATATATGTTAATTATATATAATTATAATATATGTTAACTTACCAAACAAAACCTCGACGACGATCAGTGTTGTGCCCAAATTTCAAAACCCCGACTAAACAAAACCCCACCCACGATCAGTACTACACCCAAATTTCAAAACCCACACTAAAAAAAACTCAGCTGACCCCAATCGACAACAAGCTGGGACAACAGATTAGGATCTTGCACAGAGGTCGAGTGATAGAGAAGGAATGAGCCCACAGGAGAAGGAAGGAGCCCACATGAGTGCAAGTGACAGAGGAGATCACCCCACCAATAGAGGAGAAATGTCATGACGATTGGTAATTATTTCTATAACCCTTATTTCCACAACATTCTTTCTTTGTAAACAAATTTCATTTTCTTCTATAGATCACTTTTGGCTAAACATGATTTGTTGCTGGGTCTCATTCCCCTTCTCAATGATCCCCTTTATCGTATCCCTGCCACAAACATTGCAATACAAGGATATCCTCTGGCAATTATTAAGGATATCCTATACTTAATAATTTTGTAGTTATACATTTTATACTTCTATTTTTTTTTACTTATATAGTTATGATTGTCCTTATAAAGTTTGTGGTCTCAATGGAAGAAAATGTTGTACTTGAGGCTCGTACAGTTGAAGAGGAGCACGCGGGGGAAACAATTCCAATGGTGTCGACCAGTGCACTAGGTAAATAATGACATTGCATGTGTTTCTTTTAATATTATTGAACTAGTTCAATGATATTTAAAAGCTGGCCATTTAAAGTTTTTATTTTTTTATTTTGTAGGTGATGCCTCATCACAACGGCCTCCATTACACCGTGAGTACCCTGTGACAAGGCGTGCTTTGCGTGATAGGATACAATCACAATAATATTTTGAAGAGAACCTAGAGAACGAAGACGTTTATATTGATGAAATGATTAATAACTATAGAGATAAGAAGAAGAGTCTGGCTAAAAGTACTAAATGATGATGTACATGAATATTTTAATATTTTAATATGTTTGTTTTTGCTGTAAATATTTCAATAGATTTATATGCTAGGTATTGGGGAATTGAGAGTGATGTGAGGGGTGGTGGAGGGGCCATAAGATATTTCTCCTTGACGTGGTTGGCCCTATTCAGTAGATAATAATTTATTGGAGTCATTTAATCTTGGAGAAAACCTCCCTCGATCCAACAGAGTAGCAACAAAGTCAATGTTGACTTCGTTGCTGCTACTTCAAATCAAGGGAGGCAGTTTGATCAAATATTAAATGCGTGGCTCCAATAAATTATTCTCGAAACAAAGAGGATCTCATTCAGGTATGTTCTGACACTCTCGTAAAAATGCATCTTAGAGTAGATAATGCGCTACAAATATTACTCGTATTGCTTTTTTAGATATTTATGGAGGTTGAATGATTTTGGGAGGTACTTTAAGATCTTTCTTCATCGATTGAGGGAAGCTCAAGACTAACAGAGGGCCATACAACTGAAGAGAAACATGAGGGGCCAACCATTCCAACTGCATTGTCGACCAGTTCATCAGATCAGGTGTGATTGTTCCTTTCAACATATAAGTTTATATAGCCATCAATTCTAGTTATTTTAATTTAGATATGTTTATTTATTTTATCATATATGCTGATCTTGTGAACAGAAAAATAAAAAGGCATTATTTGTTTCTATTTTACCCTAATTCTAATTATAATTTTACTATGACTTTGACCTAGGGAACACTACTCTAGGACGCCTCCTCGCACCTTCTTGTGACCATTCTTCTTTCTATTCTTATCCTATACCAAACATAACTAAACAACACAATGAACAGAAGCATACAAAGATATCTATTACTAAGATCTTGTTATGGAAACTACGTGATATGACACTCAAAGCATAAATCGTATCTATAGGCTATCAAAATCACTATGAATATTCTTTATGATTAGAGGGGTATCATTATTAGGAAGATACAGTATGAAGATTAAGACTAACTGAATTATTACTTGTATTATACCAGTCTTATTGAGGCAATGACATCAATGAATATGGGAAAGGTGATTGCATTGAAAATGATATGCATACCAATACCATTGTCAATACCATACCCTACCATACTAATAACATTGAAAATATCAATACCAATACCATACCATTGCATACCAATATCAATACCATTGCATACCACAATGGTATGCATTGACAATGATATGCATACAAGTAACATACCAATACCAATACCAATACAATACCATACCATACCAATACCAATACCATAGCAAAAAACGCTCAACAAAGTGTTCTTGAAAATCGACCCCATCTTCAAAAATTACACTATGCTTCATTGACCAAAACCCTTGTTCCAGAGATACTCCAAAAAATTGTTTTCTAGACAACAGAATGATAGCGTAGCCCCACTAGATGAAAACCAGTGCTTTTAATCCAATGCAACTTACAATTCATGCATCTGAGTCCCGGTTTGAGTTTTATCGCGAGTTGCAACTCACCTCCTCAAGCTATTTAGGGACATGTGGTCAATTTGGTCTAGGGGAATAAAATCCAAACCGAGTAGCATAACAGAATTTTGTAAGCTCCCATAAGTCTATTTGGCCAAGGACCACGTGACTACACTATCCAAAAACACCTGACACAATGTTCTTTAAAATTGACCTCCTCTTCAGAAATTAAACTATGCCTCATTGACCAGAATCCTAGTGTTGGAGATACTCCAACAAATTGTTTTCTGATCGATGGAATGATAGTGTAGGAGCCCCAATAGCTGAAACCTGGTGCTATGGATCCAATGCAACTGACGGTTCATGCATCCAAGTCTCGGTTTGAGTTTTATCGATAGTTGCAACTCGCCTCCTCAAGCCATTCAAGGACATGTGGCCAATTTTGGTCCAAGGGCATAAAATACAAACTGAGCAGCATAATGTTGTTCTGTAAGCTCCCGCATGTATGTTTGGCCAAGGCCCATGCGACTATAGTATAAAAAATGCTCGACAAAGTGTTTTTGAAAATCGAGCTCATCTTCAGAAATTGCACTATGCCTCATTAACCAAAAGCCGAGTTACAGAGATACTCCAAAAAATGGTTTTTCAGTCGACGGAATGGTAGCGTAGGGGCCCCACTAGATGAAACTCGGTGCTCTTAATCCAATGTGAGTTACGATTCATGCATCTGAGTCCCGTCTTGAGTTTTATCATGAGTTGCAACTTGCCTCCTCAAGCCATTTAGGGACATGTGGTCAATTTGGACCGGGGGCATAAAATCCAAACCGAGTAGCATAACAGACTTTTGTAAGCTCCTGCAAGTCTGTTTGGCCAAGGCCCATGTGACTACACTAGCCAAAAGAACACGACACAGTGTTCTTTAAAATCGACCTCCTCTTCAGATATTGCACTATGCCTCATTGACCAAAATCCTAGTGTTGGAGATACTCCAACAAATTGTTTTTTCGGTCGATGGAATGATAGTGTAGGAGACCCAATAGCTAAAACCTGGTGCATTGGATCCAATGCAAGTGACGGTTTGTGCATCCAAGTCTCGGTTTGAGTTTTATCAATAGTTTCAACTCGCCTCCTCAAGCCATTCAAGGACATGTGGCCAATTTGGTCTGAGGGCATAAAATCCAAACCGAGCAGCATAATGTTGTTTCGTAAGCTCCTGCATGTATTTTTGGCCAATGCCCATATGACTACACTAGAAAAAAATGCTCGACATAGTGTTCTTGAAAATCAAGCTCATCTTCAGAAATTGCACTATGCCTCATTGACCAAAACCGTAGTGTCGGAGATACTCCAACAAATGTTTTTTCAGTCGACGGAATGATAGCGTAGGGGTCCCACTAACTGAAAATTAGTGATCTTAATCCAATGCAACTGACGGTTCATGCATCGGAGTCCTGGTTTGAGTTTTATTGTGAGTTGCATCTCGCCTCCTCGAGCCATTTAGGGACATGTGGTCAATTTGGTATAGGGGCATAAAATCTAAACCGAGTAGCATAAAAGACTTTCGTAAGCTCCCACAAGTCTATTTGGCCAAGGCCCACGTGAATACACTAGACAAAAAAACTCGATACAATGTTCTTTAAAATCAACTTCGTCTTCATAAATTGCATTATGCCTCATTGACCATAATCCTAGTGTTGGAGATACACCAACAAATTGTTTTATGGTCAATGGAATGATATCGTAGGAGCCCCTATAACTGAAACATGGTTCTCTGGATCCAATGAAATTGACAGTTCGTGCATCTGAGTCCCAGTTTGAGTTTTATCGATAGTTGCAACTCGCCTCCTCAATCCATTCAAGGACATGTGGCCAATTTGGTCCGAGGGTATAAAATCCAAACTGAGCAGCATAATGTTTTTCAGTAATCTCATGCATGTATGTTTTGCCAAGGCCCATGCAACTACACTAGCAAAAAACACCCGATAGAGTGTTCTTGAAAATCGAGCTCATATTCAAAAATTGCACTATGCCTCATTGACCAAAACCCTAGTGACGAAGATACTCCAAAAAATGGTTTTTCAGTCGACGAAATGATAGCATAAGGGCCCCACTAGCTGAAACCCAGTGATCCTAATCCAATGCAACTGACGGTTCATGCATATGAGTCTCGGTTTGAGTTTTATCGCGAGTTGCAACTCGCCTCCTTAAGCCATTTAGGGACATGTGGTCAATTTGGTCTGGGGGCATAAAATCCAAACCGAGTAGCATAATAGACTTTCGTAAGCTCTCGCATGTCTATTTGGCCAAGGCCCATGTGACTACACTAGCCAAAGAGACCCAAAATAGTGTTCTTTAAAATCAACCTCCTCTTCAGAAATTGCACTATGTCTCATTGACCAAAATCTTATTGTTGGAGATACTCCAACAAATTATTTTCTGGTTGATGGAATGATAGCGTAGGAGCCCTAATAGTTGAAAACTGGTGCTCCGGATCCAATGCAACTAACGGTTCATGCATCCGAGTCTCAGTTTGAGTTTTATCGATAGTTGCAACTTGCTTCCTCAAGCCATTCAAGGACATGTGGCCAATTTGGTCCGAGGGCATAAAATCCAAACCTTGCAGCATAATGTTGTTTTGTAAGCTCCCGCATATATGTTTGGCCAAGGCCCATGCGACTACACTAGAAAAAAATGCTCGACAAAGTGTTCTTGAAAATCGAGATCATCTTCAGAAATTGCACTATGCCTCATTGACCAAAACCCTAGTGCCGAAGATACTCCAACAAATGGTTTTTCGGTCGACGGAATGATAGCATAGGGGCCCCACTAGATGAAAATCAGGGCTCTTAATCCAATGAAACCAACGGTTCATGCATCTAAGTCTCAGTTAGAGTTTTATTACAAATTGCAACTCACCTCCTCAAGCCATTTAGGGACATGTGGTAAATTTGAAAAGCCATTTGTTGGAGTATCTCCGATAATTGCATCGAAAAAACCTTGGGAACAGGACCAAGAGGACAATTATATCGAGTCATACAAGGAGATCAGGATAATGTTGATCCCAAACCACAATGAGAATTGTTTCATGGATCCCCATTGCCGATATACCAAAACTAAGACACTAAAATATAAAAGTGGTAGATAGAAAATAAAAAAAATAATCCTTTATTCCCAATCCTCATCCGACCAACCCCGCTCTTCCCTCTCCTCCTCTCAAGATCCATAAATTAGCTCGTGTTGAAATGGAAAAACATTAACTTAAATGTATCTACTAAAATTTTGATGAAAAATATTTCTTGGGCACAAATGGAAGGAGTAGAAAATATTTATGGCCACTTCCAAGGATATTTCAGAAGATGATAGGGATGTTATCCCTCAAGAACCTTTTCCTCAACTAGTTGATGACACTTCCCTCTCATCAACTAGATGTGGAACCCCGAATCTCCCTACATGCCTTGACTGGTATTTCTACTCTTTGAACCCTTAAATTAATTAGCTACATCAAGCATTGTAAAGTCAATATCCTAATTGAAAGAGAGGTTTTGTGACACTTTCCAAGGAATCATAGTAGGCTCTCCAAAGATCATCAACTTACACTGCATGGGAAAACTCCTTAAAAATGGAAATTTGGGTATTGTTTGCCAATTCCATAACATTCAAGCCTTTGAGACCCCTTCCCAACCCATCCCTCTTGACATGCAGTTAGTCTTATCCAAACACCAATCAGTCTTTGAAACCCCCCAAGGAATCATACCCTCTCGTGGTGCACATGATCATTCTATTCCACTCATACCTAATATTCCCCCACCCAATTTCCATCCTTATCACCACCCATTTGGTAAAGAAATGAAATTAAACATATTTTTCAAGAATTGCTAGTTGTAGGTGTTATCTGCCCTAGTACTGATCCTTATTAATCACTAGTTGTCATGGTACTAAAAAAATTAGGCACTTGGAATATGTGTCTTTACTTTCACCCTCTCAACAAGATAATTGTCAAGGATAAATTTCCCATTCCAGTCATTCATGATCTTTTGGATGAACTTAAAGGTCCTCAATTTTTTACCAAACTTTATCTCCATCTTGGCTGTCACCAAATTCGTATGAAGGAATTTAATATTCCTAAAATTTATTTTTTCACTCATGAATTATGTTAGTCTCTAATTTTGCTTTTGATTTAGTGAGAAATCCTAACCATGAACCCTTCCTACCTACACTTCATTATCTGCTTTCATTTGATTTAAATCATTGCTTTTAGCTTGTTATGGTTTGCGTTTTATCTTTTTGGATAATTTCTTTAAGTTTAGAGTTTTAAGACATAGTTTTGAATGATGTGTCACTTCATATGCATGTTTGAACTTTACAAATTCAAATTATGCTAAGTCATTACTAGCGCTAATGGAATAACATTATTCCTATAGCGTAAATATAATCATGCCTTAATATGCGCCCGCCATCCAGATTCCGTTATGATTACCCAGATCATGGACTAAGAGTTCGCATGTGTCCCACAATGGCTCTCAAATCATTTGATGATTCAAACCGTTACATGATCGGATTGATCTGTACCTGCAAAGGATTCATTTCAAATCATTCAATTCCCAAATATCATTATTTGAAGCAGTCACTCTTCGTCTTGATCTTGCTGAATTTTAAGCACAGATGTTTTCTCAGGAGAACGATTATATATTAACAGATTGCAGGTAGCATATCTAGAATCCGAACAGTGCCAGTTGTAGCATTGTGTTTTGATGGCGCCTAAGAGGAGTGGACAAGTGGTCATATTAGAACCCGAGGGTGCCGAAATTCTCGAAGCCTATCCTAAGATGGCTCAAAGGTTTAGAGATGTTGGTTGGCAAGAATTCCTCACCACTTTCCAAGGTCACGACAAAAAAGTCTCTCTGGAGTTTGCACAGAACTTTGATGGTTACGAAGTTGAGATTGGGAAGTTGCTAATGATGGTGATAGAACAAACAATTTCCAAAGCTTGCAAATTGGTTGTTGGAGGAGAACGATGGTGGAAGAAGGAGCATGTGGTTACAAAGTTTGTCACTCAATTCTTGCTTCTAGATAAGAAAACTCTGAATTGGATAAAGGAGGTTCCTCACAGTTGGATTAGACCAGAATGTTACACTGCTTTGATTGTGATCCATAGGTATATCACCTACGAAGGCAAATTCTCACTAATTTATATCTATAACATTAGGTTATTAATGCATCTAAATGGCGATTATCCTTTAAATATTCTTTACTTTCTACTCAAAAGATTGAGCAAGATGTCAAAAACAGTGTAGTCACTCTCCTCCAATGCAAAGTGAAGCCTGTTTCATCAGGTCTTGATTAAGACTTTAGTCGTGTCTTCTCTGAGAGAAATACAGAAACCTTGGAGTTGGCTCATGCAATCCTTAAAACCTAACCCATAGTCCAATAAACAGAACTGTTAGGACCCTACAATGTACCTTTTTGCCCACACTTTTTTCCACCATTACACCCTTGTGTTGGGACTCAGAAATGTCGTATTTTCATCCACCTTTCCCTTCACTATTCCTTACATTTCATCGCCCCATTAAACCTTCATCATACCATTTTCATAAATACATTTGGGTTTCACATCATTATTTTCCACTTTATTCATT